>SZWC01001383.1:16641-51888 GCA_023375785.1 Penium margaritaceum | reverse complement strand
AATCGTAACACAAGTCAGCCACTGTCAGAGTGCCCAATCATAGTGCAAATCTAATATGCATGACCTTACTGGTAGAAAAAGGTAAAAAACCGGTGGCTTGGCACGGCTATTGTGCGCAATGTCTTGACAAAGTTAGCACGTGCCACTGACCATGACCACAAAGTTTACCAAGTACATTAAACGGCTATGAATTATAACACGAGTCAGCCACGGTCAGAGTGTCCAAACACAGTGCAGATATACTGGGCATGACCTTACAGG
The DNA here is from genome assembly GCA_023375785.1 of Penium margaritaceum. NCBI lineage: Eukaryota > Viridiplantae > Streptophyta > Zygnematophyceae > Desmidiales > Peniaceae > Penium > Penium margaritaceum. Next base: position 51,627 of record SZWC01001383.1, on the reverse strand, counting down.
TTTAAGCAAGGTAGAATACTGGTGGCTCTGTGTGGCTATTGTGCGCAATTCCTTGAAACATTTGGCATATACTACTGACCATGACCACAAATGTATCCAAGTGACGTTTACGACTATTGATCATAACACGAGTCAGCCACGGTCAGAGTGTCCAATCACAGTGCAGATGTATTGGGCATGATCGTGCAGGTGGAAACAAAGTAAATCACTGGTGGCTTGGTGTGGCTATTGTGCGCAATGCCTTGACAAAGTTGGCATGTGCCACTGACCATGACCACAAGGTTTACCAAGTGACTTTAACTTCTACTAATCGTAACACGAGTCAGCCACGGTCAGAGTGCCCAATCACAGTGCACATCTAACATGCATGACCTTGCAGGTATAAACAAGGGAAAAAACCGGTGGCTTGGCATGGCTATTGTGCGCAATGCCTTGACAAAGTTGGCATGTGCCACTGACCATGACTACAACGTCTACCAAGTGACTTGAACTTCTACGAACCGTAACACGAGTCAGCCTCATTCAGTGGCCCAATCACAGTGCACATCTAATATGCATGCTGTTGCAGGTATAAACAAGGCAAAATACCGTTAGCTTGGCACGGCTATTGTGCGCAATGCCTTGACCAAGTTCGCATGTGCCACTGACCATGACCACAAGGTTTACCAAGTACCTTAAACGGCTATGAATCATAACACGAGTCAGCCACGGTCAGAGTGTCCAATCACAATGCAGATGTACTAGGCATGATCTTGCAGGTGCAAACAAGGTAGAATGCGGGTGGCTCGGTGTGGCTGTTTTGCGCAATGCCTTGACAAAGTTGGCATGTGCCACTGACCATGATCACAAAGTTTACCAAGTGACTTTAACTTATACAAATCATAACGCGACTCAGCCACTGTCAGAGTCCTAATCATAGTGCACATCTAATATGCATGACCTTGCTGGTATAAAAAGGTTAAAAACCGGTGGCTTGGCACGGCTATTGTGCGCAATGCCTTGACAAAGTTGGCACGTGCCACGGACCATGACCACAAAGTTTACCAAGTACACTAAACGGCTATGAATTATAACACGAGTCAGCCACGGTCAGAGTGTCCAATCACAGTGCAGATATACTGGGCATGACCATACAGGTTTAAAAAAGGTAGAATACTGGTGGCTCGGTGTTGCTATTGTGCGCAATGCCTTGACAAAGTTGGCATGTGCCACTGACCATGACCACAAATGTATCCAAGTGACGTTTACGTCTGTTGATCATAAGACGAGTCAGCCACGGTCAGAGTGTCCAGTCACAGTGCAGATGTATTAGGCATGATCGTGCAGGTTCAAACAAGGTAAAACACCGGTTGCTTGGAGTGGCTATTGTGCGCAATGCCTTGACAAAGTTGGCATGTGCCACTGACCATGACCACAAGGTTTACCAAGTGACTTTAACTTTTACTAATCGTAACACGAGTCAGCCACGGTCAGAGTACCCAATCACAGTGCAGATCTAACATGCATGACCTTGCAGGCATAAACAAGGAAGAAAACTGTTGGCTTGGCACGGCTATTGTGCGCAATGCCTTGACCAAGTTCGCATGTGCTACTGACCATGACCATAAAGTTTACCAAGTGCCTTAAAGGTCTATGAATCATAACACGAGTCAGCCACGATCAGAGTGTCCAATCACAGCGCACATATACTAGGCATGACCTTACAGGTATAAACAAGGTAGAATACTGGTGGCTCGGTGTGGCTATTGTGCGCAATGCCTTGACAAAGTTGGCATGTGCAACTGACCATAACCACAACTGTATCCACGTGACTTTTACTTCTATAGATCATACCACGTGTCAGCCATGGTCAGAGTGTCCAATCACAGTGCAGATGCACTAGGCATTATCTTGTAGGTACAAACAAGGTAGAGTACTAGTGGCTCGGTGTGGCTATTATGTGCAATGCCTTGACAAAGTTGGCATGTGCCACTGACCATGCCCACAAAGTTTACCAAGTGACTTTAACTTGTACGAATCGTAACACGAGTCAGCCACGGTCAGAGTGCCCAATCACAGTGCATATCTAATATGCATGACCTTACAGGCATAAACAAGGTAAAAAACTGGTGGCCTGGCACGGCTATAGTGTGCAATGCTTTCACAAAGTGAGCATGTGCCACTGACCATGACCACAGAGTTTACCAAGTGACTTTAACTTATACGTATTGTAACACAGGTCAGCCACATTCAGAGTACCCAATCACAGTGCACATATAATATGCATGACCTTGCAAATATTTTTCAATGTAAAAAACCGGTGGCTTGGCACGGCTATTGTGCGCAATGCCTTGACAAAGTTTGCACGTGCCACTGACCATGACCACAAAGTTTACCAAGTACCTTAAACGGCTATGAGTCATAACACGAGTCAGCCACGGTCAGAGTGTCCAATCACAGTGCAGATGTACTAGGCATGATCTTGAAGGTGCAAACAAGGTAGAATACTGGTGTTTCGGTGTGGCTTTAGTACGCAATGCCTTGACAAAGGTGGCATGTGCCACTGACCATGACCACAAAGTTCACCAAGTGACTCTACATTATACGAATCGTAACACGAGTCAGCCACGGTCAGAGTGTTCAATCCCAGTGCACATCTAATATGCATGACCTTACAGGTATAAACAAGGAAAACAGCCGGTGCCTTGGCATGGCTATTGTGCGCAATGCCTTGACAAAGTTGGCATGTGCCACTGACCATGACCACAAAGGTTACCAAGTACATTAAACAGCTATGAATCATAACACGAGTCTGCCACGGTCTGAGTGTCCAATCACTGTGCAGATATACTGGGCATGATCTTGCAGGTATAAACAAGGTACAATACTGGGGGCTCGGTGTGGCTATTGTGCACAATGCCTTGACAAAGTTGGCATGTGCCACTGACCATGACCACAAGGTTTACCAAGTACATTAAACGGCTATGAATCATAACACGAGTCAGCCAGGGTCAGAGTGTCCAATCACTGTGCAGATTTACTAGGCATGACCTTGCAGGCATGAACAAGGTAGAATACTGGTGGCTAGGTGTGGCTCTTGTGCGCAATGCCTTGACAAAGTTGGCATGTGCCACTGACCATGAGCACAAATTTTGCGAAGTGACTTTAACTTATATGAATCATAACACGAGTCAGCCACGGTCAGAGTACCCAATCACAGTTCAGATGTACTAGCCATGACCATATAGGTATAAACAAGGTAAAAAAACTGGTGTCTTAGCACGGCTATTGTGGGCAATGCCTCGACAAGTTTGGCATGTGCCACTGACCATGACCACAAAGTTTACCGAGTACATTAAACGGCTATGAATCATAACACGGGTCAGCCACGGTCAGAGTGTCCAATCACGGTGCAGATATAATGGGCATGACCTTGCAGGTATAAACAGGGTAGAATACTGGTAGATCGGTGTGGCTATTCTGTGCAATGCCTTGACAAAGTTGGCATGAGCCACGGACCATGACCACAAATATATCCCAGTGACTTTACGTATATTGATCATAACACGAGTCTGCCACGGTCAGAGTGTCCAATCAAAGTACAGTAGTGTTGGGCATGATCTTGCAGCCACAAACAAGGTAAAACACCGGTGGCTTGGTGTGGCTATTGTGCGCAATCCCTTGACATAGTTGGCATGTGCCACTGACCATGACCACAAAGTAAACCAAGTGACTTTAACTTCTACGAATCGTAACACGAGTCAGCCACGGTCAGAGTGCCCAATAACAGTGCACATCTAATATGCATGACCTTTCAAGTATAAACAAGGTAAAAAACCGGTGGCTTGGCACGGCTATTGTGCGCAATGCCTTGACAAAGTTGGCATGTGCCACTGACCATGACCTCAAAGTTTACCAAGTACATTAAGCGGCTATGAATCATGACATGAGTCAGCCACGGTCAGGGTGTCCAATCACAGTGCAGATTTACTGGGCATGACCTTCCAGGTATGAACAAGGTAGAATACTGGTGGCTCGGTTTGGCCATTGTGCGCAATGCCTTGACGAAGTTGGCATGTGCCACTGACCATGACCACAAATGTATCCTAGTGACTGTTACTTCTTTTGATCATAACACGAGTCAGCCACGGTCAGAGTATCCGATCACAGTGCAGATGTACTAGACATGATCTTGCAGGTACAAACAAGGTAGAATACAAGTGGCTCGGTGTGGCTATTATGCGCAATGCCTTGAGAAAGTTGGCATGTGCCACTAACCATGCCCACAAAGTTTACCAAGTGACTTTAACTTCTACGAATTGTAACACGAGTCAGCCACGGTCAGAGTGCCCAACCACAGTGCACATCTAATATGGATGATCTTGCTGGTATGAACAAGGAAAAAAACCGATGGCTTGGCACGGCTATTGTGCGCAGTGCTTTGACAAAGTTGGCATGTTCCACTGACCATGACCACAGAGTTTACCAAGTGACTTTAACTTCTACAAATTGTAACACGAGTCAGCCACATTCAGACTACCCAACCACAGTGCACATCTAATATGCAAGACCTTGCAGGTATAAACAAGGTAAAAACCCGGTGGCTTGGCACGTCTATTGTGCGCAATGCCTTGACAACATTGGCATGTGCCACTGACCATGACCACATAGTTTACCAAGTACCTTAAACGGCTATGAATCATAACACGAGTGAGCCACGGTCGGAGTATCCAATCACAGTGCAGATGTACAAGGCATGACCTTGGAGGTGCAAACAACATGGAATACTGGTGGTTTGGTGTGGCTATTGTGCGCAATGCCTTGACAAAGTTGGCATGTGCCACTGACCATGACCACAAAGTTTACCAAGTGACTTTAACGTCTACGAATCGTAACACGAGTCAACCACGGTCAGAGTGCCCAATCACAGTGCACATCTAATATGCATGACCTTGCAGGCAGAAAAAAGGTAAAAAACCGGTGGCTTGGAACGGCTATTGTGCGCAATGCCTTGACAAAGTTGGCATATGCCACTGACCATTACCACAAAGTTTACCCAGTACATCAAACGGCTATGAATCATAACATGAGTCTGCCATGGTCAGAGTGTCCAATCACAGTGCAGATATACTGGGCATGACCTTGCATGCATAAACAAGGTAGAATTCTGGTGGCTCGGTGTGGCTATTGTGCGCAATGCCTTGACAAAGTAGGCATGTGCCACTGACCATGACCACGACTGTATCAAAATGACTTCTACTTCTCTTTACCATAACACGAGTCAGCCATGGTCAGAGTGTCCAATCATAGTGCACATATACTGGGCATGACCTTACAGGTATAAACAAGATAGAATACAGGTGGCTCAGTGTGGCTATTGTGTGCAATACCTTGACAAATTTGGCATGTGCCACTGACCATGACCAAAAATGTATCCAAGTAACTTCTAATTCTATTGATCATAGCACGAGTCAGCCACGGTCAGAGTGTCCAACCATAGTGCAGATGTACTAGGCATGATCTTGCAGGTGCAAACAAGGAAGAATACTGGTAGCTCGGTGTGGCTATTGTGCGTAATGCCTTGACAAAGTTGGCATGCGCCACTGACCATTACCGCAAATGTATCCAAGTGACTTTTACTTCAATTGATCATAACACGAGTCATCCACGGTCTGAGTGTCCAATGACAGTGCAGATGTACTAGGCATGATCTTGCACGTGCAAACAAGGTAGAATACTGGTGGCTAGGTGTGGCTATTGTGCGCAATGCCCTGACAAAGGTGGCATGTGCCACTGACCATGACCACAAAGTTTACCATATGACTTTAAATTCTACGAATCGTTACACAAGTCAGCCGCGGTCAGAGTGCCCAACTACAGTGCAGATGTACTAGGCATGATATTGAATACATAAACAAGTAAAAAACCGGTTGCTTGGCCCGGCTATTGTGCGCAATGCCTTGACAAAGTTGGCATGTGTCGCTGCCCATGACCACAAAGTTTACCAAGTACCTTAAACGGCTATTGATCATAGCACGAGTCAGCCACAGTCAGAGTGTCCAATCACAGTACAGATATACTAGGCATGACCTTACAGGTATAAATTATGGTAGAATACTGTTGGCTTGGTGTGGCTCTTGTGTGCAATGCCTTGATCAAGTTGGCATGTGCCACTGACCATGACCACACATGTATCCAAGTGACTTTTACTTCTATTGACCATAACACGAGTCAGCCACGGTCAGAGTGTCCAATCACAGTGCAGATGTTCTATGTATGATCTTGCAGGTGCAAAAAAGGTAGAATACTGTTGGCTCGGTGTGGCTATTGTGCACAATGCCTTCACAAAGTTGGCATGTGGCACTGACCATGACCACTAATGCATCCAAGTGACTTTTACTTCTATTGATCATAACATGAGTCAGCCACGGTTAGAGTGTCCAATCATAGTGCATATGTACTAGTCATGATATTGCAAGTGAAAACAAGGTAGAATACTGGTGGCTTGGTGTGGCTATTGTGCGCAATGCCTTGACAAAGTTGGCATGTGCCACTGACCATGACCACAAACGTATCCAAGTGGCCTTTACTTCTATTGATCATAACACGAGTCAGCCACGGTCAGAGTGTCCAACCATAGTGCAGATGTACTATGCATGATCTTGCAGGTGCAAACAAGGTAGAATAGTGGTGGCTCGGTGTTGCTATTGTGCGCAATGCCTTGACAAAGTTGGCATGTGCCACTTACCATTACCACAAATGTATCCAAGTGAATTTACTTCTATTGATCATAACACGAGTCAGCCACCATCTGAGTGTCCAATCACAGTGCGGATGTACTAGGCATAATCTTGGAGGTGCAAACAACGTAGAATACTGGTGACTTAGTATGGCTATTGCACGCAATGCCTTGACAAAGGTAGCATGTGCCACTGACCATGACCACAAAGTTTACCAAGTGACTTTAACTTCTACGAATCGTTACACGAGTCAGCCACGGTCAGAGTGCCCAACTACAGTGTAGATGTACTAGGCATGATTGTGCAGGTATAAACAAGTAAAAAACCGGTGGCTTGGCCCGGCTATTGTGCGCAATGCCTTGACAAAGTTGGCATGAGCCACCTACCATGACCACAAAGTTTACCAAGTACCTTAAACGGCTATGAATCATAACACGAGTCAGCCATGGTCAGATTGTCCAATCACAGTGCAGATGTACTAGGCATGATCTTGCAGGTGCAAACAACAGAGAATACTGGTGGTTCGGTGTGGCTATTGTGCGCAATGCCTTGACAAGGTTGGCATGTGCCACTGACCATGACCACAAATGTATCCAAGTTACTTTTACGTCTATTGATCATAACACGAGTCAGCCACAGTCAGAGTGTCCAATCACAGTGAAGATATACTGGGCATGATCTTACAGGTATAAACAAGGTAGAATACTAATGGCTTGGTGTGGCTATTGTGCGCAATACCTTGACAAAGTTAGCATGTGCCACTGACGATGATCACAAAGTTTACCAAGTGACTTTAACTTCTACGAATCGTAACACGAGTCAGCCACGGTCAGAGTGCCCAATCACAGTGCACCTCTAATATGCATGACCTTGCAGGTATAAACAAGGTAACAAACTGGTGGCTTGGCACGGCTATTGTGCGCAATGCCTTGACAAAGCTGGCACGTGCCACTGACCACGACCACAAAGTTTTCCAAGTACCTTAAACGGCTATGAATCATAACACGAGTCAGCCATGGTCAGAGTGTCCAATCAGAGTACAGATATACTGGGCATGACCTTACCGGTATAAAGAAGGTAGAATACTGGTGGCTCGGCGTGGCTATTCTGTGCCATGCCTTGGCAAAGTTGGCATGTGCCACTGACCATGACCACAAATAGCCAAGTGTCCTTTACTTCTGTTGATCATAACACGAGTCAGCCACGGTCAGAGTGTCCAATCACAGTGCAAATATACTAAGCATGACCTTTCAGGTATAAACAAGGTAGAATACTGGTAGCTCGGCGTGGCTATTCTGTGCCATGCCTTGGCAAAGTTGGCATGTGCCACTGACCATGACCACAAATAGCCAAGTGTCCTTTACTTCTGTTGATCATAACACGAGTCAGCCACGGTCAGAGTGTCCAATCACAGTGCAAATATACTAAGCATGACCTTTCAGGTATAAACAAGGTAGAATACTGGTAGCTCGGTATGGCTATTGTGTGCAATACCTTGACAAAGTTGGTATGTGCCACTGAATATGACCACAAATAGCCAAGTGTCCTTTACTTCTATTGATCATAACACGAGTCAGCCACGTTCAGAGTGTCCAATCACAGTGCTGATGTACTAGGCATGATCTTGAAGGTACAAACAAGGTAGAATACCGGTGGCTCGGTATGGCTATTGTGCGCAATGCCTTGACAAAGTTGGCATGTGCCACTGACTATGACCAAAAAGTTTACCAAGTGACTTTAACTTCTACAAATAGTAACACGAGTCAGCCACAGTCAGAGTGCCCAATCACAGTGCACAACTAATATGCATGACCTTGCAGGTATAAAAAGGGTAAAAAACCGGTGTCTTGGCATGGCTACTGTGCGCAATGCCTTGACAAAGTTGGCATATGCCACTGACCATTACCACAAAGTTTACCCAGTACACTAAACGGCTATGAATCATAACATGAGTCAGCCACGGTCAGAGTGTCCAATCACAGTGCAGATATACTGGGCATGACCTTGCATGTATAAACAAGGTAGAATACTGGTGGCTTGGTGTGGCTATTGTGCGCAATGCCTTGACAAAGTAGGCATGTGCCACTGACGATGACCACAACTGTATCCAAGTGACTTCTACTTCTATTGATCATAACACGAGTCAGCCATGGTCAGAGTGTCCAATCACAGTGCAGATGTACTAGGCATGATCTTGCAGGTACAAACAAGGCAGAGTACTAGTGGTTGGGTGTGGCTATTATGTGCAATGCCCTGACAAAGTTGGCATGTGCCACTGACCATGGCAACAAAGTTTATCAAGTGACTTTAACTTCGACGAATCGTATTACGAGTCAGCTACAGTCAGAGTGCCAAATCACAATGCACACCTAATATGCATGACCTTACAGGTATAAACAACGCAAAAAACCGGTGGCTTGGCACGGCTATTGTGCGCAATGCTCTGACAAAGTGAGCATGTGCCACTGACCATGACCAGAGTGTTTACCAAGTGACTTTAACTTCTACGAATCGTAACACAGGTCAGCCACATTTAGAGTACCCAATCACAATGCACATCTAATATGCATGACCTTGCAGTTATAAACAAGGAAAAAAACTAGTGGCGTGGCACGGCTATTGTGCGCAATGCCTTGACAAAGTTTACCAAGTACCTTAAATGGATATGAATCATGACACAAGTCAGCCACGGTCAGAGTGTCCAATCACAGTGCAGATGTACTAGGCATGATCTTGCAGGTGCAAACAATGTAGATTTCTGGTGGTTCGGTGTGGCTATTGTGCGCAATGCCTTGACAAAGGTGGCATGTGCCACTGACCATGACCACACAGTTTACCAAGTGCCTCTAGCTTATACGAATCATAACACGAGTTAGCCATGGTCAGAGTGCCCAATCACAGTGCACACCTAATATGCATGACCTTGCAAGTATAAACAAGGAAAAAACCGGTGGCTTGGCACGGCTATTGTGCGCAATACCTTGACAAAGTTGGCATGTGCCACTGACCATGACCACAATGTTTACCAAGTACATTAAACGGCAATGAATCATAACACGAGTCACCCAGGGTCAGAGTGTCCAATCACTGTGCAGATACACTGGGCATGACCGTGCAGGTATGAACAAGGTAGAATACTGGTGGCTCGGTGTGGCTGTTGTGCGCAATGCCTTGGCAAAGTTGGCATGTGCCACTGACCACGAACACAAAGTTTACGAAATGACTTTAACTTCTACGAATCATAACACGAGTCAGCCACGGTCAGAGTACCCAATCACAGTTCAGATGTACTAGCCATGATCTTACAGGTATAAACAAGGTAAAAAACTGGTGGCTTGGCACGGCTATTGTGCGCAATGCCTTGACAAAGTTGGCATGTGCCACTGACCATGACCACAAAGTTAACCACGTGACTTTGACTTCTACGAATCATAACACGAGTCAGCCACGGTCAGAGTACCCAATCACAGTTCAGATGTACTAGCCATGATCTTACAGGTATAAACAAGGTAAAAAACTGGTGGCTTGGCACGGCTATTGTGCGCAATGCCTTGACATATTTGGCAAGTGCCACTGACCATGACCACAACGTTTACCAAGTACATTAAACGGCTGTGAATCATAACACGGGTCATCCACGGTCAGAGTGTCCAATCACGGTGCAGATACAATAGGGATGACCTTGCAGGTGTAAACAAGGTAGAATAGTGGTGGATCGGTGTGGCTGTTGTGTGCAATGCCTTGAAAACGTTGGCATGTGCCACTGACCATGACCACAAAGTTTACCAAGTACATTAAACGGCTATTAATCATGACATGAGTCAGCCACGGTCAGAGTGTCCAATCACAATGCAGATATTCTGGGCATGACCTTGCAGGTATAAACAAGGTAGAATACTGGTGGCTCGGTGTGGCTATTGTGCGCAATGCCTTGACAAATTTGGCTTGTGCCACTGACCATTACCACAAATGTATCCAAGTGACTGTTACTTCTTTTGATCATAACACAAGTCAGCCACGGTCAGAGTGTCCAATCACAGTGCACATGTACTAGGCATGAACATACAGGTATAAACAAAGTAGAATACGAGTGGCTCGATGTGGCTATTATGCTCCATGCCTTGACAAAGTTGGCATGCGCCACTAACCATGCCCACAAATTTTAACAAGTACCTTAAACGGCTATGAATCATAACACGAGTTAGTCACGGTCAGAGTGTCCAATCACAGTGCAGATGTACTATGCATGATCTTGCAGGTGCAAACAATGTAGATGAATGGTGGTTTGGTGTGGCTATTGTGCGCAATGCCTTGACAAAAGTGGCATGTGCCACTGACTATGACCACAAGGTTTTCCAAGTGACTTTAACGTCTACGAACCGTAACACGAGTCAGCCACAATGAAAGTGCCTAATCACAGTGCACATCTAATATGCATGACCTTGCAGGCATATCCAAGGTAAAAAACCGGTGGCTTGGCACGGCTATTGTGCGCAATGCCTTGACAAAGTTGGCATATGCCACTGACCATGACCACAAAGTTTACCCAGTACATCAAACGGCTATGAATCATAACATGAGTCAGCCACGGTCAGAGTGTCCAGTCACAGTACAGATATACTAGGCATGACCTTGCAGGTATAAGCAAGGTAGAGTACTGGTGGTTCTGTGGGGCTATTGTCTGCAATGCCTTGACAAAGTTTGCATGTGCCACTGACCATGACCACAAAGTTTACCAAGTGACTTTTACATCTATTGATCGTAACACGAGTCAGCCACGGTCAGAGTGTCCAATCACAGTGAAGATGAACTAGGCATGATCTTGCAGGTGCAAACAAGGTAGAGTACTGGTAGCTCGGTGTGGCTATTGTGCGCAATGCCTTGACAAAGTTGGCATGTGCCACTGACCGTGACCACAAAGTTTACCAAGTGACTCTAGCTTCTACAAAATGCAACACGAGACAGCCACGGTCAGAGAGCACAATGACAGTGCACATCTAATTGGCATGACCTTGCAGGTATAAAAATTGTAAAAAACCGGTGGCTTGGCACGGCTATTGTGCGCAATGCCTTGACAAAGTTGGCATGTGCCACTGACCATGACCAGAAAAGTTAACTAGTACCTTAAACGGCTATGAATCATAACACGAGTCAGCCACGGTCAGAGTGTCCAATCACAGTGCACATCTAGTGGGCATGACCTTACAGGTATAAACAAGATAGAATACAGGTGGCTCATTGTGGCTATTGTGTGCAATACCTTGACAAAGTTGGCATGTGCCACTGACCATGACCAAAAATGTATCGAAGTAACTTTTAATTCTATTTATCATAACACGAGTCAGCAACGGTCAGAGTGTCCAACAATAGTGCAGATGTACTGGGCATGATCTTGCAGGTGCAAAAAAGGTAGAATACTGGTGGCTTGGTGTGGCTATTGTGCGTAATGCCTTGACAAAGTTTTCATGCGCCACTGACCATTACCGCAAATGTATCCAAGTGACTTTTACTTCAATTGATCATAATACGCGTCAGCCACGGTCTGAGTGTCCAATCACAGTGCAGATGTACTAGGCATGATCTTGCAGGTGCAAACAAGGTAGAATACTGGTGGCTCGGTGTGGTTATTGTGCACAATGCCCTGACAAATGACAAATGTGGCATGTGCCACTGACCATGACCACAAAGTTAACCACGTGACTTTGAATTCTACGAATCGTTACACGAGTCACGCACGGTCAGAGTGCCCAACTACAATGCAGATGTACTAGGCATGATATTGCAGGTATAAACAAGTAAAAAACCGGTGGCTTGGACCAGCTATTGTGCACAATGCCTTGACAAAGTTGGCATGTGCTGCTGCCCATGACCACAAAGTTTACCAAGTACCTTAAACGGCTATTGATCATAACACGAGTCAGCCACAGACAGAGTGTCCAATCACAGTGCGGATATACTAAGCATGACCTTACAGGTCTAAATTATGGTAGAATGCTGGTGGCTTGGTGTGGCTATTGTGTGCAATGCCTTGATCAAGCTGGCATGTGCCACTGACCATGACCACAAATGTATCCAAGTGACTTTTACTTCTATTGATCATAACACGACTAAGCCACAGTCAGAGTGTCCAATCACAGTGCATATGTACTTGGCATGATATCGCAGGTTCAAACAAGGTAGAATACCAGTGGCTCGGTGTGGCAATTGTGCGCAATGCCTTGACAAAGTTGGCATGTGCCATTGACCATGACCACAAATGTATCCAAACGACTTTTACTTCTATTGATCATGACACGAGTCAGCCACGATCAGAGTGTCCAATCACAGTGCAGATGTACTATGCATGATCTTGCAGGTGCAAACAAGGTAGAATACTGTTGGCTCGGTGTGGGTATTCCGCACAATGCCTTCACAAAGTTGGCATGTGCCACTGACCATGACCACAAATGTATCCAAGTGACTTTTACTTCTATTGATCATAACACGATTCAGCCATGGTTGAGTGTCCAATCAGAGTGCAGATGTACTAGTCATGATCTTGCAAGTATAAACAAGGTAGAATACTGGTGGCTCGGTGTGGCTATTGTGTGCAATGCCTTGACAAAGTTGGCATGTGCCACTGACCATGACCACAAACGTATCCAATTGACTTTTACTTATATTGATCATAACACGAGTCTGCCACGGTCAGAGTGTCCAACCATAGTGCAGATGAACTAGGCATGATGTTGCAGGTGCAAACAAGGTAGAATAGTGGTGGCTCGGTGTGGCTATTATGCGCAATGCCTTGACAAAGTTGGCATGTGCCACTGACCATTACCACAAATGTATCCAAGTGACTTTACTTCTATTGATCATAACATGAGTTGGCCACGATCTGGGTGTCCAATCACAGTGCAGATGTACTAGGCATGATCTTACAGGTGCAAACAACGTAGAATACTGGTGACTCCGTATGGCTATTGCACGCAATGCCTTGACAAAGGTGGCAAGTGCCACTGACGATGACCACAAAGTTTACCAAGTGAATTCAACTTCTACGAATTGTTACACGAGTCAGCAACGGTCAGAGTGCCCACCTACAGTGTAGATGTACTAGGCATGCTTGTGCAGGTATAAGCAGGTAAAAAACCGGTTGCTTGGCCCAATGCTATTGTGCGCAATGCCTTGACAAAGTTGGCATGTGCCGCTAGCCATGACCACAAAGTTTACCAAGTACCTCAAACGGCTATTGATCATAACACCAGTCAGCCACAGTCAGAGTGTCCAATCACAGTGCAGATGTAGTTGGAATGATCTTGCAGGTTCAAACAAGGTAGAATACCAGTGGCTCAGTGTGGCTATTGTGCGCAAGTACTTGACAAAGTTGGCATGTGCCACTGACCATGACCATAAATGTATCCAAGTGACTTTTACTTCTGTTGATCATAACATGAGTCAACCACGGTCAGAGTGTCCAATCACAGTGCAGATATACTAGGCATGATCTTGTAGGTGCAAACAAGGTAGAATACTGTTGGCTCGGTGTTGCTATTGTGCACAATGCCCTCACAGAGTTGGCATGTACCACTGGCCATGACCACAAATGTATCCAAGTGACTTTTACTTCCATTGATCATAACACGAGTCAGCCACGGTCAGAGTGTCCAATCAGAGTACTAGGCATGATCTTGCTGGTGTAAACAAGGTAGAATACTGGTGGCTCAGTGTGGCTTTTGTGCGCAGTGTCCTGACAAAGTTGGCATGTGCCACTGACCATGACCACAAAGTTTACCAAGTACCTTAAACGTCTATGAATCATAACACGAGTCAGCCACGCTACAAGGCATGATTGTGCAGGTAAGAACAAGGTAGAATACTTGTGGCTCGGTGTGGCTATTGTGCGCAATGCCTTCACAAAGTTGGCATGTGCCACTGACTTTGACCACAAGTTTAACCAAGTACCTTAAACGGCTATGAATCATAACACGAGTCAGCCACGATCAGAGTGCCCAGTCATAGTGCAGATATACTGGGCATGACCTTGCAGGTATAAACAAGGCAGAATACTGGTGGCTTGGTGTGGCTATTGTGCACAATACCTTGACAAAGTTGGCATGTGCCACTGACCATGACCACAAATGTATCCAAGTAACTTTTACGTCTATTGATCATAACATGAATCAGCCACGGTCAGAGTGTCTAATTACAGTGCAGATGTAATAGGCATGATCTTGCAAGTGCAAACAAGGTAGAATACTGGTGGCTCGGTGTGGCTATTGTGTGCAATACCTTGAAAAAGTTGGCATGTGCCACTGACCATGAACACAAAGTTTACCAAGTGACTTTCACTTCTACAAATCGTAACACGAGTCTGCCACGGTCAGAGTGCCCAATCACAGTGCACGTATAATATGCATGACCTTGGAAGTTTTTAACAAGGTAAAAAACCTGTGGCTTGGCACGGCTCTTGTGCGCAATACCTTGACAAAACTGGCATGTGCCACTGACCATGACCACAGCGTTTACAAAGTACCTTAAACAGCCATGCATCATAACATGAGTCAGCCACGGTCAGAGTGTCCAATCACAGTGAAGATAAACTGGGAATGACCTTACAGGTATAAGAAAGGTAGAATACTAATGGCTCGGTGTGGCTATTGTGCGCAATACCTTGGCAAAGTGAGCATGTGCCACTGACGATGACCACAAAGTTTACCAGGTGACTTTAACTTCTACGAATGGTAACACGAGTCAGCCACGGTCAGAGTGCCCAATCACAGTGCACCTATAATATGCATGACCTTGCAGGTATAAACAAGGTAAAAAACTGGTGGCTTGGCATGGCTATTGTGCGGAATGGCTTGACAAAGATGGCACGTGCCACTGACCATGACCACAAAAATTACCAAGTACCTTAAACGGCTATGAATCATAACACGAGTCAGCCACGGTCAGAGTGTCCAATCAGAGTACAGATATACTGGGAATGACCTTATATGTATAAAGAAGGTAGAATACTGGTGGCTCGGCGTGGCTATTGTGTGCAATGCCTTGGCAAAGCTGGCATGTGCCACTGACCATGACCACAAATAGCCAAGTGTCCTTTACTTCTGTTGATCATAACACGAGTCAGCCACGGTCAGAGTGTCCAATCACAGCGCAAATATATTGGGCATGGCCTTACAGGTATAAAAAAGGTAGAATACAGGTAGCTCGGTGTGGCTATTGTGTGCAATACCTCGACAAAGTTGGCATGTGCCACTGACCATGACCACAAACGTATCCAAGTGACCTTTACTTCTTGATCATATAACGACTCAGCCACGGTCAGAGTGTCCAATCACAGTGCAGATGTACTAGGCATGATCTTGCAGGTGCAAACAAGGTAGAATACCGGTGGCTCGGTATGGCTATTGTGCGCAATGCCTTGACAGAATTGGCATGTGCCACTGACTATGACCACAAAGTTTACCAAATGACTTTAACTTCTACGAATCGTGACACGAGTCAGCCACCATCAGAGTGCCCAATCACAGTGCACATATAATATGCATGACCTTGCAGGTATAAACATGGTATGAAAACGGGTGCCTTGGCACGGCTATTGTGCGCAATGCCTTGACAAAGTTGGCATGTGCCACTGACCATGTCCAAAAAGCCAACCAAGTACCTTAAACGGCTATGAATGATAACCCGAGTCAGCCACGGTCAGAGTGTCCAAACAGAGTGCAGATGAACTGGGCATGACCTTGCAGGTATAAACAAGGTAGAATACTGGTGGCTGGGTGTGGCTATTATGGGTAATGGCTTGACAAAGTTGGCATGTGCCACTGACCATGACCACAAATGAATCCAAGTGACTTTTACTTCTATTGATCATAACACGAGTCAGCCATGGTCAGAGTGTCCAATCACAGTGCAGATGTACAAGGCATGACCTTGCAGGTATAAATAAGGTAGAATACTGTTGGCTCAGTGTGGCTATTGTGCGCAATGCCTTGACAAAGTTGGCATGGGCAACTGACCATGACCACAAAGTTTACCAAGCAACATCAACTTCTACGAATCGGAACACGAGTCAGCCTCAGTCAGAGTGCCCAATCACAGTGCACATCTTATATCCATGACCTTGCAGGTATAAACAAGGTAAAAACC
Organism: Penium margaritaceum; assembly: GCA_023375785.1. Classification (NCBI taxonomy): domain Eukaryota; kingdom Viridiplantae; phylum Streptophyta; class Zygnematophyceae; order Desmidiales; family Peniaceae; genus Penium; species Penium margaritaceum. The sequence continues at coordinate 34,771 of SZWC01001383.1, read as the reverse complement.
CGGTGGCTTGGCACGGCTATTGTGCGCAATGCCTTAACAAAGCTGGCATGTGCCATTTACCATGACCACAAATGTATCCAAGTGACGTTTACTTCTATTGATCATAACACATGTCAGCCATGGTCATAGTGTTCAATAACAGTGCAGATTTACTAGGCATGATCTTGCAGGTGTAAACAAAGTAGAACACTGGTGGCTCGGTGTGGCTATTGTGCGCAATGCCTTGAGAAAGTTGGCATGTGCCACTGACCATGACCACAAAGTTTACCAAGTGACATTAACGCTTACGAATTGTTACACGAGTCACCGACAGTCAGAGTAACCAATCCCAGTGCACATCTAATATGCATGACCTTGCAGGTATAAAACGGGAAAACAAACCGGTGTCTTTGCACGGCTATTGTGCGCAATGCCTTGACAACGTTGGTATGTGCCACTGACCATGACCAAAAAGTTTACCAATGACCTTAAACGGCTATGAATCATAACACCAGTCAGCTACAGTCAGAGTGTCCAATCACAGTGCAGATATACTGGGCATTACATTGCGGGTTTAAACAAGGTAGACTACTGGTGGCTTGGTGTGACTATTGTGCGCAATGCCTTGACAAAGTTGGTATGTGCCACTGACCATGACCGCAAATGTATCCTAGTGACTTATACTTCTATTGATCATAACACAAGTCAGCCACGGTCAGAGTGTCCAATCACAGTGCAGATGTATCATGCATGACCTTGCACGTTTAAACAAGGTAGAATACTGGTGGCTCGATGTGGCTATTGTGCGCAATGCCTTGCCAAAGCTGGAATGTGCCACTGACCATGACCACAAAGTTTACCAAGTGACTTTAACTTTTACGAATCGTAACACAAGTCAGCCACAGTCAGAGTACCCAATCATAGTGCACATCTAATGTGCATGACCTTGCAGGTAGAAACAGGGTAAAATTTGGTGTCTTGGCACGGCTATTGTACGCAGTGCCTTGACAAAGTTGGCATGTGCCACTGACTATGACCAGAAAGTTTACCAAGTACCTTTAACGGCTATGAATCATTACACGAGTCAGCCACTGTCAGAGTGTCCAATCACAGTGCAGATATACTGCGCATAACCTTACAGATATAGACAAGGCAGAATACCGGTGGCTCGGTGTGGCTATTGTGTGCGATACCTTGACAAAGTTGGCATGTTCCACTGAGAATGACCACAAATGTATCCAAGTGACTTCAACTTCTACGAATCGTAACACGAGTCAGCCACGGTCAGAGTGCCCAATCACAGTGCAGATGTACTAGGCATTATCTTGCAGGTGCAAACAAGGTATAATAGTGGTGGCTCGGTGTGGCTATTGTGCGCAATGCCTTGACAAAGCTGGCATGTGCCACTGGCCATGACCACAAAGTTTACCAAGTGACTTTAACTTCTACGAATCGTAACCCGAGTCAGCCACATTCAGAGTGCCCAATCAAAGTTCAGATGTACTAGGCATGACCTTGCAGGTATAAACAAGGTAAAAAGCCGGTGGCTTGGCACGGCTATTGTACGTAATGCCCTGACAAAGTTGGCATGTGCCACTGACCATGACCACAAAGTTTACCAAGTACATTAAACGACGATGAATGAAAACACGAGTCATACACGGTCAGAGTGTCCAATCACAGTGCAGATATACTGGGCATGACCTAGCAGGTATAAACAAGGCAGACTACTGGTAGCTTGGTGTGGCTATTGTGCACAATGCCTTGACAAAGTTAGCATGTGCCACTGACCATGACCACAAATGTATCCAGGTGACTTCAACTTCTACGAATTGTAACACGAGTCAGCCACGATCAGAGTACCCAATCACAGTGCAGATGTACTTGGCATGATCTTGCAGGTACAAACAAGGTAGAATAGAGGTCTCTTGGTGTGGCTATTGTGCGCACTGCCTTGACAAAGCTGGCATGTGCCTCTGGCATGCCAACTTTGTCAAGGTATTGCGCACAATAGTCACATCGATCCACTTGGATCCTTCCTGATTTATACATGTAAGGTCATGCCTAGTATATCTGCAGTATGATTGGACACTCTGACCGTGGCTGACTCGTGTTATGATTCATAGCTGTTTAAGGTACTTGGTAAACATTGTGGTCATGGTCAGTGGCACATGCCATCTTTGTCAAAGCATTGCGTACAATGGCCGTGCCAAGACATTTTACCTTGTTCATACCTGGAAGGTCATGCATATAAGATGTGCACTGTGATTCGGCACTCTGACCGTGGCTGAATCGTGTTACGATTCGTAGAAGTTAAAGTCACTTTGTAAACTTTGTGGTCATAGTCAGTGGCACATGCCAACTTTGTCAAGGCATTACGCACAATAGCCACACTAGGTCACCAGTATTCTACCTTGTGTACACGTGCAAAATCATGCATAGCTCATCTGCACTGTGATTGAACACTCTGTTTGTGGCTGACTTGTGTTATGATCAATAGAAGTAAAAGTCACTTGGATACATTTGTGGTCATGGTCAGTTGCACATGCCAACTTTGTCAAGGCATTGCGCACAATAGCCACACCAAGCAACCAGTATTCTACCTTGTTTGCACCTGCAAGATCATGCCTAGTACATCTGCACTGTGATTGGACACTCTGACCGTGGTTTACTCATGTTATGATGAATAGAAGTAAAACTCACTTGGATACATTTGTGGTCATGGCCAGTGGCACATGCCAACTTTGTCAAGGCATTGCACACAATAGCCACAAGGAGCCACTAGTATTCTACCTTGTTTTTCCTAGCAAGATCATGCCTAGTACATCTGCACTGTGATTGGACACTCTCACCATGGCTGACTTGGGGTTTGATCAGTAGAAGTAAGAGTTACTTCCATACAATTGAGGTCATGGTCAGTGGCACATGCCAACTTTGTCAAGGCATTGCACACAATAGCTGTGCCAAGACACCGGTTTTTTTTTTCCCCGTTTATACCTGCAAGGTCATGCATATTAGAAGTGTGCTGTGATTGGGTACTCTGACCGTGGCTGACTCGTGTTACGATTGGTAAACATTTGTGGTCATGATCAGTGGCACATGCCAACTTTGTCAAGGCATTGTGCACAATAGCCACACCACGCCACCAGTATTCTATCTTGTTTAAACCTGCACGATCATGCCTAGTACATCTGCTTTGTGATTGGACACTCTCACCATGGCTCACTCGTGTTATGATCAATAGAAGTAAAAGTTATTTGGATACATTTATGGTCATGGTCAGTGGCACATGCCAACTTTGTCAAGGCGTTGCGCACAATAGCCATACCGAGGCACCAGTATTCTACCTTGTCTGTACCTGCAAGGTCATGCCTAGTTCATCTGCACTTTGATTGGACACTCTGACCATGGCTGACTTGTGTTATGATCAATAGAAGTAGAAGTCACTAGGATACATCTGCGGTCATGGTAAGTGGCACATGCCAACTTTGTCAAAGCATTGGGCACAATAGCCACACCGCGCCACCATTATTATACCTTGTTTGCACCTCCAAGATCATGCCTAGCATATGTGAACTGTGATTGGACACTCTGAACGTGGCTGACTCGTGTTATGAACAATAGAAGTAAAAGTCACTTGGATTCATTTGTGGTCATGGTCAGTGGCACATGCCAACTTTGTCAAGGCATTGCGTACAATAGCCACACCGAGCCACCAGCATCTACCTTGTTTGAACCTACAAGATCATGCCTAGTATATCTGCACTGTGATTGGACACTCTGACCGTGGCTGACTCGTGTTATGATCAATAGAAGTAAAAGTCACTCAGGTACATTTGTGGTCATGGTCAGTGGCACATTCCAACTTTGTCAAGGCATTGCGCACAATAGCCACACTGAGCCACCAGTATTCTACCTTGTTTATACCTGTAAGGTCATGCACAGTATATCTGCACTGTGATTGGACACTCTGACCGTGGCTGACTCGTGTTTTGATTCGTAGCCGTTTAAGTTACTCGGTAATCTTTGTGGTCATGGTCAGTTGCACATGCCAACTTTGTCAAGGCATTGCGCACAATAGCCACACCGAGCCACCAGTATTACTTGTTTATTCTTGCAATGTCATGCACAGTATGTATGTACTGTGATTGGACACTCTGACCGTGGCTGACTCGTGTTATGATCAATAGAAGTAAAAGTCACTTGGATACATTTGTGGTCATGGTTAGTGGTACATGCCAACTTTGTGAAGGCATTGCGAACAATAGCCACACCGAGCCACCATTGTTACACCTTTTTTATACCTTCAAGGTCATGCCTAGTACATCTAAACTGTGATTGGACACTCTGACCATGTCTGACTCGTGTTACGATTTGTAGTTGATAAAGTCACTTGGTAAAATTTGTGGTCATGGTCAGTGGCACATGCAAACTTTGTCAAGGCATTGTGCACAATAGCCACACCGAGCCACCAGTATTCGACCTTGTTTGTACATGGAAGATCATACCTAGTACATGTGCACTGTGATTGGACATTCTGACCGTGGCTGACTTGGGTTATGATCAATAGAAGTAAAAGTCACTTGGATACATTTCTGGTCATGGTCAGTGGCACTTGCCAACTTTGTCAAGGCATTGCGCACAATAGCCACACCGAGCCACCAGTATTCAACCTTGTGCCTACAAGATCATGCCTAGTACATCTGCACTGTGATTGGATACTTTGACCGTGGCGGACTTGTGTTATGATTCATAGCCGTTTAAGGTACTTCGTAAACTTTGTGGTCATGGTCAGTGGCACATGCCAACTTTCTCAAGGCATTGCGCACGAAAGCCGTGCGAGGCCACCGGATTTTTACCTTGTTTATACCTGCAAGGTCATGCCTAGTACATCTGAACTGAGATTGGGCACTCAAACCGTGGCTGACTTGTGTTACGATTCGTAGAAGTTAAAGTCACTTGGTAAACATTTTTGGTCATGATCAGTGGCACATGCCAACTTTGTCAAGGCATTGCGCACAATAGCCACACCGAGCCACCATTATTATACCTTTTTTATGCCTGCAAGGTCATGCCTAGTACATCTATACTGTGATTGGACACTCTGACCATGGCTGACTCGTGTTATGATCAATAGAAGTAAAAGTCACTTGGATACATTTGTGGTCATGGTTAGTGGTACATGCCAACTTTGTCAAGGCATTGCGCACAATAGCCACACCGAGCCACCATTATTATACCTTTTTTATGCCTGCAAGGTCATGCCTAGTACATCTATACTGTGATTGGACACTCTGACCATGGCTGACTCGTGTTATGATCAATAGAAGTAAAAGTCACTTGGATACATTTGTGGTCATGGTTAGTGGTACATGCCAACTTTGTCAAGGCATTGCGCACAATAGCCACACCGAGCCACCATTATTATACCTTTTTTATGCCTGCAAGGTCATGCCTAGTACATCTATACTGTGATTGGACACTCTGACCATGGCTGACTCGTGTTATGATCAATAGAAGTAAAAGTCACTTGGATACATTTGTGGTTATGGTTAGTGGTACATGCCAACCTTGTCAAGGCATTGCGAACAATAGCCACACCGAGCCACCATTATTATACCTTTTTTATACCTTCAAGGTCATGCCTAGTACATCTAAACTGTGATTGGACACTCTGACCATGGCTGACTCATGTTACGATTTGTAGATGATAAAGTCACTTGGTAAAATTTGTGGTCATGGTCAGTGGCACATGCAAACTTTGTCAAGGCATTGTGCACGATAGCCACACCGAGCCACCAGTATTCGACCTTGTTTGTACATGCAAGATCATACATAGTACATGTGCACTGTGATTGGACATTCTGACCGTGGCTGACTTGTGTTATGATCAATAGAAGTGAAAGTCAATTGGATACATTTGTGGTCATGGTCAGTGGCACTTGCCAACTTTGTCAATGCATTGCGCACAATAGCCACACCGAGCCACCAGTATTCTACCTTGTTTGCACCTGCAAGATCATGCCTAGTACATCTGCACTACGATTGGATACTTTGACCGTAGCTTAATTGTGTTATGATTCATAGCCGTTTAAGGTACTTCGTAAACTTTGTGGTCATGGTCAGTGGTAAGGCTGCACACCAAATCCTAGGATCCGGGGATCTTATCCGGGAATCCGGATCCGGATCCGGATCCTTGATCAAGATTCGATCCAGGATTAGGGGATCTTTTAATCACATGAAAAAGAGGGGAAAACAGGGTTATGAGTAAAAAAGGAAAGGCATTATCCTTGCTCAGCCTATTGGATCCGGAAAAGATTCGGGGATCCATAGGATGTGGGGATCTTTTCTTGGATCCGAGGATCCAAATCCATCCTAGGATCCGGAACCGGGGATCAGGATCCAACCTGAGATCCAGGAATCTTACCCGGTGTGCACCCTTAGTCAGTGGCACATGCCAACTTTGTCAAGGCATTGCGCACAAAAGCCGTGCGAGGCCACCGGATTTTTACCTTGTTTATACCTGCAAGGTCATGCCTAGTACATCTGAACTGAGATTGGGCATTAAAACCGTGGTTTACTTGTGATTCGATTCATAGAAGTTAAAGTCACTTGGTAAACGTTGTGGTCATGGTCAGTTGCACATGCCAAAGTTGTGAAGGCATTGCGGACAGTAGCCACACCAAGCCACCGGTATTCTACCTTGTTTGTACCTGCAAGGTCATGTCTAGTGCATCTGCAATGTGATTGGACACTTTGACCGTGGCTGACTCGTGGTATGCTCAAAAGAAGTAAAAGTCACTTGGATATATTTGTGGTCATGGTCAGTGGCACATGCCAACTTTGTCAAGGCATTGTGCACAATAGCCACACCGAGCCCCCAGTATTCTACCTTGTTTGTACCTGCAAGGTCATGTCTAGTACATCTGCAATGTGATTGGACACATTGACCGTGGCTGACTCGTGGTATGCTCAAAAGAAGTAAAAGTCACTTGGATATATTTGTGGTCATGGTCAGTGGCATATGCCAACTTTGTCAAGGCATTGTGCACAATAGCCACACCGAGCCCCCAGTATTCTACCTTGTTTGTACCTGCAAGGTCATGTCTAGTACATCTGCAATGTGATTGGACACATTGACCGTGGCTGACTCGTGGTATGCTCAAAAGAAGTAAAAGTCACTTGGATATATTTGTGGTCATGGTCAGTGGCATATGCCAACTTTGTCAAGGCATTGTGCACAATAGCCACACCGAGCCCCCAGTATTCTACCTTGTTTGTACCTGCAAGGTCATGTCTAGTACATCTGCAATGTGATTGGACACATTGACCGTGGCTGACTCGTGGTATGCTCAAAAGAAGTAAAAGTCACTTGGATATATTTGTGGTCATGGTCAGTGGCATATGCCAACTTTGTCAAGGCATTGTGCACAATAGCCACACCGAGCCCCCAGTATTCTACCTTGTTTGTACCTGCAAGGTCATGTCTAGTACATCTGCAATGTGATTGGACACATTGACCGTGGCTGACTCGTGGTATGCTCAAAAGAAGTAAAAGTCACTTGGATATATTTGTGGTCATGGTCAGTGGCATATGCCAACTTTGTCAAGGCATTGTGCACAATAGCCACACCGAGCCCCCAGTATTCTACCTTGTTTGTACCTGCAAGGTCATGTCTAGTACATCTGCAATGTGATTGGACACATTGACCGTGGCTGACTCGTGGTATGCTCAAAAGAAGTAAAAGTCACTTGGATATATTTGTGGTCATGGTCAGTGGCATATGCCAACTTTGTCAAGGCATTGTGCACAATAGCCACACCGAGCCCCCAGTATTCTACCTTGTTTGTACCTGCAAGGTCATGTCTAGTACATCTGCAATGTGATTGGACACATTGACCGTGGCTGACTCGTGGTATGCTCAAAAGAAGTAAAAGTCACTTGGATATATTTGTGGTCATGGTCAGTGGCATATGCCAACTTTGTCAAGGCATTGTGCACAATAGCCACACCGAGCCCCCAGTATTCTACCTTGTTTGTACCTGCAAGGTCATGTCTAGTACATCTGCAATGTGATTGGACACATTGACCGTGGCTGACTCGTGGTATGCTCAAAAGAAGTAAAAGTCACTTGGATATATTTGTGGTCATGGTCAGTGGCATATGCCAACTTTGTCAAGGCATTGTGCACAATAGCCACACCGAGCCCCCAGTATTCTACCTTGTTTGTACCTGCAAGGTCATGTCTAGTACATCTGCAATGTGATTGGACACATTGACCGTGGCTGACTCGTGGTATGCTCAAAAGAAGTAAAAGTCACTTGGATATATTTGTGGTCATGGTCAGTGGCATATGCCAACTTTGTCAAGGCATTGTGCACAATAGCCACACCGAGCCCCCAGTATTCTACCTTGTTTGTACCTGCAAGGTCATGTCTAGTACATCTGCAATGTGATTGGACACATTGACCGTGGCTGACTCGTGGTATGCTCAAAAGAAGTAAAAGTCACTTGGATATATTTGTGGTCATGGTCAGTGGCATATGCCAACTTTGTCAAGGCATTGTGCACAATAGCCACACCGAGCCCCCAGTATTCTACCTTGTTTGTACCTGCAAGGTCATGCCTAGTACATCTGAACTGAGATTGGGCACTCAAACCGTGGCTGACTTGTGTTACGATTCGTAGAAGTTAAAGTCACTTGGTAAACGTTGTGGTCATGGTCAGTGGCACATGCCAAAGTTGTGAAGGCATTGCGGACAGTAGCAACACCAAGCCACCAGAATTCTACCTTGTTTGTACCTGCAAGGTCATGTCTAGTACATCTGCAATGTGATTGGACACATTGACCGTGGCTGACTCGTGGTATGCTCAAAAGAAGTAAAAGTCACTTGGATATATTTGTGGTCCTGGTCAGTGGCACATGCCAACTTTGTCAAGGCATTGCGTACAATAGCCACACCGAGCCACCAGTATTCTACCTTGTTTATTCCTGCAAGGTAATGCACAGTATATCTGTACTGTGATTGGACACTCTGACCGTGGCTGACTTGTGTTACGATTCGTAGAAGTTAAAGTCACTTGGTAACCATTTTTTGTCATGATCAGTGGCACATGCCAACTTTGTCAAGGCATTGCGTACAATAGCCACACCGAGCCACCAGTATTCTACCTTGTTTATTCCTGCAAGGTAATGCACAGTATATCTGTACTGTGATTGGACACTCTGACCGTGGCTGACTTGTGTTACGATTCGTAGAAGTTAAAGTCACTTGGTAACCATTTTTTGTCATGATCAGTGGCACATGCCAACTTTGTCAAGGCATTGCGTACAATAGCCACACCGAGCCACCAGTATTCTACCTTGTTTATTCCTGCAAGGTAATGCACAGTATATCTGTACTGTGATTGGACACTCTGACCGTGGCTGACTTGTGTTACGATTCGTAGAAGTTAAAGTCACTTGGTAACCATTTTTTGTCATGATCAGTGGCACATGCCAACTTTGTCAAGGCATTGCGTACAATAGCCACACCGAGCCACCAGTATTCTACCTTGTTTATTCCTGCAAGGTAATGCACAGTATATCTGTACTGTGATTGGACACTCTGACCGTGGCTGACTTGTGTTACGATTCGTAGAAGTTAAAGTCACTTGGTAACCATTTTTTGTCATGATCAGTGGCACATGCCAACTTTGTCAAGGCATTGCGTACAATAGCCACACCGAGCCACCAGTATTCTACCTTGTTTATTCCTGCAAGGTAATGCACAGTATATCTGTACTGTGATTGGACACTCTGACCGTGGCTGACTTGTGTTACGATTCGTAGAAGTTAAAGTCACTTGGTAACCATTTTTTGTCATGATCAGTGGCACATGCCAACTTTGTCAAGGCATTGCGTACAATAGCCACACCGAGCCACCAGTATTCTACCTTGTTTATTCCTGCAAGGTAATGCACAGTATATCTGTACTGTGATTGGACACTCTGACCGTGGCTGACTTGTGTTACGATTCGTAGAAGTTAAAGTCACTTGGTAACCATTTTTTGTCATGATCAGTGGCACATGCCAACTTTGTCAAGGCATTGCGTACAATAGCCACACCGAGCCACCAGTATTCTACCTTGTTTATTCCTGCAAGGTAATGCACAGTATATCTGTACTGTGATTGGACACTCTGACCGTGGCTGACTTGTGTTACGATTCGTAGAAGTTAAAGTCACTTGGTAACCATTTTTTGTCATGATCAGTGGCACATGCCAACTTTGTCAAGGCATTGCGTACAATAGCCACACCGAGCCACCAGTATTCTACCTTGTTTATTCCTGCAAGGTAATGCACAGTATATCTGTACTGTGATTGGACACTCTGACCGTGGCTGACTTGTGTTACGATTCGTAGAAGTTAAAGTCACTTGGTAAACGTTGTGGTCATGGTCAGTGGCACATGCCAACGTTGTGAAGGCATTGCGGACAGTAGCAACACCAAGCCACCAGAATTCTACCTTGTTTGTACCTGCAAGGTCATGTCTAGTACATCTGCAATGTGATTGGACACATTGACCGTGGCTGACTCGTGGTATGCTCAAAAGAAGTAAAAGTCACTTGGATATATTTGTGGTCATGGTCAGTGGCACATGCCAACTTTGTCAAGGCATTGTGCACAATAGCCACACCGAGCCACCAGTATTCTACCTTCTTTGCACCTGCAAGATAATGCATACTACATCTGCACTATGATTGGACACTCTGACCGTGGCTGACTCGTGTTATGATTCATAGCCGTTTAAAGTACTTAGTAAACTTTGTGGTCATGGTCAGTGGCACATGCCAGCTTTGTCAAGGCATTGCGTACAATAGCCATGCCAAACCACCGGTTTTTTTACCTTGTTTATACCTGCAAGGTCATGCATATTAGATGTGCACTGTGATTGGACACTCTGACCGTGGCTGACTTGTGTTATGATCAATAGAAGTAAAAGTCACTTGGATACATTTGTGGTCATGGTCAGTGGCACATGCCAACTTTGTCAAGGCATTGCGTACAATAGCCACACCGAGCCACCAGTATTATACATTGCTTATACCTGTAAGGTCATGCCCAGTATATATGCACTGTGATTGGACACTCTGACCGTGGCTGACTCGTGTTATGATTCATAGCCGTTTAAGGTACTTGGTAAACTTTGTGGTCATGGTCAGTGGCACATGCCAACGTTTTCAAGGCATTGAGCACAATAGCCCCACCGAGCCACCAGTATTCTACATTGTTTGCACCATAAAGATCATGCCTAGCACATCTGCACTGTCATTGGACACTCTGATCGTGGCTGACTCGTGCTATGATCAATACAAGTAAAAGTCACTTGGATACATTTGTGGTCATGGTCAGTTGCACATGCCAACTTTATCAAGGCATTGTGCACAATAGCCACACCGAGCCCCCAGTATTCTACCTTGTTTGTACCTGCAAGGCCATGCCCAATACATCTGCACTGTGATTGGAAACTCGGACCGTGGCTGACTCGAGTTATGATTCATAGCCGTTTAAGGGACTTGGTAAAGTTTGTGGTCATGGTCAGTGGCACACGCCAACTTTGTCAAGGCATTGCGCACAATAGCCACACCGAGCCACTGGTATTGTACCTTGTTTGCACCTGCAATATCACGCCTAGTAAATCTGCACTGTTATGGAACACTCTCACCGTGGTTTACTTGTGTTATGATGAATAGAAGTAAAAGTCACTTGGATACATTTGTGGTCATGGTCAGTTGCACATGCCAACTTTGTCAAGGCATTGCGCACAATAGCCACACCAAGCCACCAGTATTCCGCCTTGTTTGCAGCTGCAATATCATGCCTAGTACATCTGCACTGTGATTGGACACTCTGACCGTGGCTGACTCGTGTTATGATGAATAGAAGTAAAAGTCACTTGGATACATTTGTGGTCATGGTCAGTGGCACATGCCAACTTTTTCAAGGCATTGCGCACAATAGCCGTGCCAAGCCACCACTTTGTTACCTTGTTTATACCTGCAAGGTCATGCCTAGTACATCTGAACTGTGATTGGGCACTCTGACCGTGGCTGACTCGTGTTACGATTCGGAGAAGTTTAAGTCACTTGGTGATTTTTGTGGTCATGGTCAGTGGCACGTGCCAACTTTGTCAAGGCATTGCGCTTAATAGCCACACCGAGCCACCAGTATTCTACCTTGTTTGCACCTGTGCAATCACGCTTAGAACATCTGCACTGTGATTTGACACTCTGACTGTGGCTGACTCGTGTTATGATTAATAGACGTAAAAGTCACTTGGATACATTTGTGGTCATGGTCAGCAGCACATGCCAACTTTGTCAAGGCATTGCGCACAATAGCTGTGCCAAGCCTTCAGTATTCTACCTTGTTTATACCTGTAAGGTCATGCCCATTACATGTGCACTATGATTGGATACTCTGACCGTGGCTGACTCGTGTTATGAGTCATTGCCGTTTATATCACTTGGTAAACTTTGTGGTCATGGTCAGTGGCACATGCCAACTTTTCAAGGCATTGCGCACAATAGCCACATCGATCTACCAGTGTTCTACCTTGTTTGTACCTACAAGGTCATGCCTAGTACATCTGCACTGTGAGTGGACACTCTGACCGTGGCTGACTCGTGTTATGATAAACAAAAGTGAAAGACACTTGGATACATTTGTGGTCATGGTCAGTGGCACATGCCAACTTTGTCGAGGCATTGCACAGAATAGCCACACTGAACCACCCCTATTCTACTTTGTTTGTACCTGCAAGGTCATGCCTAGTACATCTGCACTGTGATTGGACACTCTGACCGTGGCTGACTCGTGTTATAATCAATAGAAGTAAAAGTTACTTGGATACATTTTTGGTCATGGTCAGTGGCACATGGTAGCTTTGTCAAGGCATTGCGCACAGTAGCCACACCGAGCCACCAGTATTCTACCTCGTTTATACCTGCAAGGTGATGCCCAGTATATCTGCACTGTGACTGAACACTTTGACTGTGGCTGACTCGTGTTATGATTCATACCCGTATAAGGTACTTGGCAAACTTTGTGGTCATAATCAGTTACACATGCCAACTTTGTCAAGGCATTGCGTACAATAGCCATGCCAAATCACCGGTTTTTCACCTTGTTTATACCTGCAAGGTCACGCGTATTATATGTGTAATGTGATTAAACACTCTGACCGTGGTTAACTCGTGTTATGATCAATAGAACTAAAATTCACTTGGATACATTTGTGGTCATGGTCAATGGCACATGCCAACTTTGTCAATGCATTACACACAATAGCCACACCGAGCCACCAGTATTGTACCTTGTTTATACGTGCAAGGTCATGCCCAATATATCCGTACTGTGATTGGACACTCTGACGGTGGCTGACTCGTGTTATGATTCATAGCCGCTTAAGGTACTTGGTAAACTTTGTGGTCATGGTCAGTGGCACATGCCAACTTTGTCAATGCATTAGGCACAGTAGCCGTGCCAAGCCACCCGTTTTTACATTGTTTGCACGTGCAAGATCATGCTTAGTACATCTGCACTGTGATTGGACACTCCGACTGTGGCTGACTCGTGTTATGGTCAATAGAAGTAAAAGTCACTTGGATACATTTGTGGTCATGGTCAGTGGCACATGCCAACATTGTCAAGGCAATGCACACAATAGGCACACCGTGCCACCACTATTCTACCTTTTTTATACCTGAAAGTCATGCCTAGTATATCTCCATTGTGATTGGACACTCTGACCGTGGCTATCTCATGTTGTGATTCATAGCCGTTTATGGTACCTGGTAAACTTTGTGGTCATGGTCAAGTGGCACATGCCAACTATGTCAAGACATTGCGCACAATAGCCGTGCCAAGCCACCGGTTTTTTACCTTATCTGTACGTGCAAGGTCATGCCTAGTACATGTGCACTGTGATTGGGCACTCTGACATTGGCTGACTCGTGTTACGATTCGTAGAAGTTAAAGTCACTTGGTGAACTTTGTGGTCATGGTCAGTGGCACATGCCAACTTTCTCAAGGTATTGCACAAAACAGCCACACTGAACAACCAGTATTGTACCTTGTTTGTACGTACAAGGTCATGCCTAGTACATCACCGTTGTGATTGGATACTCTGACCGTGGCTGACTTGTGTTATGATCAATAGAAGTAAAAGTCACTTGGATACACATGTCGTCATGGTCAGTGTGAGAAGGCGACTCCGAATGAGTGATACAGACGGACGGAGGATGTCAGCGTGGAAGGAGCAGATGAGGCTGATGAGGCAAGATGAAAGAAGAGGAGATGCTTGCGCAGGCAGATGAGGGGTAGCGGATAGCAGACAAGGGGAAGCTTCTTGGTAGTTGACGGCAGGCGGCGGCTCGAAAGTTGCTTGCGACTGATGTGGGCGATATTACTCCGCTGACATATATCCAGAGGTAGACAGGTTGATGTGAGAGAGTGCCGAGGAGATGAGTGACGGTTGGCCGAGTAAGAAAGCTGAGCGAAGGAACAATAGTGACGGAGCGAAGAGTTGAGATAGGCTTGCGAAGACAGGAAATGCGAGGAGCGAGCAGAGCGAAGATACGGCGGCAAAGCCGCGGAACCGAAAGGGAACAGGATGGGCAGAACTGTTCTGGTTAAGTTGAGGGAATGAACCTCCTCGGTATACATGGACAGAACAGGACAAAGGCATGCGCAACAGCTTTTTTTCACTAGCCGGACGTGGGTGACAGGTGTTTATTTATTAGGGGATGACTCGGTCTCCGTTGGTTCAACGGTCTTGAGATCCTACTGTTGGTGACCGAGGTGGTTTGGACTTTAGCCTGAACCGTTATTGAGAAAGGCTGATCTTTTACTGGCTGAGTGACCAGAGTGAGTTTCTTTAATGCCAATTTCTGACAACTTTGACCGTGGCTGACTCGTGTTATGATCAATAGAAGTAAAAGTCACTTAGATACATTTGTGGTCATGGTCAATGGCACATGCCAACTTTTTCCAGGCATTGCGTAGAATAGCCACACCGAGCCACCAGTATTCTACCTTGTTTATACCTACAAGGTCACGCCTAGTATATCTGCTCTGTGATTGGACACTCTGACTGTGGCTAACTCGTCTTATGATTCATAGCCACTTAAGGTACTTGGTAAACTTGTGGTCATGGTCAGTGGCACGTGCCAACGTTAACAAGGCATTGCGCACAATAGTCGTGCCAAGCCACCGGTAGGACTGGGCAGGCTCGCACTGGGCAGGCTCTAGTAAGCGTCTAGGAAGCTTACTAGAGCATGCCTTGAGGATGACACTTGGCGGTCTAAGGACGCGCCAAGTAGGACTGTAGGCTGAGGTTGGCTCCAGTGGAGCCACTACAAGCAGAAGCTTTAGCAAAGCTCTGCAAGTATAAAAGCCTGTACCTTGCATGCATCCATTTGCAGTTCTTGCCTTTGAGACTCCTCACAAAGTGTCCAACCAAAGGTAGACACTAAAGACCAACATGCGGACTTCGTGAGTTTGCAAACCAAACGAACCTAAAGTGTGGATCCCTCGTTCGAGGGTGATATGCAATATTGGTTGCAATACCAAGAGCGGTTGGCGGCCTCCCATGTCGGGACCCGTTTTGTAGATTGTTGCTATCCGGCGCATTGACAAAGGGTTATGGGTCCACACTTTTGGTTTTAAGGCACGCTTCCAAGACCGACTAGCGCGTGGTCTTGTAGGGCGCACAGGTACAACAGGGACACGAGTATCGGACCGCTCCATCTGCTCCATCGGCTCCATCGGCTTCTTGAGGTAGGGTACGTGCACGTGGCGGACTAGGGGACGAGGACCAGCTTTGTCCATGTTGGACACGACCCTTGAGCCCCAACGGGATTAAGCTCTACCCCTTTTTAGAAGGTGGTACGACCTCGATTCTGTTCTCTCACGACGGCACCATCGCCTTAGGCGATCATCGGCTGGAGGGGTATGCAACGGAACCAACTGCACCTTTGACAACGGTCGCAGTCAGCAGCCTCATCAGCCTCATCAGCCTCATCGGCCTCAACGAAGCAGAGTAGCAACGAAGCAGAGAAGACGAGCAACCGCCAAAAATGGCGGATCCGACTCCAGCCCGCCTTGAGGCGGGTACGTCCAAATTCACGGGGACAGGTTTTCCCTTGTGGAAATGGCAATTTGAGATTGTCATGAACGTGAGTGGCTACCTCGACATCCTAAAAGTGATTGAGAAAGCACCCGCCGATGCAAACGTGACAACGCATGCCGCTGACCTTGCAGCATGGACGATGAAGAACAACATGGCTCTTGCCATTCTTGTGACGTCCATCAACGAGACTCAACACTCCCACATCACAGGATGCACGTTGGCTGCCGAGGCCTACGCAAAGCTCTCACGCGTGCATCAATCGAACGCCCTAGCAAACCGACTCTTCATCTTCCAACGGTTGATGTCGATGAGGGTGAGCGAAGGAGAATCGATACCCGCATTTTTGCAGTCGTTCGACAACGTGCTGCAAGAGGTCCAGCAAATGGAATGGAAGCTCAACTCCAACATGCGTTCCATGATCCTTCTAATGGCGCCGCCGGAAAGCTGGGGGGTCCTTGGTCACCATATTTAGCGGTTGGAAGGAAGCAGATCTGACGTACGAGGCTGTCCCCGAACACGTCCGCAACGAGTCCATGCGACGCAGTGGCAGTGAGGCAAACATTTCAGCCTATGCCTCTTGCTTTGGTGGACAAGCTGCAAGCTCTTGCTCCAGTCAAGGCAACAACGGAAGCGCTGGCGGTGGAGGGAAAGACAACAGTGGCGGGAAGAGTTCCAAGAAGCCCGGCAACTGTCACAACTGTGGCAAGGCTGGGCACTGGGCTAGGGACTGCCATAGTCCCAAGAAAGAAGGCGAGAACAAAGGTGGAAAGGAGAAGAAGGAGCTCACCATCATGATGGCTAGGGGGCTGCCCATGAAGGGCGCAGAAATCTTTAGGCCCGGGGCGTTTGCCCTTGACTCGGGCACCAGCCACTACTCATCAAAAGAGAAGGGTGGATTTGTCTCCATCGCCGAATCTGTCATGCACATCAAGTGTGAAAACAGTGACGTCGTCCAAGCCATGGGCGAAGGAGACAAGGTGATCACGTTCAACGTGAACGGTGCGGAGAAGGCGGTCAACCTTCATAAGGTGGTGTACATGCCCTCCTTCGCACCCAACTTACTGTCCGTCTCACAAATCACCGACAACAACATGACGGTGGTGTTCACCAATAAGGAAGCGGTGGCCCTCAAAAACGAGGAAATCCAGATTTTGTACACCAAAGACCACCTCATGCTTCAACTTCCAAGAGTCGACGGCCTCTACGTACTTCAAACCAAAGTCACCAAGGCGTCAGATGAGGGACTTGCATGTGCCACCAAGACAGTGGCACCAGAGCCAAAGGATGCACCGCCGGCGACCGCTGCGGCCGCCACATCAACCAAAGACACAGACGCTGAGCTGTGGTACCGGCGATCTCGCCACGTGGCCAACAGCACGCTGCAAAAGATGCAAGAGCAAGAGGTAGTCCGCGGAATGGAAGGGTGCAGCATGAAGCATGGTGGAGGGTGTGCATTGTGTGAACCATGCCTCCAAGCGAAGGCAAAGAAGAAGCCGTTTGGGAGAGGAGGTCAACGAGCAGAGCACGTCTTGGAACTGATACTCAGTGACGTGTGTGGACCCTTCCGCACACCGTCTAACGGAGGAAGCAAGTACTTCCTGACCTTCATTGATAACCACAGCCGCAAGTTGTGGATCTACTTCCTCAAAACAAAGGGAGAGGTCAAGGAGAAGCTCCTCGAGTTCGTCGCCATGGTGGAGCGGCAAGCCTTGGCTCAAGCATCATGGCATCCAACAAGGTGACGACGCTTCGAAGTGACAACGGGGGTGAGTACGAGGCATGCAAGCCTTGGCTCAAGCATCATGGCATCTGCCATGAGTAGACCACTCCATACAACCCCCAAAGCAACGGCGTGGCCAAGAGGATGAACCAGACCCTGCTTGGCATGGTGCGAAGCATGCTCTTTGACGCCAAGCTCCCACCTCGCTTTTGGTCTGAAGCAGCAACAACGTACTGCTACCTCTTGAACCTCACA
>SZWC01001383.1:4335-16579 GCA_023375785.1 Penium margaritaceum | reverse complement strand
GGAAAGAAACCCAACGCATCCCATCTGAAGGTGTTTGGGTCAACTGCATGGGTGAAGATCCAGTCGGGAGAAGGTGGAGGCAAGCTTGACGCACGTTCGAGGAAGTGCGTCGTGGTTGGGTACGACACATCATACAAAGCCTATCGGCTTTGGGACCAAGCAGCAGGCAAGCTCGTGAGGAGCCGCGACGTCGTGTTTGACGAACGCACCCTTGAAAAGGGAGAGCTGCTGGACCCAAACCTCGCTCCCAAAGCGGGAGAGTGGATAGTGTTGCTTGAGTCCTGAGACCAAGCGCCTGACAACTGGCCCGCTTTGCCAGCAGGTGGTGGGAACGGGAGATATGCTACGGAGGATGACGCAGAATCTGACATGGACGCGGATACCGAGGAGTCCAGGGCTTCCGAGTCTGACTTGGAGTCTGAAGACACTTCTGACGACGACAACGACGACGACAAACCACCACTTGTGGAGGCACCAGCACCAAAGCAAGAAGCCGCACCAGCACCCCGGCGCAGTTTGCGACCAAAGAAAGCACCTTTGCGGTATGGGGATGATTGGACCGGCCTTAGCTGGTCGTGCATGGCTCAGGGAGAGCCATCCACAGTGGCAGAGGCGATGAATGGCCCAGATGCGGCCAAGTGGGAGGAGGCAGTGGACAGCGAGCTCGCGTCCATCGCTAAGAACGGCACGTGGGTGCTGGTGGATAGACCCGACAAGGCCCACATGGTGGGATCCAAGTGGGTCCTCCGAGTGAAAAAGAAGCAAGACGGCAGCATCGACAAGTTCAAGGCAAGGGTAGTGGCAAAGGGGTTCTCTCAATGCCCGGGCTCCGAGTACGATGAGACGTTCGCGCCCGTCGTGACCTTTGCCTCCATCCGCTCTCTCCTTGGCATTGCAGTCGCAAATAACCTGGTGATACACCAGATGGACGTCATGACAGCTTTCTTTTATGGGAAGCTTGACAAGGAAGTGCTGATGGAGGTGCCCAAAGGGGTCAAAGCTCCCAAGGGCAAGGTGTGCAAGTTGGTGAAAGCGCTCTATGGGCAAAAACAAGCCCCAAGGATGTGGTACAAAGAGATGGACGGTTTCATGACCCGCCTCTCCTTCGCGCATTGCCTGAATGACTCAAACAGATACGTGCGTGATGATGGGAGAGGGCTGATGCTGGTTGCGCTGTACGTGGATGATCTGATCATCTGCTCGTCTTCGGTCGAGCTGCTGGATGAGCTGAAGTCTGACCTCAGCAAAAGGTTCAAGATGAAGGACATGGGTCCTCTCGAGTACTACCTCAGGATTGCCATCCACCGCAACCGAGTAGCAGGCACCATCGAACTCAACCAAACAAAATACATTGGTGAGGTACTGAAGCGCTACCACATGGAAGACTGCAAACCTGTCAGCACCCCAATGACAACCGATACAAAACTGAAGGCCTCCATGTCCCCAAGCAACGAAGCAGAACAAAGGGAGATGCAAGACATCCCCTACCAGTCCGCCGTGGGTAGCATCATGTACGCCGTGGTATGGACTCGTCCGGACATCTGCTATGCTGTGGGACAAGTGAGCATATTCGTGGCCAACCCTCGGCCACAACATTGGCAGGCAATCAAGCGCATCTTGCGCTACCTGCAGAAGACACGTCACATGGGCCTCGTCCTTGGAGGCCAAGAAGGAACAGACCCCCTTCGCCTGAAGTGCTACACCGATGCTGACTGGGGAGGAAATCTTGACGACAGAAAATCCACCTCTAGATACGTATGCATCTTGAATGGCGCTACCATCTCATGGGCCAGCAGGAAGAAGGATTGTGTTTCCGTGTCCACGGCTGAGGCAGAGTACGTTGCTCTGTCTGAGGTGTACAAGGAGACTCAATTGTTAGGCAGCCTGTTTGACGAAATGACAGTGCCACAGAAGGATGCCACGGTCGTACACGTGGACAACATGAGCGCCATCTTGATGGTTGAAGCCGAGATCATCTCCCGGCGGACGAAGCACATCGACATACGTTACCACTACTCCCGTGACCTGGTCATGAAGAACGTGGTGGACTTGCAGCACTGCGGAACGAAGAGCATGCTTGCTGACTCCATGACTAAGCCACTGGAGAGCGACTTGCACTATGCAGGCATTCGTGGATTCGGCATGAGGAGTACGGCAGAGGAAGGGTGAGCCCCAAGGCATTTATGGAGCCCTGTAAGCGACGGATGGACAGAGGTGCAATGGAGAGATTTGTTGAAATAGTATGCACCTTGTCCACTGCCTAGCTGGCTAGCTACACATACAGACAAGGCATGCACTACTCCATGGAGTATGTCCCCTTGGTCTGTTCTGAGATGGGCCAGGAATGCACTGCCAATAATGGGTATGTCCCCTGTAGCCCATCATAGGAACCATACCTTTTTGGCTTGGTTGAATAGGCACCGGAGTCTCAAACGAGAGGTCACGGGTTCAAAGCCCGCGACAGCTACAAATTTCTTTGTGGCCAAAACTGGGACAAGAAGCTTCTAGGAAGCTTACTAAAGCCTGCCTTGAGGATGACACTTGGCGGTTTAAGGACGCACCAAGTAGGACAGTAGGTTGAGGTTGGATCCAGTGGAGCCACTACAAGCATAAGCTTTAGCAAAGCTCTGCAAGTATAAAAGGCTGTACCTTGCATGCATCCATTTACAGTTCTTGCCTTTGAGACTCCTCACAGAGTGTCCAACCAAAGGTAGACACTAAAGACCAACATGCGGACTTTGTGACGTTGCAAACCAAACGAACCTAAAGTGTGGATCCCTCGTTCGAGGGTGATATGTAATCTTGGTTGCAATACCAAGAGCGGTTGGCGGCCTCCCATGTCAGGACCCGTTTTCTAGACCGTTGCTATCCGGCGCATTGACACCTGGTCATTATGATATCATCCGCCAAGTCTTGCTGCAGNTTGCCTTTGAGACTCCTCACAGAGTGTCCAACCAAAGGTAGACACTAAAGACCAACATGCGGACTTCGTGACGTTGCAAACCAAACGAACCTAAAGTGTGGATCCCTCGTTCGAGGGTGATATGTAATCTTGGTTGCAATACCAAGAGCGGTTGGCGGCCTCCCATGTCGGGACCCGTTTTCTAGACAGTTGCTATCCGGCGCATTGACACCTGGTCATTATGATATCATCCGCCAAGTCTTGCTGCAGCTGCCTGTTGACCAACTGACCATCGCTGTCATCAGTCCCAAGCTCATGGCAGCAGAACAGGACTACGTCGCTAAGCAAGCACGCGAGACTACCATTGCCACCAACTCGTTTGAAACCATGGCCGCCAATACTGACAGTCGCATGTTCAACCGCTTCCCCGCCTGCTCCTACACCATCCGCCACGGTCCATTCAAAGGAACTATGTGTGGCCATCGCAACCACCGGCCTTATGTCCGCGATCATCGCGCTACCGACGAGTGGCTGGATCAGAACCCGGGCAAGTCATATGGTGATCAACCCAACTGGGCGGAGGAACGTCGTCAACACTACTACAACCGGATGGGAAGCTCAAGCTAGCGTTCAACTCCAACCAACAACATGGAAACTCCATCTTCTCCTGTCATCCCCGCTGCTGTGAACCCTGCTCCTAACAATGCTGTCGTATTAGGAGTAGTCGAGCATGTGACTGAGACTCGATCTGAGGAATATGGTCTTGAGATGTACACCGCGTCCTCCTCTCCTCCACTCTCATCTCACCCCTCTCTATGCAGCTTTAACTCCCTACACAGTGCCCTCATCCAGCCTCTGTCTACATATTGCACTGCCCGTCACAGCCACTTTCTCTTCATTCACGATCAATACTCACAGTACTGCACCATCCTCTCCCTTCGCACACTAACCGGGGTTGTCCCTCCACTTAGGGACTGGCTAAAACAACAGACCAAACACTTTGACCGACCGCCTTGCCTCATCCTCTCCAACACCACTCACGCACCTCTTCACACCTTTCTCACAAGCTTTTGTATGACTCACGGAACACTGCTCACCGCGGCTCCCGCCCACGGGAGCCGCGGTCAACCGCCTACTGCAAGAGGCAGACTGCTTCATGAAAATGCATCACATGACCTCACAGACTGGACCGCCTGCCTTCGCAGAGTCGTCACCGCTCATAACTTGCGCAGATCCAAGTATGGCCGGAGTCCAATAACTGTATGGGTAAGTGATCGGAATCAGCCGACTTCCTCATGCAAGCCCACACTACCTCACTGCAACTCAACTGAACTTCCCTCCGCACTACTGACAAAGTGTTCCTCCCCCCTCACTGAAGATCCCTTAGCTACTACACTCATTGTCACGACTAAAAAACTACTACATCGCCCAAGTTTTCTCTCTTCCCTCTACAACCTAGTGCTGAGACGTCCACCGCCTCCAAAACCTCCCAGGCTCTCTCTATTCTGCACTCCCACAGAAGCAGGACTCGCAGGCCTACCATTCAAGGCTTGCACCCCTCTCCCGATCTAAGGGGAGTATCGGATATTATCTCGGAGATCGCCTCAAGGGGTGCAGCCACTGAGAAAATAAAGAGTGACAATGCAGGTTCATCTCCGGAGTCACAGGATCAACACCCGAACGGTCCCACGACCGACAAACTGTGCGAGCCTCGCCAAGACCAAAACCAACGGCCGCATAACACAACGGCCCAGGCGAAGCGCACCTGCGAAGATCGTGCCTGNGGGGGGTGTCGGATATTATCTCGGAGATCGCCTCAAGGGGTGCAGCCACTGAGAAAATAAAGAGTGACAATGCAGGTTCATCTCCGGAGTCACAGGATCAACACCCGAACGGTCCCACGACCGACAAACTGTGCGAGCCTCGCCAAGACCAAAACCAACGGCCGCATAACACAACGGCCCAGGCGAAGCGCACCTGCGAAGATCGTGCCTGCACTCACCACTCCCCTATGCCTACGGCTAGCAAAGCCAAATCGTAGTCTTGAGGCGCTCCCTGCTCTTGCACTTGCCCGAGCCGCCACCTCTATGCCCGCTCGACGAAGCGAGCTAGGTTAGACCTCTCCTATTTGTATTGCTTGTACCTCATTCTATAGTCAATCCATTGGATTATCCTTCAGGCTCGCCCTTTGGGCCGCCTCCAGCCCCTTTGTCCTCAATCTCATCTCAGCGCCCATGCTCTCGCGCTGCGCCCTTTCCTTC
The DNA here is from genome assembly GCA_023375785.1 of Penium margaritaceum. Taxonomy (NCBI): domain Eukaryota; kingdom Viridiplantae; phylum Streptophyta; class Zygnematophyceae; order Desmidiales; family Peniaceae; genus Penium; species Penium margaritaceum. The sequence goes on along the minus strand of SZWC01001383.1, from coordinate 11,416 downwards.
TGTTAATCGTCACTTGTACGTCAGCAATGCCCGCACCTTCAAGGAAGCTTCCGCCCTTCCCACAAAGTGCTGCTTTCACTCCTTTCCCAACAAGATCTCAGTGCTCGCACCTTCGGTGCTGCGTCCAGGCCTCTCCTCGTAATATTGCATCGCTATTCGGCTCCGCTTCGTCCTCCTATCATCGTTGCCGCTTCTGCTTGTGCTTCTGTCCACCATTGAAACGCTCGTCCCTGCAACCGCGTCCACTCTACGGCAGCACCTGCAATATTCTGACAGTGCAAACGGGTTACTGAGTGGTGCAAACTGGTTGCGGAGTGTTGTGAACTGGCTGCGGAGTGATGCGAACTGGTTGCGGAGTGGTGCGAACTGGTCGCAGAGTGTTGCGAACGGGTCGCAGAGTGTTGCAAACTGGTTGCAGAGTGGTGTGAACTGGTTGCGGAGTGGTACTAACAGGTTGCGGAGTGGTGTGAATTGGTTGCGGAGTGGTGAGAACTGGTTACGGATTGGTGCAAACTGGCTGCCGAGTGGTGCAAACTGGTTGTGGAGTGGTGCGAACGGGTTGCGAAGTGGTGCGAACTGGTTGCGGAGTGGTGCGAACTGGTTACGGAGTGGTGCGAACTGGTAGCAGAGTCGTGCAAACTGGTTGTGGAGTGGTGCGAACTGGTTGCGGGGTGGTGCGAACTGGTTGCGGAGTGGTGCGAACTGGTTGCCGAGTGGTGCGAACTGGTTGCGGAGTGGTGCGAACCGGTTGCAGAGTGGTGCGAACTGGTTGCAGAGTGGTGCGAACTGGTTGTGGAGTGGTGCGAACGGGTTGCGGAGGGGTGCGAACTGGTTGCGGAGTGGTGCGAACTGGTTACGGAGTGTTGCGAACCCGTTGCGGAGTGGTGCGAACTGGTTGCGGAGTGGAGCGAACTGGTTGCGGAGTGGTGCGAACTGGTTGCCGAGTGGTGCGAACTGGTTGCGGAGTGGTGCGAACCGGTTGCAGAGTGGTGCGAACTGGTTGCAGAGTGGTGCGAACTGGTTGTGGAGTGGTGCGAACGGGTTGCGGAGGGGTGCGAACTGGTTGCGGAGTGGTGCGAACTGGTTACGGAGTGTTGCGAACCCGTTGCGGAGTGGTGCGAACTGGTTGCGGAGTGGTGCGAACTGGTTGCGGAGTGGTGCGAACCGGTTGCAGAGTGGTGCGAACTGGTTGCAAAGTGGTGCGAACTGGTTGCGGAGTGGTGCTTACTGGTAGCGGCGTGGTGCAAACTGGTTGCGGAGTGGTGCAAACTGGTTGCGGAGTGGTTCGTGGAAACTGGTTGCGAATACCTCCGTACAGTTGTACGGAGGTGTCTATAATTGTACAGGGATGTAGCAAGTTGTACGAAGATGTACGGATTTGTACGGGGTTGTACATAATTGTACAATGTTGTACAAAGTTGTACATAGTTGGAAATATTTATACAGAGTCGTACAGAGTTGTACATAGTTGGAGTGAGATGTACGGATATGTACAAAGTTTTACAATATTGTACGGCGTTGTATGGAGATGTTCGGAGTTGTACGGAGCTATACGCAACTATACAGAGTTGTGGCAATTTGTACGGAGTTGTACAGAGATGTACGGATTTTTACGGAGTTGTACAGAGTGGTACAGAGTTGTACATAGTTGTGCAGTATTGTACGGAGTATTAGCTAGTTGTACGTTGTTGTAGCAGGCTGTATGGATTTCTATGGAGTTGGATGGAGCTGTACAGCGTTTGACATAGCTGTTTGAGTTAAACGGAGTTGTACGGTGTTGTACAAAGTTGTACGGAGCTGTACGAAGTTGTACGAATCTGTACGGAGTTGGAGGGAGTGGTTCACAGTGAAGGGAGTCGTTCAGAATTGTACGGAGTTGTACAAAGCTGTACATAGCTGTACAATGTTGTACAGAGCTGTACGTAGTTGTACGTAGTTGTACGGAGTTGTACGGAGTTGTACAGATTTGTAGCAAGCAGTAGAAAATTTGTTCAGAATTGTATTTTGTAAGGAGTTGTATGGGGTTGTATGGAGTTGTACGGAGCTGTACGTAGTTGTAGCACGTTGTAGCAAATTGAACGGAGTTGCACGGAGGTCTATGGAGTTGTACAGAGTGGCACAGAGCTGTACGGAGTTGGAAAGAGTTGTATATAGCTGTATGACATTGTATGGAGTTGTACGGAGCTCTATGGAGTTGTACGTAGCTGTACAGAGGTCTACAAAGCTGTATGGAGTTGTTCATACTTGTATGGGATTGTACGTAGTTGTACGGAATAGTACAGAGCTGTACGGAGTTGTACGGAGTTCTACAAAGTTGTACGGATTTATACGGAGTTGTAGCAATTTGTTTGGAGTTGTACTGAGTTGTTCATAGTTGTACGGAGTTGTACAGACTGTACGGAGGTGGACACAGTTGTCGGAGTTTTACGGAGTTGTACAGAGTTGTAACGAGTTGTAGCGAGTTGTAGCACGTTGTACGGGATTGTACGGAGATGTACACATCTGTACGGGAGTTTTCTGGAGTTGAACAGAGTTGGACGGAGTTGTACGGGGTTGGACAAGGTTGTACAGAGTTGTATGGAGCTGGACGGAGTTGTATGAAGTTGTATGGAGTTGTACGGAGTTCTACAAAGTTGTAGTAAGTGGTATGGAGTTGTACAGAGTTGTATGTAGATATAGCATACTAGAAGGAGTCTTACATGGTTAAAAGGAGTTCTTAGGAGTTGTACGGAGCTGTACAGAGTTGTACTGATCTGTATACATTTTATGCAGCTGTACATGGTTTTACGGAGTTGAACGGTGCTGTCGGGGTTGTCTGGAGTCGTACAGAGATGTAGCGAGTACGGAGCTGTAAAGAGTTGCATTGAGTTGTACACTATTTTACATAGTTGTACAAAGTTGTGCAGCGTTGTACGGATTTGTACCAAATTGTGCAGAGTCGTACGGAGTTATACGGAGATGTAATTAGTTGTACGGAGTCGTACAAAGTTTTATAAAGTTATACGAAGTTGTACGCAGCTGTACAGAAGTGTACAGAGCTGTACAGATTTGTACATGGTTGTAGCAATTTGTACAAATGGTACAGAGATGTACGGAGTTGTAAAGAGTTGTACACAGTTGTACAAAGTTTTACAGAGTTGTGCAGAGTTGAAGCAAGCAGCAAGCTGTAGGAAGTTGAACGGAGTTTTACGGAGCTGCGCAGAGTTGTATAGATCTGTACGGTGTTTTATGGAGTAGTACAGACTTGTTCAGAGTTTTATGAAGTATTACATAGTTGTACAGAGTTGTACAGAGTTCTACAGAGTTACAAAGAGTTGTATGGAGCTACACAGAGTTGTACGTAGCTAACGATAGTTTTACAGAGTTATACAGAGTTGTAGTCATTTAAACAGAGTTATACAGAGTTGTACGTAGTTGTACGTAACTGTACAGTATTTTACAGAGCTGTACAGAGGTTTACAAAGTTACAGAGAGGTATATAGAGTTGTATGGAGTTGTAAGGAGTAGTGCAAAGTTGTACAGAGTTGTACAGAGTTGTACAGAGTTATACAAAGATATAACGATCTGTATGGAATCGTACAGAGTCATAGGGAGTTGAAGAGATTTGTACGGAGTTGTACGGAGTTGAACGGAGTTGTGCAGAGTTATGCAGAGCTGTACGGAGTTGTAAGGAGTTGTACAAATTTGTACAGATTTGTAGAAAATTGTAGAAACGTTGTACACAGTAGTATGGAGTTGTACGGAGTCGTATGTAGTTTTACGGAGATGTACGAAGATGTACAGAGTTGTACGTAATTATACGGAGCTGTAAGGAGTTGTATGGTGTTGTACAGAGTTGTACGGAGGTATACAGAGTTGTAGCGAGTTGTACAAAGTTGTACGGAGGTGTACATAGCTGTACAAAGTTGTATCGAGTTGTACGGAGTTGTACAGTGTTAGACCAAGCTGTACAGAGTTTTACAGAGGTGTACCGAGCTGTAAGAAAGGGTACACAGTTGTATGGATTTGTAGCTAGTTGTAGGGAGTGGTAGGGCGTTGTATGGAGTTGTACGGAGTTGTATAGAGATGTGTCAAAATGGCCAGAGTTCTACGGAGTTGTATAGAGTTATACAGAGTCGTGGGGTGTTGTACAGAGTTAAACAGATTTTTACAGAGCTGTACATAGCTGTAGGGAGTTGTACGGAGTTTTACGGAATTCTACAGAGGTGTACAAAGGTATGTATAGTTTTACGGAGTTGTACATAGTTATACGGAGTTGTAGCAAGTTGTAGCAAGTTGCAAGGAGTTGTACAGAGTTTTACGGAGTTATAAGGTATTCAAAAGAGTTGTACAAAAATGTACAGAGTTTACGGAGTTATTCGGAGCTGTAGCAAATTGTAAGGAGTCTTGCAAAGTTGTAAAGAGTTGTACGGAGTTGTACTGAGTTGTACGGAGTTGTACAGAGTTGTGCAGAGTTCAACAGAGTTGAACAGAGTTGTACGGTGTTGTACAAGGTTTCACGATTCGTACTGAGTTGTACGGAGCTGTATGGAAATGTACTGAGTTGTACGGAGTTGTACAAAGGTGCACAGAGTTGTACAAAGTTGTCCAGAGCTGTACAGAGTTGTACGGTACTGTACGGAAGTTTTTGGAGTTGTACAGAGTTGTACGCGTTGTATGGAGTTGTACGGAGTTGGATGGAGTTGGACAGAGTTGTACGGAGTTGTACGGAGTTGTAGCGAGCTGTACGGAGTTGTAGCGAGTTGTACGGAGTTGTACGGATTTGAACGAAATTGGAAGGCGTTGTACGGAGTTGGACGGAGTTGTACGGAGTTGTACAGAGTTGAACGGATTTGTACGGAGCTATATAGGGACGTAGAGAGCTGTAACNGAGTTGTACAAAGTTGTCCAGAGCTGTACAGAGTTGTACGGTATTGTACGGAAGTTTTTGGAGTTGTACAGAGTTGTACGCGTTGTATGGAGTTGTACGGAGTTGGATGGAGTTGGACAGAGTTGTACGGAGTTGTACGGAGTTGTAGCGAGCTGTACGGAGTTGTAGCGAGTTGTACGGAGTTGTACGGATTTGAACGAAATTGGAAGGCGTTGTACGGAGTTGGACGGAGCTGTACAGAGTTGTACAGAGTTGAACGGATTTGCACGGAGCTATATAGGGACGTAGAGAGCTGTAACGAGCTGTACTGAACTGTACGGAATCGTATGGAGTCATACTAAGACATATGGAGATATACAGAGCTGTACAAAGTTGTACGGAGCTTAAATGAGTTGTGCAGAGTAGTACAGAGCTGTACTGAGTAGTACGGAGTTGTACAGAGTTATAGCAATTTGTACAGAATTGTATTGAGTTGTATGGAGTTATGCAGAGCTGTATCGAGTTGTAAAGAGTCGTATGGAGTTGTAGGGAGCTTTGCGGAGTTGTACAGATTAGTATGGGGATGTACGGAGTTGTACAGAGTTATACGGAGGTGTATAGAGTTCTACAGAGTTGTAGAAAGTTGTACGGACTTATACGGAGTTGGACGGAGTTGTACGGTTATTCAAAGTTATACAGGGTTGTATAGAGTTGTATGGAGTTGTACAGAGTAGTACACAGTTGTACAAAGTTGAACATAGTTGTACGGAGTTGTACATGGATGTACGGAGTTGTACCGAGTTGTACAAAGTTGTTCAGAAATGTAGCATATTTTACGGAGTTAAATGAAGTTGTTCAGAGTTATACGGAGTTTAATGGAGTTGTACATTTTTGTATGGATTTGTACAGAGTTGTACACAGTTGTACAGAGTTTTAACGAATTATAAGGTGTTGAACAAGATTGTACAGAGTTTTACGGGAGTGTACAGAGCTCTACAGCGTTGTATTGAGTTGTACACATTTGTACGGAGTTGTACGGAGTTGTACGAAGTTGATAGGAGTTGTACGGAGTTGTGCAGAGTTGTACAGAGTTGTAGAGAGTTGTACGGAGTTGTACGGGGTAGTAGTGCATTGTACTGAGCTATACAAAGTTGGATAGAGTTGTACAGAATCTTACAGAGGTGCATGGAGTTGTATGGAGTTGTACAAAGTTTAACGAGCAGGTACAGAGAGAGTGGGTGGAGAAGCAAGTAGAGGCAATGCAGTATGTGAAAGCGCCGAAGGGGGAAAACTAGAGCAGAGAGTCTTGAGGCAAGCCAATGACATAGCCAGAAGCACGAAAATTGACGTTGCAGGAAGCGAGGTCGAGTTATGAGGTAGAGGGGAGCGTAGCAGGAGAATGCTGACGACGAGAGAGAACCATTGATGTGATGACAGGAGATGAGCGGAGAAGCGAGTGTGGTGGAGCGAAGTGCTCCAGTGCTTCAGTGCTCTAGTGCTCCATGTTGGCCTGAGGGTGAGTGTGCACCCTGGAGGGTCCCTAGCAGTGGCTGGTTCACACCACCAACTGTTTTTGCAGAGACTGAAACTGTGGAGGCAACTGGTTCAAGGATGGCAAAATCTGGTCAGAGAGTGAGGCAATAGTTTTGCCCTCAATTGACTGGAAATTAACACTTGATCAAGGCTCACAAGCAGTGGCATTTTATAGCCACTGATCTAAGCTTTCCAGAACACCAAAGCATGCCAGATTTGGAGCTTCCTAGCAGATTCTATGGCTTCTAGAGTGCTCCTTGGTAGGCTGTCCTTTTCCCACCTAGGAAGGCATCCCTTCCCTCCTCTAGAAGCTTTTGCCCCTTCCTAGATTCCTCAGCTTGCTTCTAGTAGGAGGGAAGGTGTCCAGAAGATCAAGACACCTCTAGATGCCTTGTAGGACAAGTCACCCCTTCTAGAAGGTGTGCCACCTTCCTGGACCCTCACCTGGCCTTCTAGAAACTTAAAGAGGAACTCTAGAGGTTGAGCTAGCTTCCTGGCATCTATTTTCCACCTCCCTTGAGGCAGGGCAGAATTTCATCTTGTGGGACTTGAACCCGGGCCCCTGCCTCTAGAGGTGGACACCATTAACCACTAAGCCACTAAGGCTTGTCTTTTTGGTGTTCCTTTTTGGAGTCACTCCTGCCATGGTGAGGAGCATCATTCCAACAATCTCCCCCTTGCGCATCACCCATGGCAGTC
>SZWC01001382.1:276101-286959 GCA_023375785.1 Penium margaritaceum | reverse complement strand
GAGCAGGCATCTGGTACTTTCCTGGAACTTGCTCCTGTGGACCTGAAACTGAGCCGGATGGCTCCTTTCCCAACAGTTACTTGGAAAAGAGCTTGAATCTCCAAAAATAGATGCTGGATATGAAGCCTGAAGTATCAGAAATCACATGGCACTTGCGATTCTTGTGATATCAGTGCATGAGTCATAGCATGTTGACCTCCAAGGCATCATACATGCATCAAAGGCGTATGAGAAGCTTGCACGTGTACACCAATCAACGGCTCTCGTAAATCGCCTCTTTATCATTTAAAAGCTGATTTTGATGAGGATGAGCGGGAGAGAGAGTCGATTCGGGACATCCTATTGCAGTTTGAAGGACTGTTGTAGCAAGTGACCCAAATGAACCGGGAAATCGACACCAATATGCATGTCATGATCCTCCTCATGGTGCTACCTGAAAGCTCGGGTCATCTAATCACCGTCGTTTGTGGTTGGAAGGAGGAGGATTTGACGCATGAGGCAGTGTCTAAGTATGTGCGTAACGACGCCATGCGTCGCAATTTCAATGAGGCAAGCATTTTAGCCTATGCTCCATAGTACAGTGGTCATCGTAACAAATCGTTTTCTCACTAGAGCAGTAGCGGAAGTGCTGGCGGTGGAGGAAAAGGCAATGGTGCAGGTACAAAGGGTTCAAAGCGTCCTGGGAAGTGCCATAAATATGGCAAGCCTAAGCATTGGGTACGGGAGTACAGGGCTCCCAACAAGGAAGACGGAGATCATGGTGGTAGAAGTGAGGACAAAGGAAAGGGTAAGAAGGAGTTGACGAACATGATGGCTGAGAGTGTGCCGGCAACCAAGGGAGTGGCACTACTCAAGCGTGGAGCCTACGGGCTTGATTTTGGCACGAACTACCACTCTTCAAAGGACAAGAATGAGTTCATCTTCATTGCGGACGTTGCTTGAGGTGTGCCAATGGCAACCTTGTCCATGCGCAAGGTGAGATATGTTTATCAGCATGAACATGAAGGGTGCTGGAAAATACTTGAAGGTGGAGAACCTCGTCTACATGCCGTCTTTTGTAGCAAACCTCTTGTCCGTGTCCAAAATCCCAGACCATGACATGACGGTTTTCTTTACAGAAGAGGAGGCCGTGATTGTCAAGAACAAGGACATCAAGATCTCCAATTCAAAGGAGAGTCTTGTGGCACAGGTCCCAAGAGTTAATGGGCTCAACACACTAGAGACCAAGCCCCTTGAGAGTACAAACGAGGGATATGCGACAATTGAAGAGTCCATGTCTCCAAAGCCTGATATTGTACAATAGGCCGTCACTATGGCGGCCAACTCCACTAACACAGATGATGAGTTGTGGCACAAATGGTTTGGCCATCTAGCTAACAGCTCAGTACAAACTATGGAGCAGCACGAAGTGGTTCATGGAATGGAGGGATGCAAGACCAAGGATGAGGGGAAGTGCAACTAGTTGTGTGAGCCATGCCTCTAAGGCAAGGCAAAGAGAAAAACCTTTGAGCGTAATGGACAACATGGGGCAACAATCTTGGACCTGATTCACTCTGATGTATGCGGACCATTTTGCACTCCCTCAAACGGTAACTGCTGCGATCACAGTCGCAAGATGTGGATCTGCTTCCTCAAGACGAAAAGAGAGGTCAAGGAGAAGTTGCGAGAGTTTGTCGCCATGGTAGAGCTGCAGACAAGCAAGGTCAAGGCACTCTGCACCGTGGTGAGAACAAAGGGTGGAAACGCTAGCTGAGCCAACAATGCATCAACTACTAGACTACTACGCATTACACTCCGAAATGTAATGGCGTTGATAAGCGGATGAATCAGACTATCCACGACATGACACAAAGTATGCTCTTCAACACCAAACTCCCACCTTGCTTCTAGGTTGATGCTCCAAGAACTGCTTGCTACTTTGTGAATCTCACTCCGGCAGCTGCGCATGTAAGGCGTGGGAAGAAGCACCAAGAGAAGTAACTGAGGACGCCATTAGAGGCTTGGTGAGAGAAGAAGGCCGATGCCTTACACCTGAGGATCTTTGGCTGTAGTGCCTGGGCAAAGGTCCAGGTATAAGAAGAAAATGGCAAGCTGGATGTACGCGCTTGCAAGTATGTAATGGTTCGATACGACATTGCACACAAGGCATACTAGTTGTGGAACCGAGCGGCTGGAAAGCTCATCAGGAGCCGAGATATCGAATGTGATGAAAAGATGCTCCGCAAGGGAGAGTTGCTCGATCTTGTTAAAACTCAGGTCATTAGGTACGTGAGAACTAACAGATGATGCTGCTGAAGAATGGTGTTGTAGGGAGAGTGGTTGTGCAGGCTGACATAGCGACGGACTCTGACATTGTGTCTGAGTGGTCTGAGGCCTATGATCCAAACTGTGAGGCCGGTGACTCTTCTCAAACAATGGATCACTGGCTTTTCTTCCTCCTGCAAGTGAAAGCAACTAAACCTTTAGTTGCTTTCACTGGCAGGAGGAAGAAAAGCAACTAAACCTTGAAGTGCCACTAGCAACAATCCAGCGTAGTACGCGCCAGAAAAAACCTTCGCCAAAGTACGATGCAAAAAGTGCGGAATGGACCGGACTACGCTGGTCATACTTGACTCGAGGAAAGCCAGTGATCATAACGGAGGCTATGAACATGCCAGATGCTGCCAAATGGAAGGATGCAGTAGATAGCAAATTTGCATCCATTGAAGAGAACAGAACATGGGTCCTGGTGAACTGGCCCCCAAACTCGCACGTGGTTGGGTCAAAGTGGGTACTCTGGAACACGTTCAAGCAAGATGGTTCTATCGACAAATACAAGGCAAGAGTTGTTGCGAAGGGGTTTTCCCAGCGTGCAGGCTAAGAGTACGAGGCGACCTTTGTGCATGTCGTCACCTTTCCATCCATTAGATCCATGTTGAACATCGCTGTTGTAAAAGACCTAGAGGTCCACCACATGGACATCAAGATAGCTTTTCTCTACGTGAACCTTGACAAAGAAGTGGAGATTAAAGTACCCAAGGGAGTAAAAGCTCTAAAGGCCAAGCTTTGCAAACTGGTCAAAGTACTCCAAAGGTTTGCAAACAGGCCCCGAGGATGTGGTGGAAGGACATGGACGGCTTCAGGGCCGGGCTCACGTTCACGCACTGCCAGAATGACCCTAGTGTTTATGTGCGGTAGGATGAGCAAGCCTTGATGCTGGTTGCACTGTACGTTGATGACATGATCATCTGGTTATCGTAAATCAAGCCGTTGAATAAGCCGAAGACAAATCTCAGCAACATGTTCAAGATGAAAGACATGGATCCGTTTGAGTTCTACCCCGGGATAGCCATCAACCGTAATCGATCAATAGGTACCATCGCGCTGAACCAGACCAAGCACCTCATGGAGGTCCTCAAGAACTATAACATGGAGGACTGCAAGCCCATCAGCACACCCATGACAACAGACACCAAGCTCTCCTCCTCCATGAGCCCAATCATGGAAGCAAAACGGCGTGAGATGGGGAATATTTCCTACCAGTCTGCTATTGGCCGCCTCATGTATGCCATGGTAGAAATACACCCTGGCATTTCCTATGCTATGGGACAAGTCAGCAGGTTTGTGCCCAATCCAGGGCCACAACATTGGCAAGCGGTCAAGGGCATCATGGGCTATCTATAGAAGACACGAAACATGGAACCCCAGTTTGAAGGCCAAGAGGGATCTGACCCGCTACGGCTGGTGTGCTATAAAGACGCCGACTCAAGAGAAAGAATCGACCTCGGGCTTTGTGTTTCGCTTGAATGGTGGTGTAGTCTCTTTGGTAAAAAGAAAGCATGATTGTGTCTCCCTCTCCATCACTGAGATAGAGTACGTCACTCTGTCAGAAGTATGAAAGAGACATAGTGGCTACGTAGTTTACTTACCAAGATGAAAGTGCCACAAACGGAAGCAACAAAGGTCCGCATCGACAGCAAGATGTCAGCCTACCTTAGGTCTAGAAAACGGATTGTGAAACCATGGTTCCCGCCGACCGCTCTTGGTATTGCAACCAAGAGATGATCTTACCCTTAGAGCCAATGTTCCACACTGAGCAGTTCATAGGAATAACTACTTTGCACTGTGTCCTTAGCACCTGGTCACTTCAGCGCAAAGAGCAAACTCTTGGTGCTTAGACCAACCAATGTTTCTTTAGTTTCTGCCTCTGGTATGTGCACCGCAAATGCTCCTTGTCCATGGCCGATATTTGGACAAGCAGAGGACGGAATAGGCATGCACTACTCCCTTGGAGTAAGTTCCCCAAGTCTGGTCCAGATAGACAAGGCATGCACTGGTCCTTTGAAGCAAGTCCCCTTGGTCTAATGTGGATGGTATACCCATGAAACACTACCTAGGACAACTCCTTGTGGCTTAGACGTTCCAAAGTTAGTCTATGTAGCGAGATGTCACTGGGTCAAATCCCAGCCTTGTGACTAATTTTCTTTGTGACCAAAAGGGGAATAGGAAGGTTCTAAGAGACAACTTAGAATATTCCAAGGTCCTTCCTGGTGGCTGGCACCACTTGGCGGTCACACGGAGCGCCATATAAGCAGGGGGAATGACACAATCCAGATTGCCGCCAAAGTGGTTCATCTAAGGAGCCAGTGCGCGCCTAGGCTAGAGGCTGGGTTTAGGCCTATAAGAACCTGTCAGTTGCCTGTCATTGAGTAGAGTTCTTACCTTTGAGACTCTTAACGGAGTTGTCCAACAGAGGTAGACACTAAAGAAGCATTGGTTGGTCCAAGTCCTAAGAGTTTGCTCCTCGCGCGAAAGTGACCAGGTGTTAAGGACATAGTGCAAGGACAACGGTAGTGAGTGTGAGGCGTGTTTAGGCTGGTTAAGCCAATACGGCATCAACCACTTGAGCACCACGCCTTACATCCCCAAAGTAATGGCGTTGCTGAGCAAACGAACCACACTATCCTCGGCATGACACAAAGTATGCTCTTTGATGCAAAACTCCCACCTCGATTCTGGACTGAAGCTATTAGAACTCCTTGCTACCTTGTGAATCTCACATCGGTAGCCGCGCATGGAAGGCGTGGTAAGAAGCAACAAGAGAAGCAGCTTAGAACGCCATAGGAGGCTTGGTTAGGGAAGAATCCGGTTCCTCACACTCGAGGGTCTTTGGTTGTACTGTCTGGACAAAGGTCCAAGCAGGAGAAGGAAGTGGCAAGCTGGATGCACGTGCTCGTAAGTGTGTAATGGTCGGATACGACACCGCACACAAGGCGTACGGGCTATGGGATAAAGCGGCTGGAAAGCTCATCAGGAGCCGAGATGTTGAGTTTGATGAAAGGTCGCACGAGAAAGGAGAGTCGCTGGACCCTGTCCATGCTCCCGAATTTGAAAATTTGGTTGTGTTGCTTGAGTCAGGTGATTAGGCACCACAAAACCGGTAGATGGTGCCAGTGAAGGATGGTGGCAGTGCAGGCTGACACGACACACTCTCACACTTAGTCTGAGCCGTTCGAGGCTTCTAAGTCAAACTCTGAGGCCGGTGGTTCTTCCTCAAACAGCGGATCACTGGCAGCGTAGGAGCAACAGAAGCAACAGAAGCAACAGAAGCAACTAAGCCTTGAAGCACTACCAGCAACGCTCCGGCGTAGTATGCGCCAGAAGAAACCTCTACCTACCTAGGATGATAAGAGTGCGTAATAAACCGGACTCCGCTGGTCATGCTTGGCTCAAGGAGAGCCTATGATCGTAACAGAGGCTATGAACATGCCAGATATGGCCAAGTGGAAGGAGAAAGTCGATAGCAAACTCGCATCCATTGAAGAGAACAGAACATGGGTTCTGGTAGACAGGCCCCCAAATGCGCACGTGGTGGGGTGAAAGTGGGTACTCTGGAAAACATTCAAGCAGGATGGTACTATCGACAAGTACATGGAAATAGTTGTGGCAAAAGGGTTTTCCCAGCGTGCGAGCTCAGAGTACAAGGAGACCTTCGTGCCTGTCGTCGCCTTTGCCTCCATCAGATCCATGGTGGACATCGCTGTTGTAAAAGATCTAGAGGTCCACCAGATGGACGTCAAAAGAGCTTTCCTTTATGGGAAGCTAGACAAAGAAGTGCTTATGCAAGTGCCCGAGGGAGTGAAAGCTCTAGATGGCAAGGTTTGCAAACTGGTGGAAGTACTCTACGGGCTAAAACGGGCCCGAAGGATGTGGTACAATGAAATGGATGCCTTCATGGCCGGGCTCACCTTCACGCATTGCTAGTATGACCCCAGTGTCTATGTGCAAGAGGATGAAAAAGGCTTGATGCTCGTTGCACTGTACGTGGATGACCTGATCATCATCTACATGGATGATCTGGTCGTCATCAGTCGAGGTTTTGAACAAGCCGAAGACAGATATCAGCAATAGGTTCAAGACGAAGGACATGGGTCCGCTCGAGTTCTACCTTGGGATAGCCGTCCACAGCAATCAAGCGGTAGGCACCATTCAGGTGAACCAGACCAAGTACATCATGGAGGTCCTCAAGTACTACAACATGGAGGAGTGTAAGCCCGTTAGCACACCCATGATAAGAGACATAAAGCTCTCCTCTTCCATGAGGCCCTGCACGGAAGCAAAACGGATTGAGATGGAGAACATTCCCTACCAGTGTGGAATTTGCAGCCACATGTATGCCATGGTAGGAACATGTCCTGACATTTGCTATGCTATGGGATATGTGAGCAGGTTTGTGGCCAATCTAGGGCCATTGTACTGGCAAGCAGTCAAGCGCATCATGCGGTATATACAGAAGACCCGACACATGGTACTCCAGTTTGGAGGCCAAGAAGGATCTGACCCAATGCGACAGGTGTGCTACACCGACGCCGACTGGGGAAGAAGAATCCATGAGAGAAAGTCCATCTTGGGATTTGTGTGCCTCTTGAACGGTGGTGTAGTCTCTTGGGCAACAAGAAAGCAAGATTTTGTCTCCTTCTCTACCGCTCAAGCACAGTACATCGCTCTGTCCGAAGCATGCAAGGAGACACAATGGCTACGTAGCTTGCTTACGGAGATGAAAGTGCCACAAACGGAGGCAACAGAGGTCCCCATGGACAGCAAGAGCGCCATAAAAATGGCACAGGATGATGTCATCCCACGGCGGACCAAGCACATGGATATCAGGGACCATTACACACGCAACCTGGTCGCAAAGTAGATCGTGGACCTCGAATACGTGGAGACCAGGAAAATGCCCGCACATTATATGATTAAGGCGCTAGACAGCGAATTGCACCTTGCAGGTATTTGAGGCATCGGAATAATCAACGTAGCAGACCAAGACTAAGGCCAAGATTGCTAGATCGAGTAGAGATTTCGTTTGTTTGCCTGATATGGACCTTGTCCATGGCTGATATTTAGATAAGTACAAGACGGACTAGGCATGCACTACTCCCTTGGAGTAAGTCCCCTAAGTCTGCTCCAGGTAGACAAGGTATGCATAGCTCATTTGGAGCCATTCCTCTTGGTCTAATCTGGATAGTATTGTTGAAACTGGAGATGAAGGGAGCCTTGGAGCAGCGAAAATGTGGGACTGGAAGGGCATTACTTGTGCTGGAGAATGGTTGTTGAATCACTCAAAATGATGGAGTACATTTAGAGCTAGAGCTTGGGCAAGTCAGCCCTCTCACAAGCCACACCACTTAGCCATGGAGGCTAAGGCTTACACACTGGAGTCCATCATCTCACACAAGGGAGGAAATCAGCCTAGCAATCAGGCTGACCGCTCACACACGACCTAGAGAGCTAGAGAATGCTCTCATGGTACACTTCTAGTGGTCACATAACCCACAATCCCATGGAGAATCGCCATGTGTCCATGGCTAGCACACAGGGATCTCACCTCACCTAGAAAGTGAGACGTACATTTTTCCTAGTCAGCACACTCTGACAAGCAACCCAAGAATCTAGGACCTTTTTGGATATTTCTCCCATGAGGTCTTGACCCTGGATCTCTTACGTTTTTCTTTCCTCAGGCTAACGCATGGAGCCATCGCCCATGGTCACCCGGATATCGGCGGTCGATGACCCCAAATACTTCGAAAATTCATATCTCCCACTCCGATCGTTGGATCGGCCTCAAACTTCGACCACAGATATTTTCCCACCTGATCTTTCTAGTGAAGAAGTTGGATTGACTATCAGAGCAAGTATCTGGTACTTTCCTGGAACTTGCTCCTGTGTACCTGAAATTGAGCCGGGTGGCTCCTTTCCCAACAATCTCCCACTTTGCCATAGTCAGAGTGGGCTGAGTCCACATGCCTTCATGCAGAACTGCTTCTTCTTACGGGTCACTGGCTTGGTGCAAAAATTAGCGACTTGCTTGCTGGTTGGAGTAAACCCCAGCTTGATAGCACCCTCTTGTACCATATGCCTGATGAAGTGATATGCGATGTCAATGTGCTTGTTGCATGCATGATGCTCAGGATTCTTGGCGAGTGCGATTGCGCTCTGGTTGTCAACGTATACAGGAACTGGAACTGCTGTACTCCCACTCATCTCTACCATGAGACACTGAAGCCAAACAGCTTCCTTGGCTCCAAAGCTGAGAAAGACGTACTCAGCCTCCGTGCTTGAGGTGGCCACGACCACCTGTCGCTTGCTGCACCAGCTGATGGCCCTAACATTCATGAGGAAGACATGTCCACAGATGGACTTGCGGTCCTCAGGGTTTGAAGCCTAATCAGCGTCTATGTAGCCGATGATGCTTTTGTCATTGCCGTTGTAGGTGATGCCGATGTTGATGGTTCGAGCAAGGTAGCGGAAGATCCGCTTCACTATCTTCTGATACTCAGGTCCCGGGTTTTCCCTATGCTGGCTAATAGCGCTAACAGCCTGTCCGAGGTCTGGCCTGGTTGCAACCATCAGGTACATGAGGTTGCCGACGGCGCTCTGGTACTTCTGCCGCTAAGCTGGATTTAGTTCTTCATTGAAGCTCACGAGATAGTACCGCGTCTCCAGCGGCATGCTGATGGGTTTTGCCTCTGCCATGCCGGACCGCAACAAGACATCCATGATGTAGCGGCCTTCCTACAGCGAGGGAGAGCGTGATTTGCGGTCATACGTGACCTAGACACCAAGGAAGTATGATGTCTCCCCGAGATCAGACATTTGGAAGCGCTCCTGCATGGCCTCCTTGAACTCGTGCAGTGCAGACATGCTGTTGGAAAGGAGGAGCATGTCATCCACATAGACGATGATGATGAGCACCTCATGACCATGCTGCCAGCGATAGATGCTGTAGTCACACTCACGGCGCTCAAATCCCATGCACTGCAACGCCGTATCCAACTTCTGGTTCCAAGCCCGCTACGCTTGCTTGAGGCCGTACAGCGACTTCTGCAGCTTGCAAACCATGTGCTCCTGGCAATCACCCCATGTAAATCTCCTCTTCTAGGTCACCGTTTAAGAATGCCATCTTGACGTCCATGTGGTGGACCTCAAAGTCCTTTACTGCTGCATCGGAAAGGAACGTACACACAGAGGCAAACTTTGCAACAGGATCAAAGGTTTCCGAGTAGTCGATGCCTTCCTGCTGCGAGTAGCCCTTGGTGACCAGCCAAGGGCTTTTCCAGGTACTTTTCCAGGTTGCCATATGCTCCCCGCTTCTTCTTGAACACCCACTTGCACTTGATCACCTTACGTCCAAGTGGACGCTCAGTCGGCTCCGACATACCGTTGTCCAGCTGCGACTGTATCTCCTGCTGCACAGCTTGCGTCCAATCTGCTGCATCTGGTGCAGCCATGGCCTCCTTGTATGACGTTGGCTCATCAGAGTCTGCTACAACTGCGACGTTCATCTGGTCTGGTTTCTGGAGCATCCAGAAATACCCGCGCTCACCAGGCTTGTGGCGCACCCCGAGAGGGTACCTTCGACCTGGTGCTGGAGCGTTAGCACGGGGCTGACGCGGTGCTGCCAGCAGAATTGCTCTTGTTGATGGTGGTGCATCTTGTTCCTCTGCTTCTGCCGATGAGGCTGCTCTATCTGCTGCATCAGACATGGGAGAGTAGACTGGTTCTCCCATAGTNACTTTTGTCACTTCTCCTTTGGCACGTGCATGTGCGCCAAGCTGCGAAACGCGCGAAGATGACCCACGCTCGGCTTCTTGCAAAACCACGCCTCGTACGGCGTCATCTGCTCCATGGCTTGGTTGGACTGCGGTTCTTGATGTACACAGTAGTGCTTACTGCTTCCGCCCAAAAGTCGTAGATGAGCAGAGCTGCGTGCAACATGGAGTGCACCGACTCAATGATGGTGCGGTTGGCGCGTTCTGACCGCCGTTGTGCTGCGGTGAGTATGGCGTAGTGCGTTGCGCCTTGATGCCTGCTGCTGGGAGGTAGTCCTGAAACTCCTTGCTGAGGTACTCTCCACCGCGGTCGCTATGTAACGCCTTGATTTTCTTGCTACTCTGGTTCTCCACCATGGCCTCGAACTCCTTAAACCTGTCAAAGCACTGGTCCTTGGAGGAAACGAAGTACACAGCAGTGTAACGGCTGAAATCATCAATGAAGGTGAAACAATACCTAGAGCCTCCAAAGCTCTGGGTCTGCATCAGGCCACAGACGTCTGTGTGGACCAGCTCTAGCACCTCCTTCGCGCGCTCTCCTGCTCCAGAGAACGCCTCGCGATGCTGCTTTCCCTCCAAACAGCCGATGCACAACTGTTGCTCAAAGTTAGAGATGGTGGGTAAGTCACGCACCATCTGCTTTGTTTGAAGTTGCTGGAAGGCGCGCATGCCGATGTGACCGTAGCACGCATGCAAGATTTCGCCATCTCTGGCTTGTACCACTGCTGCAAAACTCGGCTCAAGCGGGATCTTGGTCGCCCCAACAGGCA
>SZWC01001382.1:264738-275034 GCA_023375785.1 Penium margaritaceum | reverse complement strand
ACATACCGTTGTCCAGCTGCGACTGTATCTCCTGCTGCACAGCTTGCGTCCAATCTGCTGCATCTGGTGCAGCCATGGCCTCCTTGTATGACGTTGGCTCATCAGAGTCTGCTACAACTGCGACGTTCATCTGGTCTGGTTTCTGGAGCATCCAGAAATACCCGCGCTCACCAGGCTTGTGGCGCACCCCGAGAGGGTACCTTCGACCTGGTGCTGGAGCGTTAGCACGGGGCTGACGCGGTGCTGCCAGCAGAACTGCTCTTGTTGATGGTGGTGCATCTTGTTCCTCTGCTTCTGCCGATGAGGCTGCTCTATCTGCTGCATCAGACATGGGAGAGTAGACTGGTTCTCCCATAGTCACAGTGGAGGAAGGATCAGGAGAGACTGGGTCAGGAAGGATATCTTCTCCCACTACCTTGTTAGCTGCTGCTTGTGCTTCCTCTTCACAGACAATGTTGGTGCCAATGACGTTGCTCTCGTTGAAGACGATACCCTTGGAGATGATGACGCGGCCTGTATCCCTCTCGTAGAGGCGATACGCCTTGTTTGCCACATCGTAGGCAATCATCAGCATTTGCGTGTTCTTTGCGTTCCACTTTTGTCACTTCTCCTTTGGCACGTGCATGTGCGCCAAGCTGCGAAACGCGCGAAGATGACCCACGCTCGGCTTCTTGCAAAACCACGCCTCGTACGGCGTCATCTGCTCCATGGCTTGGTTGGACTGCGGTTCTTGATGTACACNACACAGCAGTGTAACGGCTGAAATCATCAATGAAGGTGAAACAATACCTAGAGCCTCCAAAGCTCTGGGTCTGCATCAGGCCACAGACGTCTGTGTGGACCAGCTCTAGCACCTCCTTCGCGCGCTCTCCTGCTCCAGAGAACGCCTCGCGATGCTGCTTTCCCTCCAAACAGCCGATGCACAACTGTTGCTCAAAGTTAGAGATGGTGGGTAAGTCACGCACCATCTGCTTTGTTTGAAGTTGCTGGAAGGCGCGCATGCCGATGTGACCGTAGCACGCATGCAAGATTTCGCCATCTCTGGCTTGTACCACTGCTGCAAAACTCGGCTCAAGCGGGATCTTGGTCGCCCCAACAGGCAATACATGTCGCCTTCGTTCACCGACAAGGCCAACTCCTCTTTGGTTTCCTTGTCAAGGATGTAGCCATGGTCATCGTCAAAGATAACACGCGGTCCTCTATTGTTGAGAGAGGACACTGAGAGAAGGTTAAACGCAGTATCAGGTACGTACAACACGCCATGGAATACTCCCACTTCAATGCCACGCGGGGTCTCCAACCACATCTCCACAATCCCAATCCCCTTAGCATACACCACCCGATCATTACCCAAAGCAATCGGACGGGGTAGAATGGAGAGCAACTGCGTAAAACATTGCTTATGGTGCGTTAGGTTATTGGTACACCCAGAGTCCTAGCACCATGCCAGATCTGCCATGTCCTTCTGCGATATGTCAGACTTCGCCATGAAGAGGCGGTCGCGCACCTCCTTGGCAACGTTCATGTTGCCAAAATGACGCACGCCGGTCTTGTTTTGCTGCTGCTGCTGACATTGCTGTTACTGCTGCTGCTGTTGCTGAGGAGATTGCTGCTTTTGCTGCTGTTGCTACTGCTCATTCTGATCCCTCTTGAACTTGAAGTACTCTTTCTTGTAGTTCCCCTCTTTCTGGCAATAGTGGCACTTGCCCTTTTTCTTGACTATCTGCTACCCAGTCTGCTGTTGCTACGGGTTGCAAAAGCCCATGGCCATGAAAGCTGCTTCATTGCTGCTACTGCCCCCATCGCGTTTTGCAGCATTGCGACACAGTTCTACCTACACCAGGTGTGTGCAGATGAAGTCGAGGTCGAGAGTCGGCTGGTACTCCAACGTCTCTCGTACCGTGTCATAGCTTGTTGGATGTCCCCTCAGCAAGAGGAGGACAAAGCGCGTGTCTTCCAGAGGGTTGCTGGTTGCTTTCAGCTGCTTCGCCAGCTCCTTTGCCCTGTCCAAGTACGCCACCATCCCTGCACCACCTTCCATTTTCAACGCCATCATCTTCTCCTCCAAAAGCATGAGGAATAAAGGATCCTTGCTCTCATACTTCTTGCACAACGTGTCCCACCCCTCTTTTACAGTAGCCTTGTCATCCACGTACTGAAGATGCGGGTTAGAGATGGTGTTGACAAGCAGCCTGTAGGCTTGCCTCTCCTTCTTCTTCCACTCCTCATATGCCGCTGCTACAATCATAGATGAACTTGCATCTATTGCACCTTTCTGCTGCATCTTCCGCGCCACCACCTCTGCTATAGTGATGCCTTTTGCCTGTGGAGGCGGAGCGCGCTCGTCGCCGCTCAATGCCTCCCACAAGCCCCTTTCCCCCAAAAGGAGGCGGGTACAGATCTTCCAAAAGGTGAAGTTGGCACGTCCTTCCAGCCTCTCCACTGGCTGGACTACTGTTACCACGCCTGCTGCTGCCATTTTGAAACTTGGTGATGCTCAACGCTACCCTTGAGTGGCGGCGCTACCCCTACTTCTGCTACGGCTTTAGCCAAAAATCAGTCTGACAGAAAATGGACTATACAGGCCAAAAGACTGGGAATTGTGAAAAACTGAGTCCACCACTAGAAAATTCAGCTCAAAACCTTTCAGATCGACTTATAAAACAGGGTCATCAACAAGGGATTTCCAAAGATATGTCCTTTTGAAAACAGGGTATGCTTGTGCTCCTACTCCAGCTCACACCAGCCAGCTTGTAAACGGCGTTTCTCTCAAACGTACCAATGGAATGCAAATGGGTTTACACCAATAAAAATCTTGAGAAAAATTCTTCAATTCTTATGTGCTACTTTTTAAATTCAACGAAGAAACGAGAGAGTTATGGTCATCACAAGGCGACAGTCTTACTCAGAGAGAAGAGTGAAGCCCTGGCCGACCTCGTTTTGAGCATAACTCTCTATCCGAGCGTTAGATCTTCGTTGGAAAGCTTGTTGCTGGAATCCGTCACTCTCAAAGTGATAGCTTGTGCTGGCTGAAAGTGTCAGAACTTGGCTCTGATACCAAGTGTTGGAACTGGAGGAGAGAAGGAGCCTTGGAACAACGAGCATGTGGGACGGGAAGGGTATTACTTGTGCTTAAGAATGGTTGTTGAATCACTCAAAACGATGGAGTACATATAGAGCTAGAGCTTGGGCAAGTCAGCCCTCTCACAAGCCACACCACTTAGTCATAGAGGCTAAGGCTCACACATTAGAGTCCATAATCTCAAAGAAGGGAGGAAATCAGCCTAGCTATCAGGCTGACCACTCACACACGACCTAGAGAGCTAGAGAATGCTCTCATGGCACATTCTTAGTGGTCACATAACCCACAATCCCATGGAGAATCGCCATGTGTCCATGGCTAGCACACAAGGATCTCACCTCACCTAAAAAGTAAGGAGAGGTACCTTTTTCCTAGTGCGTACACTCTTACAAGGCAACCCAGGAATCTAGGACCTTTTTGGATATTTCTCCCATCAGGTCTTGACCCTGGATCTCTTGCCTTTTTCTTTTCTCAGGCTAAGGCATGGAGCCATCGCCCATGATCACCCGGATATCGGCGGTCGATAACCCCGAATACTTCGAAAATTCATATCTCCCGATCCGACTGTTGGATCGGCCTCAAACTTGGACCGTAGACATTTTGCCACCTGATCTTTCGATCAGGTGGCAAAATGTCTACGGTCCAATGGTGAAGTTGGATGGACGATCGGAGCAGGGATCTTGTACTTTCCTAGAACTTGCTCTTGTGGACCTAAAACAGAGCCGGATGGCTCCTTTCCCAACAAGTATAGCCAACAAACATTACCTAGGATAACTCCTTGTGGCTTAGACGTTCCAGAGTTAGTCTTTGGAACGAGAGGTCACTTGGTCGAATCCTCGTCCATGGACTAATTTTCTTTGTGACCAAAAGGGGGACATGAAGGTTTTAAGAGACATGTAAGAACATTTCAAGGTCCATTCTGGTGGCTGACACCATTTGGCGGTCACAAGGAGCGCCATGTAGGCAAGGGAGATGTTGCAATCCAGATTGTCTCCAGAGTGGCTCATCCAAGGAGCCACTGCGTGCCTAGGCTAGAGGCTGGCTCTAGGACTATAAGAACATGTAAGTTGCTTGTCATTGAGTATGTTTCTCACCTTTGGGACTTCTAACAAAGTTGTTCACCAGAGCCAGACACTAAAGAAGCATTGGTTTATGTAAGCCCCAGGAGTTCGCTCCTCACATGAAAGTGACCCGGTGCTAAAGACGTAGTGCAAGGAAGTGGTTCCTATGAGCTGCTCAGTACAGAACCTTGGCTTTGAGGGTGATATGATCTCTCGGTTACAATACCAAGAGCGGTCTGCGAGAATTATTGTCTCAGAAACCGTTTTCTAGACCGTCGCCTCAGGCAAGTTGACATTAAACAGAAAGGTGCAGCAAATGCAAGTTCATCTACAACTGTAGCGGCGGCATATGAGGAGTCGAAGAAGGAAAGGCACGCATACAGGCTGCTTGTCCTTGTCCAACCTTCCTCTTCAGTACGTGAGTGACAAGGCTACTACAAAAGAGGGATTAGACATGAGCAAGAAGTATGAGAGTAAGGATCTTGCATTCCTCATCCTTTTGGAGGAGAAGATGATGGCGTTGAAAATGCATGATGGAGAAGGGATGAAGGCGTACTAGGACAAGGAAAAGGAGAAAGCGGCCGGCAATCCTGTGGAAGACACGCGTTTTGTCCTCCGCTTGCTATGGGGACTCCCAACAAGCTATGACACGATGTGAGAGACATTGGATTGTGAGCCAACTCTCAACCTGGACTTCATCTACACGTATCTGGTATAGGTCGAACTACGTCGCAATATAGCAAACGCAATGGCAGTTTAACAACAATGAAGCAGCTTTCATGGTCATGGGGTCAAGCAACTAGTAGGAGTAATCTGGGCAGCAGAGAGGCAAGAAGAAAGGCAAGGACGACTATTGCAAGAAAGAGGGGCACTACAAGAAATAGTACTTTAAGTTCAAGAGGGACGAGAAGGAGCAACAGCACCAACAGCAAAAGTAGCAGTTTACATAGCAATAGCAGCAGTAGTCACAGCAACGTCGGCAACGGCAGCATCAGTAGCAGAACCAGACCGGAGTACGCCATTTAAGCAACATGGACGTGGCCAAGGAGGTGTGCAACCGCTTCTTCATGATGAAGTCAGACATGTCCCAAAAAAAGCAGGCTGATCCGGCGTGGCACAAGGACTCAGGGTGTACTAAGAGTCTGACGCACCTCAAGGAGTAGTTTACGCAGCTGCTCTTAATTCCCTCCCCATCTGATTGCTTTGGGTGATGATTGGATGGTGTATGCTGGGCGCTTGGTATTGTGGAGATGTGGTTGGAGACCCTGCGTGGTATTGAAGTGGGAGTGTTCCATGATGTGCTGTAAATACTTGATGTTGCGTTCAACCGTCACTTAGTGTCCTCTCTCACCAACACAGGAATGCGAGTTGTCTTTGATGACGACTATGACTACGTCCTCGACAAGGAAACAGGAGAGGAGTTGGCCAGGTTGGTGAAGGCGACATGTACCGCCTATTAGGGACGACCAAGATCCCGCGCGAGCAGAGCATTGCAGCACTAGTGCAGGCCACATATGGCAAAATCTGGCATGCCTGCTACGGCCATATTGGCATGCACACCTTGTAGCAACTTCAAACAAAGCAGATGGTACGTGACTTGCCCACCATCTCTAACTTTAAGGAGGAGTTTTGCATCGGCTGTCTGGAGGTGAAGCGGCATCACGAGGCGTTTTCTCGAACAGGACAACGCGCGAAGGAGATGCCGGAGCTGGTCAACACAAACTTGTGTAGCCCTATGCAGACCTAGAGCTTTGGAGGCTCTAGATTTTTTCTCACCTTAATTGATGATTTCAGCCGTTACATTGCTGTATACTTCCTTTCCTCCATGGACCAATGCTTTGAGAGGTTCAAGGGGTTCAACGAGTTCAAGGTAATGGTGGAGAGCCTGAGGAGCAAGAAGATCAAGGCATTGTGCAGCGACCATGGCGGAGAGTACCTCAGCAAAGAGTTCCACGACTACCTCCTAGCGGTAGGCATCAAGGCGCAGCGGACCGCGCCGTACTCGCCGGAGCAGAACGGCGTAGCAGAACATGCCAACCGCATCATCGTTCAGTCGACGCGCTCCATGCTAAACGCGGCTCGGCTCACCTACGACTATCGGACTGAAGCGGTGAGCACTATGGTGTATATCAAGAACCGGAGTCCTACCAAGGCGTTGGAGTAGATGACACTATCGAAGGCGCAGTTTGGCAAGAAGCCGAGCGTGGGTCATCTTTGCGCCTTTGGCAGCTTGGCACACATGCATTGGTATGAGGCATCTCAGAGTTGCGAAAGAGACGGATGTTAGGAGAGAGATGGACTGGATGGTGCCTGAGAGAAATTCATAATAGGCATACCGGTTTCGGCCGGGTGGCCTTCATCAGTGCCGTTGAAAAAATCTAAACAGATAGTGCTATTCAAATACTAGCAAAGGGTCCATCACCGACGTGTGAGAACAAAGCAAGGACTCCAGATTTTACTCAAGGTTCTACTCATGGGTCTAAGATCCATGTAGCGTCCGGTGGTGTACCGGTGGTCACCCATTAAGCCTAGAGGTCCCAAGGAAGGTCCTAAATTTTCTAGGCAATCTCCATGCCAAGATAGCATGGCTCGAGAACACGGACGCCTTAAAGTGCTTGAGTCAACGTGAAAACTGTCGTACATGTAGACCTAGTTTTAACCCCTCAGCTCTTGGAGTCAGGAGGGTTTTTAAAACAAGAGGTCGTGCGTTGGTCGACTATGAGGCAAGAGGGTTTTTATGTTTGAGCCGAAGAATTTCTTCTTGGCGATGGGTGTGAAGAACCTGTGAGAAGATAGGACAGAGAAACTTCATAGGGTACCCGCGTACACATAGGCAAGCAAAGAACTTCCGTTTTATATCAAGGAAGTCTTGAGCGGCCGACGTTCGTAGGAGGTAATGTCGAAGCTCAAAGTAGATGAACGCTCGTATGCACCTCCAGGTATGATTGCTGTGAAATGGCAGGTAGAGATATTTATTCATGGGCTTCTGGAATGTAACCATATCCAAAACCTGAATAGTACCAGCAGAACCAGACCGACGTACGCCATTTTGGTAACATGGACATGGCCAAGGAGGTACGCAACCGCCTCTTCATGGCGAAGTCTGATACGTCACAGAAGAAGGCCGGTCTAGCGTGGTACAAGGACTGAGGATGTACCAAGAGTCTGACGCACCACATGGAGTGGTTTACGCAGCTGCTCTCTCTTCCCTTGATCCTATTGCTTTGGATGATGATCGGGTGGTGTATGCTGGAGGATAGGGATTGTTGAGATGTGGTTGGAGACCCCGCGTGGCATTGAAGTGGGAGTGTTCCATGGCGTGCTGAATGTACCTGATGCTCCGTTCAACCTTCTCTTAGTGTCCTCTCTCACCAACGCAGTGCTGCGAGTCGTCTTTCATGACGACTATGGCTACATCCTCGACAAGGAAACAGGAGAGGAGTTGGCCAGGTCGGTGAAGGAAGGCGACATGTACCGCCTGTTGGGGGCGACCAAGATCCCAGGCAAGCAGATCCTTGCAACAGTGGTGTAGGCCACAGATGGCAAAATCTGGCATGCGCGCTACGGCCACATTGGCATGCAGGCCTTGCACGAACTTCAAACAAAGCAGATGGTGCGTGACTTGCTCACCATCTCTAACTTTGAGCAGTAGTTTTGCATCGGCTGTTTGGAGGAGAAGTAGCATCGCGAGGCATTCTCTCGAACAAGACAATGGGCAAAGCAGGTACTGGAGCTGGTCAACACAAACGTATGTGGCCCAATGCACACCCAGAGCTTTGGAGGCTCTAGGTAATTTCGCAGCTTCATTGATTATTTTAGCCATTACGCTGGTGTATACTTCCTAACCTCCAAGGACCAATGCTTTGAGATGTTCAAGGAGTTCAAGGCAATGGTGGAGAACCAGAGGAGCAAGAAGATCAAGGCGTTGTGTAGCGACCATGACGGAGAGTTCGTGAGTAAATAGTTCCAAGACTACCTTCCAGAGGTAGGCATCAAGGCACAGCGGACCGCGCCATACTCGTCGGAGCAGAATGGCGTAGCAGATAACGCCAGCCGCACCAACGTTGAGTCGGTGTGCTCCATGCTACACGCGGCTCGGATCACCTACGACTATTGGGCTGAAGCGGTGAGAACAATGGTGTACATCAAGAACCACAGTCCTACCAAGGCGTTGGAACAGATGACACTGTACGAGGAGTGGTTTGGCAAGAAGCAAAGCATGGGTTAGCTTTGCGTCTTTGGCAACTTGGAACACATGCACGTGTCTAAGGAGAAGCGGCAGAAATGGGACGTGAAGAGCACACAAATGCTGATGATCGGCTATGACCTGGCAAGCAAGGCGTATTGTCTCTACAGAGGGATATTGGCCACATCATCATCTCCACTGATGTCGTTTTCAACGAAACCAAAGACATCGGTACCAACATCATCTGCCAAGAGGCAGTAGAATGAACAGCTGAGAAAGCAATGGGAGCAAACATTCTCCCTTGTTGGGAAAGGAGCCATCCTGCTCACTTTCAAGTCCACAGGAGCAAGTTCCAAGAAACTACCAGATACTTGCTCCGATGGTCAATCTAATTTCACCCTTGGAAAGATAAGGTGGTAAATTATCTATCGTCGAAGTTTGATGCCAACCCCACAATCGGATTGGGAGATATGAATTTTCAAAATTTCCAAGGTCATCGACCGCGGATTCATGAGGGACCATGGGCGATGGCTCCATGCCTTAGCCAGAGAAAAGAAAAAAGGCAAGAGGTCCACAGTCAAGACCTTATGGGAGAAATATCCAAGAAGGTCCTAGATTCTTGGGTTGCCTTGTCAGAGTAAGTAAAAAGGTACCTACCCTTACTTTTTGGGTGATGTTAGACTCTTGTGTGCTAGCCATGGAGACATGGCGATTCTCGATGGGATTGAAGGTCATGTCACCACTAGGAGTGTGCCATGAGAGCATTTTCTAGCTCTCTGGGTCGTGTGTGAGTGGTCAGCCTGATTGTTAGGCTGATTTCCTCTCTTGTGTGAGCTTATGGACTCTAGTGTGTGAGCCTTCGTCACCATGGCTAAGTGGTGTGGCTTGTGAGAGGGCTGAATTGCCCAAGCTCTAGCTCTCTATGTACTCTATCATTTTGAGTGTTTCAATAACCATTCTTCAGCACAAGCAATGTCCTTCTAGTCCTACATGTTTGCTGCTCACGGGCTCCCTCTCTCCTCCAGTTCCAACATACCTGACCTTGTCTCTCCTGACCCTTCCTCTACTGTGATAGTGGGAGAACCACTATATTCTCCCACGTCTGATGTTGTAGATACAACAGCCTCATCGGCACAAGCTGAGGAAGGAGATGCAGCATCACCAGAACCAGCACTAGTGCGTGGAGCACTGCGCGTGCCGCACGGTAACGTCCTAGCACGAGGTCGCAGGTACCCTCTCAGGGTGCGGTACAAGTCTTGTGAGTAAAGGCATTTCTGGATGTTACAAAAGCCACATCAAATGAATGTCGTAGTTACAATAGACCTTGATGAGCCGACGTCATACAAGGAAGCCATAGCTGCACCAGATGCAGCATATTGGGTGTAACCTGTGGAGCAGAAGATAGAGTCGCAGCTCGACAACGGCACATGGGAGCTGACTGAACGTCCACCTGGACGCAAGGTAATCAAGTGCAAGTTGGTATTCAAGAAGAAGAGGGGCGGAGACAGCATCCTCAAAAAGTACAAGGCAAGATTGGTGGCTAATGGCTACTTGCAGGAGGAAGGCATCGACTACACATAAACTTTTGCTCCTGCTACAAAGTTTGCCTTTTTGCGCACGCTCCTTTTATATGTAGCAGCTGAGGACTTTGAGATTGACCACATGGATATCAAGGTGACATTCTTCAATAGTGACTTGGAGGAGGAAATGTACATGGAGTAGCCAGAGGGATTCGTCATGGATGGCCGGGAGTACCTGGTTTGTAAGCTGCACAAGTCGCTGTATGGCCTCAAGCAAGCATTGCATGCTTGGAACCAGAAAATGGATGCGGTATCACATTGCATGGGGTTTAAGCATAGTGAGTGTGAGTAAAGCATCTATCGCTAGCACCATGGTCAAGAGGTGTTCATCATCATTGTCTATGTGGATGACATGCTCCTCCTTTCCAACAGCATGTGAGCAATGCA
>SZWC01001382.1:121362-264526 GCA_023375785.1 Penium margaritaceum | reverse complement strand
AAGGTCTTAGATTCTTGGCTTGCCTTGTGAGAGTGTGCTGACTAGGAAAAAGGTACCTGCCCTTACTTTTTAGGTGAGGTGAGATCCTTGTGTGCTAGCCATGGATACATGGCGATTCTCCATGGGATTGTGGGTTATGTGACAACTAGGAGTGTGCCATAAGAGCATTTTCTAGCTCTCTAGGTTGTGTGTGAGTGGTCAGCCTCATTGCTAGGCTGATTTCCTCCCTTGTGTGAGATTATGGACTCTAGTGTGTGAGCCTTAGCATCCATGGCTAAGTGGTGTGGCTTGTGAGAGGGCTGACTTGTCCAAGCTCTAGCTCTATATGTACTCCATCATTTTGAGTGATTGAACAACCATTATTTAGCACAAGTGATGCCTTTCCTGTCCCGCATGCTTGCTGCTCCAAGGCTCCCTCTCTCCTCCAGTTCGAATACTTGGTATCATAGCAAAGTTCTGCCTCTTTCAGCCAACAGAGATCGTGCCTTTGACAGTGACGGGTCAAGGTGAAACCTTTAGTAAATTTGACAATCAACTAGAAGATCCGCATGTTCAGGAGACAAGCTTTCCAACAAGCCCAAGATCGCAAACATCCAAATGTTGGATTGAGAGTTATGCTAAAAACGAGGTCGCCCAGGGCTACACTCTTCTCTCTGAGTAAGACTGTCGCCTTGTGTTGACCATAACTTTCCCATTTCCTTGTCAAAATTTAGCACGTACTACATGGGAAGTAACGTATTTATCGTAAGCTTTCCATTGGTGCAAAAATACATGAATTCCATTGTTACGTTCAGGGGGAATGCCGTTTAAAGGCTGGCTGGTGTGGGCGGGAGGAGCAGTACTTTACATTGTTTTCAAAAGGGCATACCTCTGAAAATCTACTGTTGCTGACCTTGTTTTATAGGTCGAACTGAAAGATTTTGAGCTGAATTTTTGAGTTTTGTGCTCAGGTTTTGCAAATTTCCAGTCTGGTGGCCTATATAAACTGTTTTTTCCGGGACAGATTTCTGGCAAAAGCAACTATAGAAGCAGGGGTAGCGCTGCCACTCAAACGCTGCGCTGAGCATCACCAAAGTTCAAAATGGCAGCAGCAGTCGTGGTAACAGTAGCCCAGACCCTTGGAGAGGCTGGAAGGATGCGCCAACTTTACGTTTTGGAAGATCCGTACCCACCTCCTCTTGGAGGAGAGGATCTTGTGGGAGTGGTGGGCGGCGATGAGCGTGCTCCTCCTCCATAGGCAAAATGCATTACCATAGCGGAGGTGGTGGCGGGGAAGACGCCCCACAAAGGTGAAGCACATGCAAGTTCATCTACAACTGTAACGGCGCCATATGAGGACTGGAAGAAGAAGGAGAGACAGGCCTACAGGCTGTTTCAATACCATGTTCAACCCACATCTTCAGTACGTGAGTGACAAGGCTACTGCAAAAGAGGGGTAGGACACGTTTTGCAAGAAGTATGAGAGCAAGGATCCTGCATTCCTCATGCTTTAAGAGGAGAAGATGATGGCGTTGAAAATGCAGAATGGGTACTTGGACAGGGTAAAGGAGCTGGGGAAGGAGTTGAAAGCAGCCAGCAACGAGTAGTCTCCTCTTGTTGTTCCCTCTTGCTGAGAGGACTCCTAACAAGCTATGATGCGGTACAATAGAGGTTGGAGTGCGAGCCGACTCTCTACCCGGACTTCATCTGCACACACTTGGTATAGGTAGAAATACGTCGCAATGGAGCAAAGCGCAATGGTGGCAGCAGCAACAATGAAGCAGCTTTCATGGCCATGGGCTCAGGCAACCAGCAGCAGTAGCAGTCCGGGCAGAAGAGAGGCAAGAAGAAGGGCAAGTGCCATTATTGCCTGAAAAAGGGGCACTACAAGTAAGAGTGCTTCAAGTTCAACAAGGACCAGAAGGAGTAGCAGCAGTAGCAGCAAAAACAGCAATCTCCATACGAAGAGCAACAGTAGTCACAACAACGTCAACAGCAGTAGCAGAAGCAGAACCGGAGTGGCGTGCGCCATTTTGGCAACATGAACGTCACCAAGGAGGTGCGGGACCGCCTTTTCATGGTGACGTGTGACATGTTGCAGAAGGAGAAGGCGGATCTGGCGTGGTACAAGGACTCAGGGAGTACCAAGAGCCTGACGCACCACAAGGAGTGGTGTACGCAGCTGCTCTCCATTCCCCCCTGTTCGATTGCTTTGGGTAATCATTAGGTGGTGAATGCTGAGGGGATTGAGATTGTGGAGATGTGGTTGGAGACTTCGTGTGACATTGAAGTGGGAGTGTTCCATGGCGTGCTGTATGTACGCAATGTTGCGTTCATCCTTTTCTTAGTGTACTACCCATTGGGGTCGACCAAGATCCCGCGCGAGTAGAGTCTTGTAACACTGGTGCAGGCCACAGATGGCAAAATCTGGCATGCGCACTACAGCCACATCGGCATACGCGCCTTGTAGGACCTAGTGCTAGTGCTTCCTTTCCTCCAAGGACCACTGCTTTCACAGGTTCCAAGAGTTCAAGGCCATGGTGCTATGCAGCGAGCGCGGTGGAGACTATCTAAGCAAGGAGTTCCAAGACTACCTCGCAGCAGCAGGCGTCAAGGCATAGCGCAACGCGCCATACTCGCCGCAACAGAACCACATAGCACAATGCACCAACCGCACCATCGTTGCGTCGATGTGCTCCATGCTGCACATGACTTGGCTCACCTATGACTTTTGGGACGAAGCAATAAGCACTATGGTGTACATCAAGAACCGTAGTCCAACGAAGGCCCTGGAGCACATGACACCGTATGAGACATGATTGGGCAAGAAGCCGAGCATGGGTCATCTTCAAGCATTTGGCAGCTTGGCGCACATACACCTGCCAAAAGAGAAGAGGCAGGATTGGGACTCGAAGAGCGCACAGATACTGATGACCGGCTATGACGTGGCAAGCAAGGCGTATTGTCTGTACAAGAGGAATACTGTCTACATCATCATCTCGAGGGATGTCATTTTCACCGAAAGAAACATCATCGGTACCAACATCATGTACAAAGAGGAAGCATAACTACCAGCTGATGAAGAAGTGGAAGCAAACATTCTTTGTGACCCCGCCTCTCCTAAACCTGCCTCTACTGTGACAGTGGGAGAACCACTCTATTCTTCCATCTCTAATGCAACAGATACAACGGCCTCATTCGTAGAAGCAGAGGAAGAAGATGTACCAACATCAATAAGAGCAGTTGTGCCTACAGCACAGCGCCAGTCGCATGCTAACGTCTTGGCACCACGTCGTAGGTACTCTCTCAAGGTGCGCTACAAGCTGGGTGAGCGCGGGAATTTTTGGATGTTGCAAAAGCGAGATCAGATGAATGTCGCACTTGTTGTAGACCCTCTATTGGAACTCGAGGAGAGAGGGAGCCTTGGAGCAGCGAGCATGTGGGACTGGAAGGGCATCACTTGTGCTAAAGAATGGTTATTTAATCATTCAAAATGATGGAGTACATATAGAGCCAGATCTTGGGCAAGTCAGCCCCCTCACAAGCCACACCACTTAGCCATGGAGGCTAAGGCTCACACACTAGAGTCCATAATCTCACACAAGGAAGGAAATCAGCCTAGCAATCAGGCTGACCACTCACACACGATCTAGAGAGCTAGAAAATGCTCTCATGGCACACTCCTAGTGGTCACATAACCCACAATCGCATGGAGAATCACCATGTGTCCATGGCTAGCACACAAGGATCTCATCTCACCTAAAAAGTAAGGAGAGGTACCTTTTTTCTAGACAGCACACTCTGACAAGGCAACCCAAGAATCGAGGACCTTTTTGGATATTTCTCCAATCAGGTCTTGACCCTGGACGTCTTGCCTTTTTCTTTTCTAAGGCTAAGGCATGGAGCCATCGCCCATGGTCACACGGATATCGACGGTCGATGACCTGAAAACTTCGAAAATTCATATCTCCCAATCTGACCGTTGGATCGGCCTCAAACTTGGACCGTAGACCATCTTTTCAATGGTGAAGTCCGATTGACAATCGGAGCATGCATCTGATACTTTCATGGAACTTACTCTTGTGGACCTAAACTGAGCCGGATATCTCCTTTCCCAACAATATCCCACTTTACCACAGTCAGAGTGAGCTGAGTCCACATGCCTTCATGCAGAACTGTTGCTTCTCACGGGTCACTGGCTTGGTGCAGAAATCAGCGACTTGCTTGCTGGTTGGAGTAAACTCCAACTTGATAGCACCCTCCTACACCATGTGCCTGATGAAGTGATATGCGATGTCAATGTGGTTGGTGCGTGCATGGTGCTCAGGATTCTTGGCGAGTGCGATTCCGCTCTGGTTGTCGACGCGCATTGGAATTGGAGCTGCTGTACTCCCACTCATCTCTACCTTGAGACGCTGAAGCCAAACTGCTTCCTTGGCTCCAAAGTTGAGAGATACGTACTTAGCTTCCGTGCTTGAGGTGGCCACGGCCACTTGCCGCTCGGTGCACCAGCTGATGGTCCCACCGTTCATGATGAACACATGTCCAGAGATGGAGTTGCGGTCCTCAGATTTTGAAGCCCAATCTGCGTCTGTATAGCTCATGTAGGTGATGCCGTTGTTGATGGTTCCAGCAAGGTAGCGGAATATCCGCTTCACTGCCTTCTGGTGCTTAGGTCCGGGATTAGCCATGTACTGGCTCACAGCGCTAACAGCGTGTGCGAGGTCCGGCGTGGTTGCAACCATCGGGTACATGGGGCTGCCGACGGCGCTCTGGTACTTCTGCTGCTCAGCTATATTTGGTTCTCCATTGAAGCTCACGAGGTACTGCCGCGTCTCGAGCGGCGTGCCAATGGGTTTTGCCTCTGCCATGCCGAACCGCTGTAAGACATCCTTGATCTAGCGGCTCTGTTGTAGCGAGTGAGCGTGATTTACGGTCACGCGTGATCTTGATACTGAGGAAGTATGATGCCTCCGCGAGATCAGATATCTGGAAGCGCTCCTGCATGGCCTCCTTGAACTCATGAAATGCAGACATGCTGTTGGAAAGGAGGAGCATGTCATCCACATAGACGATGAGGATGAGCACTTCATGAGCATGCTGCAAGCGCTAGACGTAGTCACTCTCACTACGGTCAAACCCCATGCACTACAACGCCGCATCCAACTTCTGGTTCCAATCATGTGACGCTTGCTTGAGGCCGTACAGCGACTTCTGCAGCTTGCAAACCAAGCGCTCCTCGCCATCCATGACGAACTCCTCCGGCTGCTCCATATAAATGTCCTCCTCCAGGTCACCGTTTAGGAACGCCATCTTGACGTCCATGTGGTGGAACCCAAAGTCCTCTACTACTGCATAGGAAAGGAGCGTACGCACAGAGGCAAAATTTGCAACAGGAGCAATGGTTTTAGTGTAGTCGATGCCTTCCTGGTGCGAGTATCCCTTGGCGACCAGCCTTGCCTTGTAGTTTTCTAGGTTCCCATCTGCTTCCCGCTTTTTCTTGAACACCCACTTGCACTTGATCACCTTACGGCCAGGTGGACGCTCAGTCAGCTCGTACATACCGTTGTCGAGCTGCGATTGTATCTCCTGCTGTACATCTAGCGCCCAATGTGCTGCATCTGGTACACCCATGGCCTAGTTGTACGATGCCGGCTCATCAGAGTCTGCTGCAACTGCAACGTTCATATGGTCTGGTTTCTGGAGCATCCACAAATGCCCACGCTCACCAGGCTTGTAACGCACCCCGAGAGGGTACCTTCAACCTGGTGTTGGAGCGTTAGCAGGCGGGTGACGCGGTGCTGCCGGCAGAACTCATCCTATTGATGGTGGTGCATCTTCTTCCTCTGCTTCTGCCGATGAGGCCACTGTATCTGCTGCATCAGACATGGGAGAGTAGACTGGTTCTCCCATTGTCACAGTGGAGGAAGGATCAGGAGAGACTGGATCAGGAAGGATATTTGCTCCCACTGCTCGTTAGCTACTACTTCTGCTACCTCTTCACAGATAATGTTGGTGCCGATGACGTTGCTCTTGTTGAAGACGAGATCCCAGGGGATGATGACGTGGCGTGTATCCCTCTCATCGAGGCAATACGCCTTGCTTGCCACGTCGTAGCCAGTCATCAGCATCTGCGTGCTCTTCGTGTCCCACTTTTGCCGCTTCTCCTTTGGTACTTGCGTGTGTGCCAAGCTGCCAAACGCGCGAAGATGACCCACGCTTGGCTTCTTGCTGAACCACGCCTCGTACGGCGTCATCTGCTCAAGGGCCTTGGTTGGACTGCGGTTCTTGATGTACACCGCAGTGCTTACTACTTCTGCCCAAAAGTTGTAGGTGAGCCGAGCCGTGTGCAGCATGGAGTACGCCGACTCAACAATGGTGCGATTGGCGCGTTCTGCTACGCCGTTGTGCTACGGCAAGTATGGCTTGGTGCGCTGCACCTTGATGCTTGCTGCTGCGAGGTAGTCTTGAAACTCCTTGCTCAGGTACTCTCCACCGCGGTCGTTGCACAACGCCTTGATTCTCTTGCCAGTGTGGTTGTCCACCATGGCCTTGAACTCCTTGAACCCGTCAAAGCCCTGGTCCTTGGAGGAAAGGAAGTACATAGTAGTGTAACGGCTGAAATCACCTATGAAGGTGAGAAAATACCTAGAGCCTACAAAGCTCTGGGTCTGCATCGGGCCACACAAGTGTGTGTGGACCAGCTCCAGCACCTCCTTTCCGCGCTCTCCTGCTTCAGAGAAAGCCTCGCGATGCTGCTTCCCCTCCAAACAGCCGATGCACAACTGCTGCTCAAAGTTAGAGATGGTGGGCAAGTCAAACACCATTTGCTTTATTTGAAGGTGCTGTAAGGCGCGCATGCCGATGTGGCCGTAGCACACATGCCAGATTTTGCCATCTATGGCCCGCACCACTGTTGCAAGGCTGTGGTCGTGCGAGATCTTCGTCGCCCCCAGCAGGCGGTACATATCGCCTTCTTTCACCGACCTGGCCAACTCCTCTTCTGTTTCCTTATCGAGGATGTAGCCATAGTCATCCTCAAAGACGACGCGCAATCCTGTCTTGGTGAGAGAGGACACTCAGAGAAGGTTGAACGCAGCATCAGGCACATACAGCACGGCATGGAATACTCCCACTTGAATGCCACGCGGGGTCTCCAACCACATCTCTACAGTCCCAATCCCCTCTCCATACACCACCCGATCATCACCCAAAGCAATCGGACGAGGGGGAATGGAGAGCAGTTGCGTAAACCACTCCTTGTGGTGCGTCAGATTCTTGGTACACCCCGAGTCCTTGTACTGTCGAGATCCGCCTTTTCCTTCTGTGACATGTCAGATTTTGCCATGAAGAGGCGGTCGCGCACATCCTTGGCGACGTTCATTTTGCCAAAATGACGCACGCCGGTCTGGTTGTGTTGCTGCTATTGCTACTACTGCTCCTGTGACTGCTGTTGCTATTGTTGTGGAGATTGCTGCTTTTGTTCCTCCCGCTACTGCTCCTTCTGGTCCTTCTTGAACTTGAAGTACTGTTTCTTGTAGTGTCCCTCTTTCTAGCAATAGTGGCACTTGCCCTTCTTCTTACCTCTTTGCTGGCCAAACTGTTGCTGTTGCTGGTTGCGTGAGCCCATGGCCATGAAAGCTGCTTCACTACTGCTGCTGCCACCATTGCGCTTTGCTGCATTGCGACGCAGTTCTACGTGCACCAGGTGCGTGCATATGAAGTCGAGGTTGAGAGTCGGCTGGCACTCCAACGTCTCTCGCACCATGTCATAGCTGGTTGGGATTCCCCTC
This sequence comes from Penium margaritaceum, assembly GCA_023375785.1. Taxonomy (NCBI): domain Eukaryota; kingdom Viridiplantae; phylum Streptophyta; class Zygnematophyceae; order Desmidiales; family Peniaceae; genus Penium; species Penium margaritaceum. The sequence continues at coordinate 256,754 of SZWC01001382.1, read as the reverse complement.
AGCAAGAGGAGGATGAAGCACGTGTCTTCCACAAGATTGCCGGGCGCTTTTAGCTGCTTCACCAGCTCCTTTGCCCTATCCATGTACGCCTCCATCCCTTCGTCACCCTGCATTTTCAACGCCATCATCTTCTCCTCCAAAAGCATGAGGAATGCAGGATCCTTGCTCTCATACTTCTTACACAACGTGTCCCACCCGTCTTTTGTAGTAGCCTTGTCACTCACGTACTGAAGATGCGGGTTGGAGATGGTGTTGACAAGTAGCCTGTAGGCCTGCTTGTCCTTCTTCTTCCACTCCTCATAAGGCGCTGCTCCAGTTGTAGATGAACTTCACGCACATTTTTGTGGCGTCTTCCCCGCCACCACCTCTGCTGCGGTGATGTATTTTGCCTGTGGAGGCGGAGCGCGCTAGTCGCCGCTCATCTCATCCCACAAGCCTCTCTCCTCCAAAAGGAGGCGGGTACGGATCTTCCAAAACATGAAGTTGGCGCGTCTGTCCTGCCTCTCCAAGGGCTAGGCTGCTATATCCACGCCTCCTGCTGCCCTTTTGAGCCTTGGTGATGCTTAGCGCTGCCCTGGAGTGGTGGCCCTATCCCTGCTTCTGCCGCTGCTTCAGCCAGAAATCTGTTTGACAGAAAATGGACTACAGAGGCAAGCAGAGTGGTACTTTTGAAAAAGAAAGTCCACCACTGGAAAATTCAGCTCAAAAGCTTTCAGATCGACTCATGAAACAGGGTTATCAATAGAAGAGTTTCAGAGATATGCCCTTTTGAAAACAGGATATGCTTCTGCTCCTACTCCTGCTCATACCAGCCAGCTTGTAAACAACATTTGTCGCAAATGTAGCAATGCAATGCAAATATTTTTACATCAATGGAAAGCTAAGGAAAAACAATTCAATTTGTATATGCTACGTTTTAAATTTGACCAAGAAACGAGAGAGTTATGGTCATCACAAGGCGATGGTCTTACTCATAGAGAAGAGTGTAGCCCCGACTGACCTCTTTTTTAGCATAACTCTCACTCTGATCGCTGGATCTTCGCGATCTTGAACTCGTTGGAAAGCTTGTCTCTTGAACGTGAAGGATCTGTGGTTGGTTGTCAAATCTGGTGAAGGTTTTACCCCAACCCGTTACTCTCAAAGGGACGGTCTGTGCTGGCTGAAAGTGGCAGAACTTGGCTCTGATACCAAGTGTTGGAACAGGAGGAGAGAGGGAGCCTTGGAGCAGCGAGCATGTCGGACAAGAAGGGCATCACTTGTGTTGAAGAATGGTTATTTAATCACTCAAAATGATGGAGTACATATAGCGCTAGAGCTTGGGCAAGTCAGCCCTCTCACAAGCCACACCACTTAGCCATGGAGGCTATGACTCACACACTAGAGTCCATAATCTCAAACAAGGAGGGAAATCAGCCTAGCAATCAGGCTGACAACTCACACACGACCTAGAGAGCTAGAAAATGCTCTCATGGCGCACTCCTAGTGGTCACATAACCCACAATTCCATGGAGAATCGCCATGTATCCATGGCTAGCTCACAAGGATCTTACCTCAACTAAAAAGTAGGGAGAGGTACCTTTTCCTAGTCAGTACACTCTGACAAGGCAACCCAAGAATAAAGGACCTTTTTGGATATTTCTCCCATCAGGTCTTGACCCTGGACCTCTTGCCCTTTTCTTTTCTCAGGCTAAGGCATGGAGCAATCGCCCATGGTCACCTGGATATTGGTGGTCGATGACCTCGAAAACTTTGAAAATTCATGTTTCCCAATCCGACTGTTCGATCGGCCTCAAACTTGGACCGTAGACATTTTGCCACCTGATTTTTCCAATGGTGAAGTTTGATTGACGATTGGAGCAGGCATCTGGTACTTTCCTGGAACTTGCTCCTGTGGACGTCAATCTGAGCCGGATGGCTCCTTTACCAACACCCTCATGAGCCGACGTCGTACAAGGAGGCCATGGATCTACTTGGTACAACAAGCGCAACCTGTGCAGCAGGAGATACATTCGTAGCTTGACAATGGCACATGGGAGCTGACTGAGCGTCCACCTAGACGTAAAGTAGTCAACTTCAAGTGGGTATTCAAGAAGAAGAGGGGTACAAATGGTAAATTCAAAAAGTACAAGCCGAGGCTGGTCACTAAGGTCTACTCGCAGCAAGAAGGCATCCACTACACAAAAACGTTTGCTCCTGTTGCAAAGTTTGCCTGTGTGTGTACCTTCTTTTCTTATTGAGTAGCTGAGGATATCGAAATGCACCTCATGGATTTCAAGACGACATTCTTGAACGGTGACTTGGAGGAGGAAATTTATATGGAGCAGCCGGAGGGATTTGTCATGGATGGCAAGGAGCACCTGGTTTGCTGGCTGTAGAAGTCCATATACGGCCTCAAGTAAGCATCGTGTGCTTGGAACCAAAAACTGGATGCGCCGCTACAGTGCATGGGGTTTGAGCGTAGTGAATGTGACTATAGTGTTTATCGCAGGCAGCATGGCCATGAGGTACTCATCATCATCGTCTATGCGGATGACATGCTTTTCCTTTGCAACAGCATGTGTTTAATGAAGGAGTTCAAGGAGGCCATGCACGAGTGCTTCTAGATGTCTCATATTGAGGAGGCATCATATTCCTCGGGATCCAGATCGCGCGTGATCGCAAATCACGCTCTCTCTCGCTATATTAGAGCCGCTATATCAAGGATGTCTTGCAGCGGTTTAGCATGGCAGGGGCCAAACCCATCTGCACGCCACTGAAGACTCAGCAGTACCTTGTGAGCTTGAATGGAGAAGCGGATGCAACTAAGGAGTAGAAGTACCAAAGCGCCGCCGGTGGTCTCATGTACCTGATGGCGGTAACCAGGCCGGACCTCGCTTAGGCTGTGAGCGCTATGGGCGTAGTGAAGCGAATCTTCCGGTACCTTGCTGGACCCATCAACATGGGCATCACCTACAATGGCAACGACAATAACATCATCGGCTACACAGACACAGATTGGGCTTCAAACCTTGAGGACCGCAATTCCATCTCAAGACATGTGTTCCTCATGAATGGTGGGGCCATATGCTGGTACAGCAAGCGGCAGGTGGTTGTGGCTACCTCAAGCACGGAAGCTGAGTACGTCTCTCTCAGCTTTGGAGCCAAGGAAGCAGTTTGGCTTCAACGTCTCATGGCGGACATGAGTGGGAGTGCAGTAATTCCAGTTCCAGTATGAGTCAATAACCAGAGCGCAATCGCACTTGCCAAGAAACCTGACACCATGCACGCACCAAACATATTGACACTGTATATCACTGTATCAGGCACATGGTGCAGGAGGGTGCTATCAAGCTAGAGTTTACTCCAACCAACAAGCAGGTTGCCATTTTCTGTGCCAAGCTAGTGATCTATGAGAAGCAATGGTTTTGCATGAAGGCATGTGGACTCAGCCCACTCTGATGTGGCAAAGTGGGAGATTCTTGGGAGAGGAGCCATGCGGCTCAGTTTCAGGTCCACAAGAGCAAGTTCAAGGGAGCTACCAGATGCTTGTTCCGATTGTCGATCACACTTTACCATCGGAAACATCAAGTGGAAAAATGTCTACGGTTCAAGTTTCAGGCCGATCCAACCATGGGATTGGGAGATATGAATTTTGAAAGTTTCCAGGGTCATCGACTGTCGATATCTGGATGACAATGGGCAATGGCTCCATGCCTTAGCCTGAGAAAAGAAAAAGGAAAGAGGTCCAGGGTGAAGACCTGATGGGAGAAATGTCCAAAAAGGTCTTCGATTCTAGGTTTTCTTTGTTAGAGTGTACTGACTAGGAAAAGGTACCTCTCCTTACTTTTTAGGTGAGGTGACATCCTTGTGTGCTCGCCATGGATACATGGCGTGTCTCCATGAGATTCTAGGTTATGTGACCACTAGGAGTGTGCCATAAGAGGCCTTTCTAGCTCTCCAGGTCGTGTGTGAGTAGTTAGCCTCATTGCTTGGCTGATTTCCTCCCTGGTGTGAGATTATGGACTCTACGGTGTGAGCCTTAGCCCCCATGGCTAAGTGGTAAGGCTTGTGAGAGGAATTATATGCACAAGCTTTAGCTTTATATGTACTCTCTCATATTGAGTGATTCAACAACCTATCTTTAGCACAAGTGATGCCGTTCCAGTCCCACATGTTTGCTGCGCCAAGGCTCCCTCTCTCCTCCAGATTCAACAAGATGATGCAATCCAGTTTGCTGCCAAACTGGCTCATCCAAGGTGCCACTGCGCGCCTAGGCTAGAGGCTGGCTCTAGCACTATACGAACCTGTCAAGTGCCTGTCATTGAGTAGAGTTCTTATCTTTGAGAGTCCTAACAGAGTTGTCCACCATGGGTAGAAACTAAAGAAGTATTGGTTTGTGTAAGTCGCAGGAGTTTGCTTCTCGCGCAAAAGTGACCAGGTCCAAAGGACACAGTGCAAGGAAGTGATTCCTATGAACTACTCAGTGTAGAACCTTGGCTCTGAGGATGATATCGTCTCTTCGTTGCAATAATTAGGGTTAATTGACTTAAAAACATGCACTCGAGTTCAAGTGCATCGGCCAAAAAAGCTGCGTAGGAAGTTTCTTTCTGACTTCGCCCTCGATTTCAGCGAAGACCCCTCTTTCGCCGAAATCGAGGGCGAAGTCCGATCGTTCTGACATCGGCTTCGCCGATGTCAGAACGGTGGTCGTCGCTCGATCGCGAGGTTGCGATCGAGCGAAAACGCCCTTTTCATTTTTTTTCCCACCACGCAAATCCACGTTCAACCCCAAGTTTGAAGCCAAAACGTCGAACAAACCTATCCCTGAATTACATTCGGGGGTTTAGGATTTTATTTTTACGCAGGCATCTGCTGGGCCCCGCGGCAGCGGGGCCCAGCAAATTCTCTTCCATCGTTGGGGAAGTCTCGGACCCCCCATCCAAACCAACCCGCAAACCCCCCTTGGACAGTAACAAACCCCTCGCTCAAGGGGTTTGTGACTGTTTGATGATTTTGCTGGCAAAGCTCCGCTTGCGACATCGCAGAGCCAGGCGAAGTCCAATTTCGCCCCCCGAAGTCGGACTTCTGACCCAAAACTGTACACTGATCTTCGAATGCACGATTTTGGGTCGATTAACTCTAACTCGGTTGCAATGTCAAGAGCGGTCGGCGGGAACCATTGTGTTGGAACACGTTTTCTAGACTGTCACCTCAGGCGGTTATGGGCCCACGCTAACTAGTCGAAAGACACGCTTTCGCATACTCTCTCGCCCTCTCTGTCTTACAGCACGCATCAGCTCCATCTGCTTCATCTTCCTCATCTGCTCCATCAGCTCCATGCGCTCCACGAGCTCCATCAACTCCATCAGGTTGGTGAGCTCCATGCGCTCCATCTGCTCCATCTGCTCCATCTACTCCATCAACTCTGCCCTTGGACATACGACCCTTGGGTCCTAACCAGGATAAGCTCTGCCCTTGGCGGTACGACCGTGGGTTTGCTAGTGACCGTTCTTTTCCGTTTCCATGTGATCAACGGCTAAGGGGTACGCAACAGATCTGCACCTTCTAAAGCAATAGCAGATAATAGCCTAGATCAACCTACATCAGCCTCAACAAAGCAGAGAATCAGAGAAGCATTATGACAATACCTGCGATGCTTACTCGTAAGCAGGTCAATAGTGGGATGTCAAAGTTCTCAGGGTTTGGTTTTCCCTTATGGAAATGACAATTTGAGGTTGTTATGAGCGTGCGTGGCTACTTGAAGATGTTCCTTGGGGAAGAGGCTGAACCTCCAAAAACAGATCATGGATATGAAGCGTGGAGTGTTAGAAATGATATGGCACTTGCGATTCATTTGACATCAGTACATGAGTGACATCATTTCCACCTCCAAGGTATCCCACATGCATCAAAGGCTTATGAGAGACTTGCACGTGTACACCAATGCACGCCTTTCACAGATTGCCTCCTCATCCTTCAAAAACTCATTTTGTTGCGTGTGAGCGATGGAGAGTCGATTCCGGACTCTCCATTGCAGTTTGAAGGACTGCTACAGTAAGTGACCCAAATGAATTGGGAAATCGACAACAACATACAGGCCATGATCCTCCTCATGGCGCTACCTGAAAGTTAAAGTCCTCTGATCACCGTCTTTGGCGGTTGGAAGAAGGATTTGACATACGAGGCGGTGTCCGAGTACGTGCGCAACGATGCCATGCGTCGTAGTGGTAGTGAGGCCAACATTTCAGCCTATGTTGCATAGTATGGTGGTCATGGGAACAACTCCTCTTCTGGTCAGAGCAGTAGCGGAAGCGGTTGCGGTGGAAGAAAAGGCAATGGTGGCGGTGGAAAGAATTGAAATCGTTCTGGGATGTGCCATAACTGTGGCATGCCTGGACATTGGGCACCGGAGTGTAGAGCTCGAATGAAGGAAGACGGAGATCATGGTGGTAGATATGAGGGGAATGGAAAGGGTAAGGAGTTGACAAACATGATGGCTGAGAGCGTGCCGGCAACCAAAGGAGCAGCACTACTCAAGTAAGGAGCCTACTGGCTCGACTCTAGCATGAACCACCACTCTTCAAGGGAGAAGGATGGGTTGATCTCCATTAGGGACACTAAACGTCGCCTTAGGTGTGCCAATGGTAGCCTTGTTTATGCGCAAGGCGAGGCAGATAAGTTGATTAGCATCAACGTGAACGGTGCTGAAAAGGACTTGAAGCTGGAAAAGGTCGTCTACATGCCGTCTTTTGCGGCAAACTTGTTATCATTGTCCAAAATCATGGACCACCACATGACGGTCGTCTTCACAGAGGAAGAGGCTGTGATTGTGAAGAACAATGACATCAAGATCTCTTATCCCAAGGAGAGTCTTGTCACACAAGTCCCAAGAGTTGATGGGCTCTACCTGGTGCAGACCAAAAACCTTTAGAGTACAAATGAGGGATATGCATCGGTTGAACAGCCGAATGTCAACCTGCCTGGGTTGACGGTCTAGAAAACGGGTTTCAACACAATGGTTCCCGCCGACCGCTCTTGGTATTGCAACCAAGAAATGATATCAACCTTAGAGCCAATGTTCCACACTTAGCAGTTCATAGGATTCACTTCCTTGCAATGTGTCTTAGCACCTGGTCACTTTCGCGCGAGGAGCAAACTCTTAGGGCTTAGACCAACCAATGCTTGTTTAGTGTCTGCCTCTGGTCGAGAGCTCTGTTAGGAGTCTCAAAGGTAAGAAGTGTACTCAATGACTGGCATTTATCAGGTTCTTATAGTCCTGGAGCCAGCCTCTAGCCTAGGCGCGTAGTGGCTCCTTGGATGGGCCACTACAGGGGCAATCTGGATTGCATCGTCCCCCATGCCTACATGGTGCTCCATGTGACCGCCAAGTGGCGCCAGCCACCAGGAAGGACCTTGGAATGTTCTAAAATGTCTCCTACAACCTTCCTGTCCCCCTTTTGGTCACAAAGAAAATTAGTCACCGGGCTAGGATTTGACCTAGTAACCTCTTACTCCATAGACTAACTGTTGAACGTCTTAGCCATAAGGAGTTGTCCTCGTTATGTTTGATGGCTATACTATCCGGATCAGACCAAGAGGACTTACTCCAAAGGAGGAGTGCATGCCTTGTCTATCTCGACCAGACTTAGGGGACTTACTCCAAGGGAGCAATGCATGTCTAGTCCGTCCTGAGCGTGTCAAAATATCAGCCATGGACAAGGAGCATATGAGGTCAACAACCAAGCGTCCAAAGCCTGATGTTGCACCACACGCTATGACCATGGTGGCCAAGCCCACAGATACAGATGCTGAGCTGTGGCACAGGTGGTTTGGCAATTTGGCCGACAATACACTACAAGCTATGCAGCAGCACAAAGAAGTTCATGGGATGGAGGAGTGCAAGGCCCATGATGAGGGAAAGTGTAAGAAGTTGTGTCAATCATGCCTCCAAGGCAAGGGAAAGAGAAAGCCTTTTGAGCATAACTGACACTGTGCGACTGTCAGTTGGACCTGATTCACTATGATGTGTGAGAACCCTTTTGCATTCCTTGAAACAGTGGCAGCAAGTGTTTCTTGACCTTTATAAATAACCACAGTCGCAAGATGTGGATCTACTTCTTGAAGTCAAAGGGAGAAGTCAAGGAGAAGCTGGGCTAAAGCTGTGAGAACTGCTTGCTACCTTGTGAATCTCATTATGGCAGCCGCACTTGGAAGGCGTGGTAAGAAGTAGCCAGAGAAGCAGCTTAGGACGCCACAGGAGGCTTGGTCAGGGAAGAAGCTAGATGCTTCACATTTGAGGGTCTTAGCCTGTAGTGCCTGGGCAAAGGTCAAAGTAGGAGAAGGAAGTGGCAAGCTAGATGCACGCGCTTGTAAGTGTGCGTTGGTCCGATACGACATTTCACACAAGGCGTACACGCCATGGGACCAAGCGACTTAAAAGCTCATTAGGAGCTGAGATGTTGAGTTTGATGAAAGAACGCTTGGCAAGTGAGAGTCGCGTGACCCTGTTCCTGCTCCATAATGAAGAAAGTGGGTTGTGTTGCTCGAGTTAGGTGATCAGTCACCTGAGAAGTGGCAGATGGTATAAGTGAAGAATGGTGCTCCTAGGAGAGTGGCTATGCAGGCTAACATAGCAATGGACTCTAGCACTGAGTCTGAGTCGTCGGAGGCCTCTGGGTCAAACTCTCACGCTGGTAGCTCTTCCTCAAACAGTGGATCACAGGCAGCGCAGGATCAACAAAATCAAACAAACCTTGAAGCACCACCAGCAGCACTCTGGGGCAGTACACGTAAGAAGAAAGCTCCGTCCAAGTACAATCCTGAGAGGACGGAATGGACCGGACTCAGCTGGTCATGCTTGGCTCAGGGAGAGCCTGTGACTGTACCAGAGGCTATGAACATGCGAGATGCGGCCAAGTGGAAGGAGGTAGTGGACAACGAACTCGCATCCATTGAAGAGAATGGAACATGGGATCTGGTGGACGGGCCCCCAAACGCGCACGTGGTGGGGTCAAAATGAATACTCTAGAGACGTTCAAGCAGGATGGTACTATCGACAAGTACAAGGTGAGAGTTTTGGTGAAGGGGTTTTCCCAGCGTGTAGGCTCAGAGTACAAGGAGACCTTCGCGCGTGTCGTCACCTTTACCTCCATCAGATCCATGCTAGGCATCGTTGCTGCAAAAGATCTAGAGGTCAACCAGATGGACGTCAAGACAGCTTTCCTCTACGGGAAGCTAGACAAAGAAGTGCTGATGGAAGTACCCGAGGGAGTGAAAGCTCCAGACGACAAGGTTTGTAAACTGGTCAAAGAACTCTACGGGCTGGAACAGGCCCCACGGATGTGGTACAAGGAGATGGACGGCTTCATAGCCGGGCTCACCTTCACGCACTGCTAGAATGACCCTAGTGTGTATGTACGGGAGGATGAGCAAGGATGATGGTTGCACGAACCTGGATGACATGATCATCTGCTCGTCATCGGTCTAGCTGTTGAACAAGCTCAAGACAGATCTCAACAACAGGTTCAAGATGAAGAACATGGGTCCGCTCGAGTTCTATCTCTGGATAGCGGTCTACTACAATCAGGCAGCAGGCACCATCGCACTGAACCAGACCAAGTACATCATAAAGGTCCTCAAACACTACAAAATGGAGGACTGCAAGCCCATCAATACACCCATGACAACACACATCAAGCTCTCATCCTCCATGAGCCCCCATACGGAAACAGAACGGTGTGAGATGGAGAACATTCCCTAGTAGTCTGCTGTTGACAGCCTCATGTATGCCATGGTAGGAACACGCTAAGAAATTTACTATTATGTGGGACAAGCGAGCAGGTTGTGGCCAATCCAGGGCCACAGCACTCGCAAGCAGTCAAGCACATCATGCATTATCTACACAAGACTCGACACATGGGACTCCAGTTTGGACGCCAATAAGGAACTAACCCGCTCCGGCTGGTGTGCTACACAAACGCCGACTGGAGAAGAAGAATTGATGAGAGAAAGACCACCTCGGGCTTTGTGTGCCTCTTGAACGGTGGTGCAGTCTCTCGCGTAAGCAGAAAGCAAGACTGTGTCTCCCTCTCCACAACTGAGGCAAAGTACATCGCTTTATTAGAAGCATGCAAGGAGACACAATGGCTACGTAGTTTGCTTGTCGAGATGAAAGTGCCACGAACGGAGGCTACAGAGGTCCGCATCGATAACAAGAATGCCATGAAAATGGCACAGGATGATGTTGCCTCCCATCCGACCAAGCACATTGACATGAGGCATCATTTCTCACACGCCCTGGTCGCAAAGGACATCTTGGACCTGGAATACGTGGAGACCAAGAAGATGCTCGCAGATTGTATGACAAAGGTACTCGAGAAAGAGTTGCACTATGCAGGTATCCGAGGCAACGGTATGGTCAACGCAGCGGACGAAGACTGAGGCCAAGACTACAAGACAGAGGAGAGATCTCACAGCTAATGCACAAAGGTGCAAGGGAGAGTTTTTTGACGTGATATCCTCCTTGTCCATGGCTGACATTTGGACAGGCATAAGACAAACTAGGCATGCACTGCTCCCTTGGAGTAAGTCCCCTAAGTCTAGTCCAGATACACAAGGCATGCATTGCTCCTTTTGGAGCAAGTCCCCTTGGTCTAAACTCGATAGTACAGCCAGAAAACACTACGTAAGATAACTCCTTGTAGCTTAGATGTTCCAAAGTTTGTCTCTGGAGCGAGAGGTCACTGGGATAAAGCCCAACCCAGTGACTAATTTTCTTTTTGATGAAAAGGGGGACAAGAAGGTTCTAAGAGACATCTTAGAACATTTCAAGGTCATTCCAGGTGGCTGGCGCCAGTTGGAGCTCACCAGGAGCGCCATGTAGACAAGGGGGATGATAAAATCCAGCTTGTCCAAGGAGCCACTGCGCGCCTAGGCTAGATGTTAGCTCCAGGACTATAAGAACCTGTCAGTTGCCTGTCATTGAGTACAATTCTTTCCTTTGAGACTCCTAGCAGAGTTGTCAACCTGAGGCAGACACTAAAGAAACATTGGTTTGTCTAAGCCCGAAGAGTTCGCTTATCGCGTAAAATTGACCAGGTGCAAAGGACACAATGAATGGAAGAGATCCGTATGAACTACTCAGTGTAGAACCTTGGCTCCGAGGGTGAAATCATCTCTTGGTTACAATACCAAGAGCAGTCGGCGACAACCATTGTGTCGGAATCTAGACCGTCGCCTTAGGCAGGTTAACATGTACTACACTGGATTGTTGCCCGTGGTGCTTTAAGGCTTAGTTGCTTCTGTTGCTCCTGTGCTGCTAGTGTTCTGTTGTTTGAGGAAAAGCATGCGGCCTCAGAGTTTGCCTTAGAAGCCTCGGACGATTCAGACTCAGTGTCAGAGTCCGTCGCTCTGTCAGCCTGCATAGCCACTCTCCCTCCAGCACCATCCTTCACTGGTACCATCTGCTTGTTCTCAGGTGCCTGGTCACCTGGCTTGAGCAACACAACCCAATCTCCTGATTTGGGAGCATGGACAAGATCCATGGACTCTTCCTTGCCGAGCGTCCTTTCTTCAAACTCGACATCTTAGCTTGTGATGAGCTTTCCAACCACTTGGTCCCACAGTCTGTATGCCTTGTGAGTAGTGTCATATCCGACCATAACGCACTTGTGAGCGCCTCAATCCACCTTGCCACTTCCTTCTCCTGCTTAGACATTTGCACGGGTAGTACACCCAAAGACCCTCAAGAGTGAGGCATCTAGCTTCTTTCGTGACCAAGCTCAAGAGGCTTCTCTTGAGCTGAGCTGCTTCTCTTGCTACTTCTCTTGCTGCTTCTTACCACGCCTTCCAAGCGCGGCTGCCGAAATGAGATTCACAAGGTAGAAAATAGTTCTTACAACTTTAGTCCGTAAGCGAGGTAGGAGTTTGGCGTCAAAAGCATGCTTTGTGTCATGCCCAGGAAAGTCTTGTTCATCCGCTTGGCAACGCTTTTACTCTGGGGGGTATAAGGCGAGGTGATCTGGTGCTTGATGCTGTGTTGGCTCACCTAGCCTTTGCACGCCTCGTACTCACCACCATTGTTTGTGCGTAGTGCCTTGACCTTCTTGCTTGTCTGCCACTCTACCATCGTGACAAATTCTTGCAGCTTCTCCTTGCCCTATCCCTTTGTCTTGAGGAAGTAGATCCACATCTTGTGATTTTGGTCATCGATGAAGGTTAAAAAATACTCGCTGCCACTGTTCGAAGGAGTAGGGAACACTCCACACACATGAGAGTGAATCAGGTTCAAGATTGATGCCACACGTTGCCCATTATGCTCAAAGGGCTTTCTCTTTGCCTTGGCTAGGAGGCATGGCTCACACAACTTCTTGCACTTTCCCTCATCGTTGGCCTTGCATCCCTCCATCCCATGAACCACTCCATGTTGTTGCATAGCTTGTAGTGTGCTGTAAGTCACATGGAAAACAGCCTGAGCCACAGCTTAGCATCTGTGTTTGTGGTGGAGTTGGCCGCCATGGTGACAGCCTATGATGCTACATCAGGCTTTGGAGACTTGGGCTCTTCAACTGCTGCATATCCCTCATTTGCACCCTCAAGGGGCTTGGTCTGTAGCACGTAGAGCCCATCAACTATTGGGACCTGTGCGACAAGAATATCCTTAGGATAGGAGATCTTGATGTCCTTGTTCTTGACAATCACGGCCTCCTCCTCCTTGAAGATGATCGTCATGTCGTGGTCCGTGATTTTGGACACCGATCGGAGGTTCCTTGCAAAAGACAGCATGTAGATGACGTTCTCTTACTTGATGTCTTTTTCAATATCGTTCACGTTGTTGCTCATCATCCTATATTCCTTGCCTTACGCATGGACAAGGCTGCAGTTGGCATACCTGAAGCAACGTTTAGTGTCTCCAATGGAGATAAACCCATCCTTCACGCTTGAACAGTAATGGGTCATGCCAGAGTCGAGCCTATAGGCTCCACGCTTGAGAAGTGCCGTTTCCTTTGTTGCATGCATGCTCTCAGTCATGATGTTTGTCAACTCCTTCTTATCCTTTCCTTTGCCCTCATTTCTACAACCATGACCTCCGGCTTCCTTCTTGGGAGCCCTACACTCCCATGTCCAATACACACGCTTGCCACAATGATGGCACTTCCCAGGATGCTTTGAACCCTTTCCATCGCCACCATTGCCTTTTCCTCCACCGGCCGCTTACGCTGCTGCTCCGACCATAAGAGGAGTTGTTACCACGATCACTGTATTATACAGCATAGGCTGAAATGTTAGCCTCACGACCGTTGCGACGCATGGCCCCATTGCGCACGTACTCATATACTGCCTTATATGCTAAATCCTCCTTCTTCCAAGTGCCAAAGACGGTGATCACAGGATCCCAGCTTTCACGTACCGCTATGAGGAGGATCATGGCCTGCATGTTAGTGTTGATTTCCTAGTTTGTTTGGGTCACTTGCTACAACAGTCCTTCAAACTGCAACAGGAAGTCCCGAATCAACTCTCCCTCGCTCACCTTCATTGAAATCGGCTTTTGAAGGATGAAGAGGCGATTTTCTAGAGCCATTGATTAGTGTACATGTGCAAGCTTTTCATAAGCCTTTGACGCATGGGTGATACATTGGAGGTAGACATGCAGTGACTCATAAACTGATGTCACGAGAATCGCAAGCGCCATGTCATTTTGGACACTCCAAGCTTCATATCCTGCAGCTATTTTTGGAGGTTCAATCTCTTTTCCAAGGAACATCTTCAAGTAGCCACGCATCCTCATGACAATCTCAAATTGCCATTTCCACAAGGGAAAACCTATCCGTTTCAGCTTTGACATCCCAGTGTTGACCTGCTCAAGAGTAAGCGTCGTGGTTGTCGTTATACTCCTACGTTTCTTTGTGTCCTTGCTTCATTGAGGCCGATGCATGCTGATATAGTCTATTGTCTACAACCGGTTTAGAAAGGTGCAGATTTGTTCCTTACCCCTTAGCCATTGATCATCTACAAACGGAGAAGAAGACACACTCGCAAATCTCGGCTCGTGCCCCCAAGTGCAGAGCTTATCCTGGTTAGGGGCCAAGGGTCGTACCTTTAAGGGCAAAACGTATCCTTGGCACTTGTTTGCTAGGTGACAGCACCCACCATTGGAGCTGATGGACTAGATGCAGCTGATGGAGGTGATGGGTACTGCAAGATAGAGAGGAGAGAGTGCGCAGAAGCGTGCCTTACAACTAGTCAGTGTGGACCCATGACCCTTTGTCGACCTTCCTCAGGCAACGGTCTAGGAAACGGGTTCCGATACAATGATTCTCGTCGACCGCACTTGGTATTGCAACCAAGAGGTGATATCATCCTCAGAGCCAAGGTTCCACACTGAGCAGTTCAGAGGAATCACTTCCTTGCAATGTGTCTTTAGCACCTCGTCACTTTCGCAGGAGGAGCTAACTCCTTGGACTTAGACCAACTAATGCTTCTTCTGTGTATACTTCTGGTAGACAACTCTGTCATGAGTCTCAAAGGTAAGAAGAGCACTCAATGACAGGCAACTGCCAGGTTCTTACAATCGTAGAGCCAGCCTCTAGCATAGGCGCGTAGTGGCTCTTTGGATGAGCCACATTAGGGGCAATCTTGATTACATCATCCCTCTGCCTATAGGGCACTCCATGTGACCGCCAAATGATGCCAGCCACTAGGAAGGACCTTGGAATGTTGTAAGATGTCTCTTAGAACCTTGTCCCAACTGGCTAGGATTGGACCTAGTGACCTCTCGCTCTAGAGAAGAACTTCGGAATGTCTAAGCCAGAAGGACTTGTCCTAGGTAGTGTTTGCTGGCTATACTATCTAGTTTAGACCAAGGGGACTTGCTCCAAAGGAGTAGTGCATGCCTTGTCTATCTAGACCTGACTTAGGGGACTTAGTCCTAGGGAGCAGTGCATGCCTAGGCCGTGATGTGCCTGTCCAAATGTCAGCTATGGACAAGGAGCATATCAGTTCAACAATGTGCACCACTGCCGCAAGACTCTCTTATGACAAGTCAGATTCTACCATGACGAGGCGGTTGCGTACCTCCTTAGCCACGTTCATGTTGCCAAAGTGCCACACATTAGCCTTGTTTAGGTGTTGCTCATGCTGCTGACGCTACTATGATAGCTGCTACTGCTGTAAAGTTTGTTGCTTTAGCTGCTGCTACTATGATCACTACTACAGCTGCCCTTTCTGGTCCCTCTTCAACTTGAAGCACTCATTTTCGGACTGCTCCTCTCTCTAGCAGTAGTAGTACTTGAATTTCTTGCTTCTGTTACCCAAACTGCCGTTGCTGGTGGTGGTGGTGTGATTTCATGGCCATCAAAGCTGCTGTGCTGCTGCTGTCATCATTTCGCTTTGTTACATTGCGACGTAGTTCCACCCGCACGAGGCATGTGTATAGATGAAATTGAGATCGAGAGCTATATCACACTCCATCTCTTGCACTATGTCGTTGCGAGTTGTGAGTCTCGTCGGTAAGAGGAGGATGAAGCGCGTCTATTCCAAAGGGTTCCCAGCCGCTCTCCATGTTCAACGCCATCATCTTCTCCTCCAAAGTCAGGAAGAATGTAGGGTCCTTGATCTCATACTTCCAAGACAGCGTGTCCCACTCCTCATTTGCAGTAGCCTCGTCACTCACGTATGAAAGATGCGGGCTGCAAAAGGTGTGGACAAGCAGCATATAGACGTGTCTGTCCTTCTTCGTCCACTCCTCATATGCCATAGGTGTAGGTGCACATGATCGTCCACGTGATCCATCCCTTCGCGGCGTTTCCCCCGCAACCACTTGTGCTATAGTGATACCTGTTGCTTGCAAATTTGGAGCTGATTCGTCATTGCTCACCACTTCTCACAAACTCCTCCCTTCCAAAAGGACTCGGGTACGAACATTCCAAAATATGAAGTTGGCACGTCCCTCCAGCCTCTCCAAATGTCGGGCTAGTGTGAGAACGCCTGCTTTTGCCATTTTGACCCTTGGTGATACTCAATGCTACCCTTGGGTGGCAACGTTACCCCTGCATTACTACTACTTCTGCCATAAATCTAGCTGACAAAAAACAGACTATAAATACCGACATACCGGCATACCAGAATATTTGGGAAAACGGAGTCAACAATTGGCAAATTCAGCTCAAGACAGTTCAGATCTTTCGATGTGATATGCTCATTGTCCATAGCTGACATTTGGACAGGGAAAGGACACACTAGGCATGCACTGCTCCCTTGGAGTAAGTCCCCTACGTCTCATCCAGATAGACAAGGCATGCACTGCTCCTTTGGAGGAAGTCCCCTTGGTCTAACCTGGATAGTATAGCTAGTAAATACTACCTAGGAGGACTCCTTGTGGCGTAGACGTTCCATAGTTAGTCTCTGAAGCGAGATGTCATTGGGTCATATCCCAGCCAAGTGAGTAGTTTTCTTTCTGATCAAAAGGGGGCAAGGAGGTTCTAAAAGATATCTTAAAATATTCCGAGGTCCTTCCTAGTGGCTGGCGCCACTTGGCGGTCACAGGAAGCACCATGTAGGCAGGGGGGATGATGCAATCCAGATTGCCCCCAAAGTGGCTCATCCAAGGAGCCACTACGTGCCTAGGCTACGAGTTGGCTCTAAGATTATAAGAACCTGTCAGTTGCCTGTCATTGATTATCATTCTTACGTTTGAGACTCCTCATAGAGTTGTTCAGTAGAGGCAAACACTAAAGAAGCATTAGTTGGTCTAAGCCCCAGGAGTTAGCTCCTCACGAAAAAGTGACCAGGTGCTAAGGGCACAGTGCAAGGAAGTGATTCATATGAACTACTCACTGTGGAACAATGATTTTGATGGTGATATCACCTCCTAGTTGCAATCATAGGAGCGGACGGCAAATGCCATTATGTCTGTCTTGTGTTTTATTCCATTACCTGAGGCGAGTTGACAGCATTGACCTATAGAAAAGGATCATCAACGGGGAATTTTAACGTATATGCCCTCTTGAAAGAAGGACATGCTTTTGTTATACTCTAATTGAGACCAACGAGCTTGTAAACGGCATTTCTACCCATTGTAATGATAGAATGTAAATATGTATTCACGAATCGAAAGCCTAGACAAAATACTGGAATTTGCATATGGTATTCTTTAGATTTGGGCAAGAAACAAGAAAATCATGGTCATCACAAGGCGACAATCTTACATATAGAGAAGAGTGTAGCCTTAGATGAACTCGTTTTTAGCATCATCTTGAATCCGACGGTTTGATCTTCTCGATCTTGGACACATTAGAATATTTGTCTTGCAAAGTTTTATATTTACTAGTTGATTGTCAACTTTGGTTTAGGGTTCATCCTACCCGTCACTCTCAAAGTGATAGCCTACACTGGCTGAAATTGGCAGAACTTGGCTCTGATATCAAAGAGTGGATCTGGACGAGAAAAGATGCCTTGTAGGTGCGAGTGGGACTAAAAGGACATCAGTTATGCTGAAGAATGGTTACTAAACTACTCAAACCTATGGAGTACGTATAGAGCTAGATCTTGGAAAACTCAGCTGTCTCACAAGCTACACCACTTAGCCATGGAGCTTAAGGCTTACTCACTGGAGTCCACAACCTCACACATGAGAGGAAATCAGCCTAGCGACCAGGCTGGCCAGTAAAACAAGACCCAGAGAGCTAGAGAAGGCTCTCATGGCACACCCCTAGTGGTCACAACACCCAAATCCAATGGATAGTTGCCATGTATCCATGGCTAGCAAACAAGGATCAGACCATACCAAAAAAGAGAGGAGAGGTACCTTTTTCCTAGCCAGCACAATGTGACAAGGCCTAACATCAAGGAACTTTTGCAATATTCATCCCATTTGGTCTTGATCCTGGACCTCTTGTTTATTTCTTTTCTCAAGCTAAGGCATGGAGCCGTCACCCATGGTAACCCATACTCCGGTGGTCCATGACCACGAAACCTTAAAAAAATCATGTCTCCTAATACGACCGTTGGATTGGCCTGAATCTTGGACCATAGACAATTTGCCATCTAATCTTTTCGATGGTGTAGTAAGATTGACGATCGCATCAAGCATCTGGTCGTTAACTGGTACTTGTTCCTGCGGACATGAAACTAAGCCAGGTGGCCCTTTTTCTAATTATAATGACATGGACGTGCATTGCATACATTACGTTGTGATTTGAGAAAATCGACAAACTGGCTTGGCTGACAAGGACTGGGGGTATGAGCATGAGCTCCTATCAGTCTCTGTTGCTGACGTGGCAGCTACGGAATGGTACGGAAGGATGTCGAGGACCGAAAGGCCAAAGTAATGGTTTTACAAAGATTGAAATCGATGATGTGACCATAAGGGAAGAGCAACGGGTAGATCAAAGTCGTGGATCAATAGAGAGTATGAGCACTTGCACCTCTAGCGTCAACGAGTACCAAGGACGCTGGGCGTCTGCTTTCGTGTTGGAAATCGAGCCATTCCGCTCAGTTTCAGGTCCACAGGAGAACGTTCTAGGAAACTACCACATGAATGCTCCGGTTGTCAATCCGACTTCACCATTGGAAAGATCAGGCGGCAAAATGTGTGCGGTCCAAGTTTCAGGCCGATGGAATGGTCGGATTGGAAGACGTGAATTTTCGGAGTTTCAGGGGTCATCGACCACCGATATCTGGGTGACCATGGGCGATGGCTCCATGCCTTAGCCTGAGAACAGAAAAAAGGCAAGAGGTCCAAGGTCAAGACTGGATGGGAGAAACATCCAAAAAGCTCCTAGATTATTGGGTTGCCTTGTCAGAGTGTGGTGGCTAGGAAAAAGGTACCTCTCCTTACTTTTTAGGAGAGGTGAGATCCTTGTGTGCTAGCCATGGACACATGGCGTTTTGCCATGGGATTGTGCGTTATGTGATCACTAGGAGTGTGCCATGAGAGCACTTTCTAGCTCTCTAGGTCGTGTGAATGGTTAGCCTGATTGCTAGGCTGATTTCCTCTCTTGTGTGAGATTATGAACTCTAGTGTGTGAGCCTTAGCCCCCATGGCTAAGTGGTGTGGCTTGTGAGAAGGCTGACTTGCCCAAGCTCTAGCTCTATATGTACTCCATCATTCTAAGTGATTCAACAACGGATTCTTCAGTAGAAGTGATGCCCTTCCAGTCCCACATGTTTGCTGCTCCAAGTCTTCCTCTGTCCTCCAGATCCAATACTTGGTACCAGAGCCAAGTTCTGCCACATTCAGCCAGCACAGGCCGTCACTTTGAGAGTGATGGATTAGGGTGAAATCTCCACCAAATTTGAGGATCCACCACTTGATCTTCAAGTTCAACAAACAAGCTTTGCAACGAGCAGACGTCTGCGAAGGTCTAACCATCGTATTGATAGTCTTGCTTAAAACGAGGTTGGCCATGGCTACATTCTTCTCTCCGAGTAGGACTATCGCCTTGTGATAGCCATAATTATCTCGTTTGTTTGTCAAATAAAAAAAAAGCACATGCGGATTGAATTATTCTTCCTAAGCGTTCCATTGGTGCAAAAACATTTGTATTCCATTAGTACATCTTAGAGAAACGTCATTTACAAGCTGGCTGGTGTGAGCTGGAGTAAGAGCAGTAACATACTCTATTTTCAAAAGGGCATATCTCTTAAAATCCCATATTCATGACGATGTTTTATGGGGAAATCTAAAAGTTCTTGAGCTGAATTTTCCACTGGTGGACTCGGGTTTTTCCATGTTCCCAGTAATCTGGCCCATACAATCCATTTTTTGTCCGACAAATTTCAGGCAGAAGCAGCAGCAAAAGCAAGGGCAGTGCCGCCACTCCATGGCTGCGCTTAGCATCAGCAAAGCTCAAAATGGCAACAGTAGGTGTGGTAACAGCAACCTAGCCCTTGGAGGGGCTGGAAGGATGTGTGAACTTCACGTTTTGGAAGATTTGTACGCGCCTTCTTTAGGAGGAGAGCGGCTTGTGGGAGGTGGTGACTGGCGGCAAGGGCGCTCCGCCTCCACACACAAATGGCATCATTGCAATAGAGGTGGTGGCGGGAAAGACGCCATAGAAGGGTGTAGCAGATGCAAGTTCATCTACAACTGTCGCGTCAGCATATGATGAGTGGAAGAAGACGGACAGGCATGCCTACAGACTGCTTGTCAACACCATCTCCAACCCGCATCTTCAGTGCGTGAGTAACAAGGCTATTTCAAAAGAGGGGTGGGACACATTGTGCAAGAAGTATAAGAGCAAGGATCTTGCATTCCTCATGCTTTTGGACGAGAAGATGATGGCGTTGAAAATTTAGGGTGGAGAAGGGATGGAGGCGTACTTGGACAGGGCAAAGGAGCTGGCGAAGTAGCTAAAAGTGGCCGGCAACCCTGTGGAAGACACGTGTTTTGTCCTCCTCTTGCCGAGGGGACTCCCGATGAGCTACGACACAGTGCGAGAGACGTTGGAGTGCCACCCGGCTCTCGACCTGGACTTCATCTGCATGTACCTGGTGCCGATAGGACTGCATCGCAATGTAGGAAAGCGCACTGGCGGCATCAGCAGTAGTGAATCAACTTTCATGGCCACGGGCTCACGGAGCTAATAGCACTAGCAGTCCAGGCAGCAGAGAGGCAAGAAAAAAGGCAAGTGCCACTATTTCCCAGAAAGATGGGCAGTACAAGAAAGAGTGCTTCAAGTTGAAGAGGGACCAGAAGGAGCAGTAGTAGTAGCAGCAAAAGCAACAATCTCCACAGCAACTGCAGGGGTAATCACGGCAACGTCAGCAGCAGCAGCAGCAACAGCAGAACCAGACCGGCGTGCACCATTTTGGCAACATGAATGTGGCCAAGCAGATGCCCGAGTACCTCTTCATGGTAAAATCTGACATGTCGCAAGAGGAGAAGGCAGATCTAGCGTGGTACAAGGACTAAGGGTGTACCAAGAGTGTGACGCACCACAAGGAATGGTTTACATAGCTCCTCTCCATTCCCCCCAGACCGATTACTTTGGATGATGATTTGGTTGTTCTATGCTGAGGGGATTGGGATTGTGGAGATGTGGTTGGAGACCCCGCGCGGCATTGAAGTGGGAGTATTCCCTGGCATGCTGTATGTATCTAATGCTATATTCAACCATCTCTCAGTGTCCTCTCTCACCAACAGAGGACTGCGAGTCGTCTTTAACGACTATGGCTACATTCTTGACAAGGAAACGGGAGAGGAGTTGGCAAGGTCGGCGAAAGAAGGCGACATGTACCGCTTGTTGGGGACGACCAAAATCCCGCACGAGCAGAGTATTGCAGTATTGGTACATGCCGCAGATAGGAAAATATGGCATGCGCGCTACGGCTACATCGACATGCGCACCTTGGACCAACTTCAAACAAAGCAGATGGTACATGAGTGACCCACCATCTTTAACTTTGAGCAGCAGGTGTGCATCGGCTGTTTGGAGGGGAAGAAATCGTGAAGCATTCTCTGGAGCAGTGAAGCACACAAAAGAGGTGGTGGAGCTGGTCCACACAGATTTGTGTGGCCTGATGAAAACCGACAGCTTTGGAGGCTCTATGTATTTTCTCACCTTCATTGATGATTTCAGCCATTACATTGCCATGTACTTCCTTCCCTCGAAGGACCAGTGCTTTGACAGGTTCAAGGAGTTCAAGGAAATGGTGGAGAACCACATTGACAAGAAAATCAAAGTGCTACGCAGCAACCGCGGTGGAGAGTACCTCAGCAAAGAGTTCCAGGACTACCGCGCACCAGCAGGCATCAAGGCGCATCGTACTGCGCCATACTTAGTACAGCAAAATGGTGTTGCAGAATACCCCAACTTCACCATCATGAAGTCGGCACGCTCCATGCTTCATGCGGCTTGGCTCACCTATGACTTTTGGGCTGAAGCGGTGAGCACTGCAGTGTACATCAAGAACAGCAGTCCCACCCAGACGTTGGAGCAAATGACCTCGTTCAAGGCCTGGTTTGGCAAGAAGCCGAGCGTGGGTCATCTTTGCGCATTTGGCAGCTTGGCGCACATGCATGTGCCGAAATAGAAGGGACAAAAATGGATGCGAAGAGCGCACAGATGGTAATGATCGGCTACGACATAGCAAGCGAGGCGTATTGTCTCTACAAGAGGGATACTCACCATGTCATCATCTCCAGGGATGTCATTTTTAACGAAAGTAGCTTCATCGACACCTACATCATCTTCAAAGAGGCAGCAGAACCAGCAGCTGATGAAGTAGTGGGAGCAGATATTCTCCTTGACCCCGTCTATCCTAAACCTTGCTCTACTATGATAGTGGGAGAACCACTATCCCATGATTGATGTAGCAGATAGAGCGGCCTCATCAGCTAAAGCAGAGGAAGAAGATGCACAACCATCAGCAAGAGCAGTTGTGCCAGTTGCATCGCGCCAGCTGCGTGCTAACGCTCTAGGACCAGGTCGAAGGTACCCTCTCAGGATGCGCTTCAAGCCTGGTGAGTGTGGGCATTTCTGGATGCTCCAAAAAAATACCAAATAAGCGTCGCAGTTGCTGCACATGTGATGATCCAACGTCGTACAAGGAGGCCATGGCTGTACCAGATGTACCAGATTGGGCGCAAGCTGTGCAACATGAGATAAAGTCGAAGCTCGACAACGGTACATGGGAGCTGATGGACTGTCCACCTAGACACAATGTTATCAAGTGCAAGTGGTCATTCAAGAAGAAGAGGGGCATAGATGGCAACCCTGAAAAGTACAAGGCGAGACTGGTCGCGAAGGGTTACACATAGCAAGAAGGCATTGACTACACGGAAACCTTTACTCCATTTGCAAAGTTTACCTCTGTGCGCATGCTCGTTTCTTATGCAGTAGCTCAAGATTTTTTGATTCACCACATGGATGTCAAGACGGCTTTCTAGAACGATGACTTGGGGGAGGAAATGTACATGGAGCAGGCGAAAGGATACGTCATGCATGGCCAGGAGCACCTGGTTTGCAAGCTTCAGAAGTCGCTGTACGACCTCAAGCAAGCGTCGCGTGCTTAGAACCAGAAATTAGATGCGATGCTGTAGTGCATGGGGATTGAGCGCCATGAGTATGACTACAACGTCTAACGCTAGCAGCATGGTCATGAGGTGCTCATCATCATCGTCTATGTGGATGACATGCTCCTCCTTTCCAACAGCATGTCTGTATTGCAGGAGTTCAAGGAGGCCATGCAGGAGCGATTATAAATGTCTCATCTTGGGGAGGCATCATACTTCCTCGGAATCAAGATCACATGTGAGCGCAAATCACGCTCTCTCTCGCTGTAGCAGAGCCGCTACATCAAGGATATCTTGTAGTGGTTAGGCATAACCGAGGCCAAACCCATCGGCACGCCGCTGGAGACGCGGCAATACCTCATGAGCTTGAATGGAGAAGTGGATGAACGTGAGCGGCAAAAGTACCAAAGCGCTGTCCGTAATCTCATGTACCTGATGGTTGCAACTACGCCGGACCTTACAAAGGTTGTGAGCGCTGTGAGCTAGGACATGGCGACCCCCCAACCTGAGCACCATAAGGTAGTGAAGCGGATCTTCCGATACCTTGCTAAACCATGAACATCGGCATCACCTACAACGGCAACAAAAACATCATCGGCTATACAAACGCAAATTGGGCTTCAAACCCTAAGTACCGCAAGTCAATCTCTGGACATGCGATCCTCATGAATGGTTGGGCCATCAGCTGGTACAGCAAGCGGCAGGTGGTCGTGGCCACATCAAAGACGGAAGCTGAGTACGTCTCTGTGATTTTTGGACCCAAGGAAGCAGTTCGGCTTTACGGTCTCATGGCACAGATGAGTGGGAGTGCAATAGTTCCAGTTCTTGTGCGCATCGACAACTAGTGCGCAATCGCACTCGCAAAGACTCCTGAGCACCATGCACGCACCAAGCACATTGACATCGCATATCACTTCTTCAAGCACATGGTGCAAGAGGATGCTATCAAGCTAGAGTTTACTCCAAGCAGCAAGCATGTCGCTGATTTTCGCACCAAGCCAATGACCCATGAGAAACACTAGTTTTGCATGAAGGCATGGGGACTCAGCCCATCGTGACTGCGTTAAAGTGGGAGATTGCTGGAAAAGGAGCCATCGGGCTTAGTTTCAGGTCCACTCGAGCAAGTTCCAAGAAAATACCAAATGCATGCTCTGATTGTCAGTCCTAATTCATCATTAGAAAGATTAGGTGGCAAAATGTCTACAGTCCAAGTTTCAAGCCGATCCAACAGTCGGATTGGGAGATGTGAATTTTTTATGCTTCTAAGGTCATCGACTCACGATATCTAGGTGACCATGGATGAAGGCTGCATGCCTTAGCCTAAAGGGAGATATATCCAAAAAGGTCCTAGATTCTTTGGTTACCTTGTCAGAGTGTGCTGACTAGGAAAAAGGTACCTCTCCTTACCTTTCAGGTGAGATGAGATCCTTGTGCGCTAACCATGGACACATGGCGATTCCTCATGGGATTGTGGGTTATGTGACTACTAGGAGTGTGCCATGAGAGCCTTTTCTAGCTCTCTAGGTCATGTGTGAGTGGTGAGCCTGAATCCTAGGCTGATTTCCTCTTCCGTGTGAGATTATGGACTCTAGTGTGTGTCTTAGTCTCCATGGCTAAGTGGTGTGGCTTGTGAGAGGACTGACTTGCCCAAACTCTAGCACTATATGTACTCCATCATTTTGATTGTTTCAAGAACAATTCTTAAGCACAAGTAATGTCCTTCCAGTCCCACATGTTTGCTGCTCCAAGACATCCTCTCTCCTCCAGTTCCAACAGCCGCTGAAAGGTGCAGCAGATGCAAGTTCATCTACGAGTGCAACGGCGGCATATGAGGAGTGGAAGAAGAAGGGAAGGGAGGCCTACAGGTTGCTTGTCAACACCATCTCTAGCCCGCATCTTCAATAGGTGAGTGACAAGGCTACTGCAAAAGAGGGTTGGGTTACATTGTGCAAGAAGTATGAGAGGAAGGATATTGCAGTCCGCATGCTTTTGGAGGAGAAGATGATGGCGTTGAAAATTCAAGGTGGAGAAAGGATGGAGGCGTACTTGGACAGGGCAAAGGAGCTAGCAAAGCAACTGAAAGCGGCCGGCAACCCTCTGGAAGACACGCGCTTCGTCCTCTTGCTGTGGAGACTCCTAATGTGCTATGACACAGTTTGAGAGACGCTGGAGTGTCAGCCGACTCTCGACCTGGATTTCATGTGCACGCACCTGGTGTAGGTAGAACTACATCGCAATACAGCAAAGGGCAATGGCGGCAGCAATAGCAATGAAGCAGGTTTCATGGCCATGGGCTCACGCAACCAGTAGCAGCAGCAGTCTGGGCAGGAGAGAGGCAAGAAGAAAGGCAAGTGCCACTATTGCCAGAAACAGGGGCACTACAAGAAAAGGTGCTTCAAGTTTAAGAGGGACCAGAGGAGCAGCAGCAGCAGCAAAAGCAGCAATCTCCATAGCAACAGTAGCTGCAGTCAGATCAACGTCAACAGCAGCAGTAGCACCAGTAGAACGAGACCAGCGTACGCCATTTTTACAACATGAATGTGGGCAATGAGGTGCGCGACCGCCTGTTCATGGCGAAGTCTGACATGTCACAGAAGAAGAAGGCGGATCTAGCGTGGTGCAAGGACTCAGGGTGTACCAAAGGTTTGACGCACCACAAGCACTGGTTTACAGAGCTCCTCTCCATTCCCCCTGTCTGATTGCTTTGGATGATGATCGGGTCGCGTATGCTGAGGGGATTGGGATTGTGGAGATGTGGTTGGAGACCCTGCGTGGCATTGAAATGGGAGTGTTCCATGGTGTGCTCTTTGTACGTGATGCTACATTCAACCTTCTATGAGTGTATTCTCTCACCATCACAGGACTGCGAGTCGTCTTTGACGACGACTATGGCCTCATCCTCGTCAAAGAAATAGCGGAGGAGTTGGCCAGGTTGATGAAGGAAGGCGACATGTACCGCCTCTTAGGGGCGACCAAGATCCCGCGTAAACAGAGTCTTGGAGCTCTGGTGCAGGCCATAGATGGCAAAATCCGGCATGCGCGCTACGGCCATATGGCCATGCGCGCCTTGCTGCAACTTCAAACAAAGCAGATGGTGCATGACTTGCCCACCATCTCTAACTTTGAGCACCAGTTGTCCATCGGCTGTTTCCAGGGGAAGCAGCACCGCGAGGCATTATTTGGAGCAGGGGAGCGTGCGAAGAAGGTGCTGGAGCTGGTCCACACAGACTTGTGTGGCCCAATACAGACCCAGAGCTTTTGAGGCTCTAGGTCTTTTGTCACATTAATTGACGATTTCAGTGCTTGCAGTGTTGTGTAGTTCGTTTCCTCCAAGGACCAGTGCTTTGACAAGTTCAAGGAGTTCAAGGCAATGGTGGAGAACCAGACTGGCAAGAAGATCAAGTCGTTGCGCATCGACCGTGGCGGAGAGTACCTCAGCAAAGAGTTCAGGACTACCTCGCAGTGGCAGGCATCAAGGCATAGCAAACCGCACCATACTCACCGCAACAAAATGGCGTAGCAGAACGAGCCAATTGCACAATCGTTGAATTGGACAATCCATGCCTCACACTGCTCGGCTCACCTACAACGTTTGGGCTGAAGCAGTGAGCACTGCGGTGTACATCAAGAACCAAAGTCCAACCAAGGCCTTGGAGCAGATGACATCGTACGAGGCATGGTTTGGCAAGAAGTAGAGTGTGGGTCATCGTTGCGCATTTGGCAGCGTGGCACAAATGCACATGCCTAAGGAGAAGCAGAAAAAATTGGACGCGAAGAGCGCACATATGCCGATGATTGGCTATGATGTCGCAAGGAACGTATATCGTCTGTACGAGAGATATACTAGCCACGTCATCATCGCCAAGGATGTCGTTTTCAACTAAAACAACGTCATTGGCACCAATATCATCTGCGAAGAGGCAGCAGAACCAGCAGCTGATGAAGCATTCGGAGTAGATATTCTCCCTGACCCCGTCTCTCTTGACCCTTCCTCTACTGTGACAATAGGAGAACCACTCTATTCTCCCATGTCTGATGCATTAGATACAACGGCCTCATCGGTAAAAGCAGAGGAAGGAGATGCAGCATCATGAGCACTAGCAGTTGTACTTGCCGCACCACGCCAGCCGCCCGCTAACGTTCCGGCACCAGGTCGTAGGTACCCTCTCGGGGTGCGCTACAAGCGTGGTGAGCGCGGGCACTTCTAGATGTTGCAAAAGCCATATTAGATGAATGTTGCAATTGTAGCAGACTCTGATGAGGAAACATTGTACAAAGAGCCATGGCTTCACCAGATTCAGGAGATAGGGCGCAAGCTGTCCAGTACGAGATAAAGTCGCAGCTCGAGAACGATACGTGAGAGCTGACAGAGCGTCCACCAAGTCGCAAGGTACTCAAGTGCAAGTGGGTGTTTAAGAAGAAGAGGGGTGCAGATGACAACCTCAAAAAGTACAAGGTAAGGCTTGTTGGTAAGGGCTACTCAGAGCAGAAAGGCATCGACTACACGGAAACTTTTGCTCTTGTTGCAAAGTTTGCCTCTGTTTGCACGCTCCTCACTTATAGAGCAGCTGAGCACTTCGAGATTCACCACATGGATCTCAAGAAAACATTCTTAAACGGTGACTTGAAGGAGGAAATCTACATGGAGCAGCCGGAGGGATGCGTCATGGATGGCCAGGAGCACCTCGTTTACAAGCTACAGATGTCGCTGTACGGCCTCAAGCAAGTGTCACGTGCTTGGAACCAGAAACTGGATGTGGCGCTATAGTGCATGGGATTTGAGCGTAGTGAGTGCGACTATAGCGTCTATTGCTCGCAACATGGTCATGTAGTCCTCATCATCATTATCTATGTGGACAACATGCTCCTCTTTTCGAACAGCATGTCTGCACTGTATGAGTTTAAGGAGGTCATGTAGGAATCTCCTAGATGTCTCATCTCGAGGAGGCATCATACTTCCGTGGAATGGAGATCGCGCGTGATTGCAAATCATGCTCTCTCTCATTGTAACATAGCCACTACATCAAACATGTCTTACAACGGTTTGGCATGGCAGAGGCAAAACCCATCAGCACGCCGCTGGAGAGGCGGTAGTACCTCGTGAGCTTCAATGGAGAAGCGGATACAGGTGAGCGGCAGAAGTACTAGAGCCTCGTCGGCATTCTCATGTACCCGATGGTGGCAATTAGGCCGGATCTTGCACATGGCAAACCCCGGACCTGAGCACCAGAAGGCAATGAAGCGGATCTTCTATTTCCTTACTAGAACCATCAACATCGGCATCACCTACAATGACAACGAGAAAAACATCATCGGCTACACAGATGCAGATTGCGCTTCAAACCTTTAGGAGCACAAGTCCATGTCTGGATATGTATTCCTCATGAATGGTGGGACCATCAACGTGTGCAGCAAGCGGCAGGTGGTCCTGGCTACCTCAAGCATGGAAGCAAAGCACGTCTCTCTTTGCTTTGGAGCCAAGGAAGCAGTTTGGCTTCAATGTCTCATGGCGGAGGTGAGTGGGAGTGTAGCAATTCCAGTTCATGTGCACGTCGACAACCAGAGCCCAATCGCTCTCGCCAATAACATTAAGCACCATGCACTCACCAAGCACATTGACATCGAATATCACTTAATCAGGGACATAGTGTAGGACTTAGCTATCAAGATGGAGATTACTCCAACCAGCAAGCAGGTCGTAGATTTTTGTACCAAGCTAGTGACTCGTGAGAAGCAATAGGTTTGCATGAAGGCATGTGGACTTAGCCCACTCTCACTACGGTAAAGTGGGAGATTGTTGGAAAAGGAGCCATCGAGCTCAGTTTCAGGTCCACAGAAGCAGGAAACTACCAGATGCATGCTCTCATCGTCAATCCAACTTCAACATTGGAAAGATGAGGTGGCAAACATGTCCATTTATGTTTCAGGCCGATCCAACGGTCAGATTAGGAAATTTGAGTTTTCGAAGTTTCAGGGGTCATCGACCGCCGACATCTGGGTGACCATGGGCGATGGCTCAATGCCTTAACCCGAGAAATAAAAAAGGCAAGAGGTCCAGAGTCAAGACCTGATGGGAGAAATATCCAAAAAGGTCCTATATTATTGGGTTGCCTTGTCAGAGTGTGCTAACTAGGAAAAAGATACTTCTTCTTACGTTGTAGGAGAGGTGAGGTCCTTCTGTGCTAACCATGGACACATGGCGATTCTCCATGGGATTGTGGGTTATGTGACCACTAGGAGTGTGCCATGAGAGAAATTTCTAGCTCTCTAGGTCGTGTGTGAGTGGTCAGCCTGATTGCTAGGCTGATTTCCTCTATTGTGTGACCTTATGGACTCTAGGCTCCCTCTCTCCTCCAGATCCAATATGGCTCTGACTACCAAGGGAACAGACACTTATACACTGGACACTTAGTATATTTTTTTGGCTCAGCTACCTTGCATTTCCTAGCTCTTCACTAGGATGTGTAGGTAGCTCTTTCAATGATACTTTGCTTTGTTTGTACTTCACCATTATTGTATGTTAACATACCATTGGAATGTGCAAGAGATTAGCAATGTTGTGGTGACCGCCGTGTAATCTCTTACATCATTACTGGGAAATGCATTAGTATTCTTTGTAACTAACGCTTACAACACGTACTCCTTGGTGATTGAACAACAAGTAGATCCATTCTATGTTCTCTGAGACATATATGATCTTAGAAGAGTACTAATTCTTACATTTAGTATCAGAGTAGGAGGAGCGTTGACCAAGAGAAGCTGTCATCATGGCCAACGAACATCATGATCACTATGAGACATTTTTCGTCAATATGAAGATGGTCTTCATGGACATAGGACAATGGGATGTTGTCTTTGATCCTCCCTTAGATGTTTTCGATGCCAAATCTTTAGCAAAAGACAAGAGTGGTCACCATAGGAGATGTAATAAAACGTTTGCTCTCCTACATGTATAACTCAAGGAGCCTCTTAAGTTCTACATGTGATGGTATCGATGATGTGATCTATGTCCACAGATTGTATGGAAGGTACTTAACCGCCGTTATCAGCGACGAGGAGCTTGGATACCTCGTCACGGAATTCCAAACTCAGAAGATGGAGGAATATACCCAACTTAAAGATCATATCAGCCATCTCATAGATCTTGCCAGTCGCATTATAGCCGCTGGGGAAAACATTTCAGGACATGTTCTTGTTCAGACACTTCTTCAAAGCCTTCCTCCTTGATTCAAGCACACCATACCGTGTCTCCAAAGTTTCAATAATGATCGACAAGAAGAAGATTAAAAGATCACCATTACTAGATCCGTTGTTACACTTGTAGGATGTTATTGGCCAAGCTGTCCCAGGTGCAGTATTACTGCTTCAAGCGGTAGTATCAGCAACAGTAGCGACAGCGGCAGCAACTAAGCCTTATGTACTAACCAGTAAGAAGGCCGTACAAGCACTCATGCTTGAGAAAGACACCTACATCAAAGATAATGGAGTTGAAGCTAGACTTTATGGAACATTAAGGGCGACCAAACTGATGCACTGGGAAGTTTGAAGAATGTGGCAACAACCATCTCAGTATTTATCAAGGTGCCCAAGCCACGTATCAAGCTCGACCCAAATATTCTTGGCAGGTACCAAGACCTTATGTGCATCCTCATGATCGCATGTACGGTGCAATAGGAAAGACCACATCAACTTGTCTGCCCCACTCGACAAGGACAGGGAAATTCACACTTCAATGGATGACCATAGGGATAACAAGCCGTCCTCACCGATGAAAAACCATCAGCATTTCTCTGAGCTGTCTCAATACTTCTGGCTGACTTTTCTACCCTCATTTTAGGCTTACTAGATTTTCATCCTTCTGAGTAAAATTGAGACTTTGACAGAGACTCTGTTCCTCAAGTGAACGTTCTCACAACCTGCTCAATAGAGAAAGGGCAAAACCTTGTTGTGTCAGCCAACTTAGCATTGGACTCCTTGGATGATATGACACATTCAATTTTCAAAGAGTTAGCCACGTGCTCTGTTAACTTCCCCTATCTACTTGCTGCTAGAGTCCTAGCCTGGATCATCGACTCTAGTTGCACCAAACATATGGCCTGGCGATAGGAGTGGTACATCACCTTCACACAGTTTCCACAGCATTGTGGAATTTGAGTAGAAGATGGCCAAATGATTCCACCCTACAATGAAGGAATTGTGAAGGCCACGCACATTTGACCAAGTTTTGTATATTCCTAAACTTGCTACGGACCTTCTATTCGTTGGGCATATCAATAACAAATACTTCAAGGTCATTGTTGACATCGATAAAAACTATAAAATACTGGATACAAATGATTACCTTGTGGCTGGAGTGACTCGAATAGGTCAGCTCGTAATCCTTGGCTTCAAGGAAATACCATCAGCTATGATCTCTAGTAAACCTAAAATCACTGTCATGACAACTGCAACCAACACTACTTTAAAATGAGCTACGCCACGAGCAAGAGCGAAATTGTGGCATCGCCGTCTGGCACACGTCAACTGTGCCATGTCAACCGGCCTGAGAGGAACGGACTAGAAAACAGGACCGACACAATAGCACCTACCAAATGCTCCTAGCATTTCATCTAGGAGAAGATATCACCCTCAGGATCACGAATGTACACTGAGTATCTCCTAGACGATCACTTGCTAGCAACTGTGTCCACTTAACACTTGGTCACTTTCACGCGCGGTGCTAGTCAAAGGGTAACTCCTGAGGCTTCGACCAACCAGTGCCTTCTTTATAATTTTCCTTTGTTGGACAGCCTTGTGAGGAGCATCTAAGACCAGATTGTATATTAATAATGAGGAATCAGCCTGCCACAAATAGTCCTAGGCCTAGCATCCAAGTTGTGTGGGTAGTGGCATTTTTGGAAGTGGCCACTTCACACCACCTCACAAGCTTACCAATTGGCGCATCCACTGACCGCCAAGTGGTACATCCTCATTTTGTATGGAGAAATATCTCGAAAACGTCCTCTTGTAGGAAGGTTATGAAATCTCCCTGCTCACATCAGGACTCGATCGCATGACCTGTTGTCCCTAAGTCCATCGTGCTACCCATTGTGCTACATTAGTGGTGTCTCATTTGGACTTGGACCACTAACAAGATTTGGAGGACTTACTATGAGGGAGCAGTGCATGCCCAACCTATCCGCTAAGAAGTGCCAAAAGGGGCGTAAAAGAACAAAAATCTCTCCCTTGCACCTCTAGCTACCTATGGTGTAAATCCTCTTCCGCATGAACCCGTAGCTTGGCGTTGCCTTTGCGCACCACTATTGTTTGGGTCTTTATTCATCATCTCTTGCATCCACCATGCCAATTCTTCGAATGCTTACAGCATGCAAGTCAAAATCATGTGGTTTTATAAAGAAGTTTGCAAGTGTCCTCTTGGTTTCAACGTGCTCTAGTTCCACGACACCCTTGGCAACAAGGTCGTATGAGTAGTGATCTTGAATGTCGATGTGCTTCGTACGCCGAGAGATCATGTCGTCCTCTGCCATATCAATGACGCTCTTGTTGTCGACGCGGATGACTGTTGCTTCCTCTTGTGGTGCCTGATCTTGTGGAGCAGACTACAAAGTCACTCTGCTTCCTTGGACACTTCCGAGAGAGCTATGTGCTCCGCCTCAGTAGTAGACAATGAGACGTACTCCTACTTCCGGCTCACACATGAAACCAAACCACAGTTGAGGAGGCAGACAAAGCCCGAGGTGGACTTCCTGACGTTGATCTGCCCTCCCCAGCCAGCAAAACTAAAGCACATGAGTCATAGTGAGTCTTATCCTTCAAAACCTCAAAACTGAAGTCCGAAGTGGTGTGTTTTTCTTAGGCAACAAAAGATCCGCTGCATGGCTTGCCAATTTTGTAGTCCAAGGTTAGCCACAAACCCGCTCACCTGACCTACCGCATAAGCAATGTCTGAAAGTGTCCCCACCACCGCGTACATGAGGCTTCCAGCGGTGGAGTGGTACAGAATGTTTTGTATTTCCTACCGCTCTGCCTCATTCCTTGGGGTCATGGAGGAGAGCTTGCACTCAGGGGCCATGGGGGTTTGCAATCCTCCATGTTGTAGCACTTCAAGACGTCCATTATGTACTTGGTCTGGTTGAGCTCGATGGTGCCTGCTTTACGGTTGCAGTGGATGAGAATCCCGAGGTAGTACTAGAGAGGACCCATGTATTTCATGTTGAACCTGCTGCTCAGGTGCTCCTTCAGGCCCACAAGGGCCTCGTGGAAGGAAGAACGCATGATCACATCGTCCACATACAATACGATAATCAGCAAGCCACGCTCGACCTCCCCCACATAAAAACTAAGATCATTCTTGTAGTATGCAAAGGAGATCTTAGCTGTCAAGCTTTCCATCTCCTTGTACCAGGCTTGTGGGCCTGCTCCAGCCCTTACAATGCCTTAACTAGCTGACACAACTTTCCAACAGCTGCATTCTTGGGTAGGGCCATCCGGCTTTGTTTCAAATCCACACAAGCAAGTTCAAGGAAACAACGGGATACCTGCTCCGATCGTCAATTCCACTTCACCATTTGAAAGATAAAGTGGCAATTTGTCTACGATCCATGTTTAAGGGCGATCCAACGGTTGGATGGGGAGATATGGATTTTCAAAGTTTTCGGGGTCATGGAAGGCCCATATCTGGGTGACCATGGGTAATGGCTCCATGCCTTAGCCAGAGAGAAGAAAAAGGCAAGAGGTCCAGGGTCAAGACCTGGTGCGAGAAATATCCAAAACTGTCCTTGGACTTAGGATTCCCTTGTCAGAGTGTGCTGATTAGGATAAAGGTACCTCTCCTTACTTTGTAGGTGAGATGAGATCCTTGTGTGCTAGCCATGGACATATGGCGATTCTCCACGGGAATTTGGGTGATGTGACCACTAGGAGTATGCCATGAGAGCACTCTCTAGCTCTCTAGGTTGTGTGTGACTGGTCGACCTGATTTCTAGGCTGATTTCCTCTCTTGTGTGAGATTGTGGACTCTAGTGTGTGAGCCTTAGCCTCCATGGCTAAGTGGTTTCGCTTGTGAGAGGGCTGACTTGCCCAAGCTCTAGCTCTATATGTACTCCATCATTTTGAGTGATTCAACAACCATTCTTCGGCACAATTGATGCCCTTTCAGTCCCATATGCTGGCTTCTTCAAGGCTTCCTCTCTCCTCCAGATCCAACATTTGGTATCAAAGCCAAGTTCTGGAAGGTTTCAGCCAGAACAAGCGATCACTTTGAGAGTGACAGGTTAGGGTCAAAGCTTGACCAAATTTGGGGATCAAGTTTGCAAGACAAGCTTTCCATCGAGCC
The DNA here is from genome assembly GCA_023375785.1 of Penium margaritaceum. Classification (NCBI taxonomy): domain Eukaryota; kingdom Viridiplantae; phylum Streptophyta; class Zygnematophyceae; order Desmidiales; family Peniaceae; genus Penium; species Penium margaritaceum. The sequence continues at coordinate 222,426 of SZWC01001382.1, read as the reverse complement.
CAAGATCGCGAAGATCCAATGGTCAGATCAAGAGTTATGCCCAAAACGAGGTTGGCTAGGGCTACACTCTTCTCTATGAGTAAGACTGTCGCCTTATGATGAGCATAACTCTCTTGTTTCGTTGTCAAATAAAAAAGTGGCACATGTGAATTGTTGTTTTTTTCAGAATCTTTCTATTGGTGCAATCATATCTATATTCAATCAATTCGTTTGGCTTAAACGCCGTTTACTAGCTGCCTGGTCTGAGTTGGAGTACGAGCAGCAGCATGCCCTGTTTTCAAGAGGGCATATCTTTTTTAATACCCTATTGATGACCCTGTTTTACGGGTTGATCCAAAAGTTTTTGATCTGAAATTTCTAGTGGTGAGCCCCGTGTTTCCAAATTCTCTGTCTGCTGGCATCTACAATCTATTTTTTGTTAGACAGATTTCTGGCAGAAGCAACAGCAAAAGCAGGGGTAGCGCTGCCACCCAAGGGTAGTCTTGAGCATCACCGAGGCTCAACATGGTAGCACCACGCATTCTGACAACAGCCCAGCCTTTGGAGAGGCTGCAGGGACGCGCCAACTTCACGTTTTGAAAGATCCGTACGCATCTCCTTTCGGAGGAGAGGGGCTTGTGGGAGGTGGTGAGAGCGACGAGCCAGCTCTGGCTCCACAAGCAAAAGGCATCACCGGATCGCATGTGATGGAAGGGAAGACGTCGCAAAAGGGTACTGCTGATGCGGGTTCTTTTGCAGCTTGACCAGTGGCGTATGAGGAGTGGAAAAAGGACGGCCAGGCCTACAAGTTGCTTGTCAATACCATCTCCAACCCCCATCTTCAGTACGTGAGTGACAAGGCTACTGGAAAGGAGGGGTCGGATAAGTTGTGCAAGAAGTATGAGAGCAAGGATCCTGCATTCCTCATGGTTTAGGAGGAGAAGATGATGGCACTGAAAATGCAGGGCGGTGAAGGGATGGAGGCGTACCTCAACAGGGCAAAGGAAATGGCGAAGCAGCTAAGAGCGGCAGGCAACCCTGTGGAAGAGACGTGCTTCATCATCCTCTTGATGAGGGGACTCCCAACCAGCTACAACACAATGCAAGAGATGCTAGAGTGCCAACCCACTCTCGACCTTGACTTTATCTGCACACACCTATTGCAGGTGGAATTGCGTCGCAAAACAGCAAAGCACAATGGCGGCGGCATCAGTGAAACAAGGTTTGTGGCCATGAGCTCACGCAACCAGCAGCAGTAGCAACAGTCTGGACAGTAGAGAGGCAAGAAGGAAGGCAAATGCCACTACTGCCAGAAAGAGGGACAGTATAAAAATGAGTGTTTCAAGCTCAAGAGGGACTAAAAGGTGCAGTAATACCAGCCGCAAAAGCAGCAGTCACCACAGCAGCAGCAGCAGCAGTCACAGTAGCGTCAGCGGTAGCAGCAACAGCAGCAAAACCAGGCTCGTGTTCGACACTTTGGCAAATGTGAGGTCCGGCCTCGCACATGCTGTGAGCGCTGTCAGCCAGCACATGGCAAACCCTGGACCAGAGCACCAGAAGGCAGTGAAGCGGATCTTTTACTACCTTGCTTAAATTATCAACATCGACATTACCTACAATGGCAATGACAACAACATTATTGGCTACACACACGCAGAACGGGCTTCAAACCCTGAGGACCCTAACCCGTCACTCTCAAAGTGACCGCCTATGCTTGCTGAAAGTTGTAGAACTTGGCTCTGATACCAAGTGTTGGAATTGGAAGAGAGAGGGAGCCTTCGAGCAGCAAACATGTCGGACTAGAAGGGCATCACTTGTGCTCAAGAATGGTTGGTGAATCACTCAAAATGATGGCGTACATATAGAGCTAGAGCTTGGCCAGTTGAGCCCTCTCACAAGCCACTCCACTTAGCCATGGGGTCTAACGCTCATACAGTAGAGTCCATAATGTCACACAAGAGAGAAAATCAAACTAGCAATCAGGCTGACCACTCGCACTCAACGTAGAGAGCTAGAAAATGCTCTTATGGCATACTTGTAGTGGTCACATAACCCACAATCCCATGGAGAATCGCCATGTGTCCATGGCTAGTACACAAGGATCTCACCTCACCTAAAAAGTAAGGAGAAGTACTTTTTTCCTAGTCAGCACACTATGACAACGCAACTGAAGAATCTAGGACCTTTTTGGATATTTCTCCCATCAGGTCTTGACCCTGGGCCTCTTGCCTTTTTTCTTTTGTAAGACTAAGGTATGGAGCCATCGCCCATGGTCACCCGGATATCGACGGTCAATGACCCGAAAAACTTTGAAAATTAATACATACGAATCCAACTATTGGATCGGCCTCAAACTTTGATCATAGACATTTTGCCACCTCATCTTTCCAATGGTGAAGTGGGATTGATGATCCAAGCATGCATCTTGTAATTTCCAGGAACTTGCTCTTGTGGACCTGAAACCTAGCCGGATGCCTCCTTTCCCAACAAGCGTCACATGCTCGGAACCAGAAATTGGATGCAACGCTGCAGTACATGGATTTCGAGTGTAGTAAATGAGACTGCGGTGTCTATCGCTGGCAGCATTGGCATAAGATCCTCATGATTATTGTCTATGTGGATGACATGCTCCTCCTTTCCAACGGCATGCCTGCACTGTAAGAGTTAAAGGAGGCCATGCAGGAGCGCTTCCAGATGTTTGATCTCGGGGAGGCGTCATACTTTCTTGGCGTTCAGATCACGCATGACCACAAATCATGCTCTCTCTTGCTACAGCATAACCCTTATATCAAGGATGTTTTGCAGTGGTTCGGCATGGTAGAGGAAAAACCCATCAGCACGCCGCTCGAGATGCGGTACTACCTCGTGAGTTTTAGTGGAGAAGCAGATTAATCGAGCGGCAGAAGTACCAAAGCGTCATCAGCAGTCTCATGTACTTCATGGTGGCAACCAGGCCGGACCTCGCACAGGCTGTGAGTGTTGTGAGCCAGCACATGGCTAATTTTGGACCTCAATGTTAGAAGGCAGTAACGCCAATCTTCCATTACCTTGCTGGAACATCAACATTGGCATCACCTACAATGGCAACGACAACATCACTGGCTATACAGACGCAGATTGAGCTTCAGGCCCTGGGGACACAAGTCCATCTCCGCACATGTGTTTCTCATGAATGGAGGTGCCATCAGCTGGTGTCGCAAGCAGTAGGTGGTTGTAGCCACCTCAAGCATAGAAGCTGAGAATGTCCCTCTCAGCTTTGGAGCAAAGGAAGCAATTTGGCTCTAACGTATCATGGCGGAGATGAGTGGGAGTGCAAAAGCTCCAATTCTAGTACGCGTCGACAACCAGAGCGCAATCCCACTCATGAAGAATCGTGAGCACGATGCACGCACCAAGCACATTGACATCGCATATCACTTCACGAGGAAAATGGTGTAGGAGGGTGCTATGAAGCAGGAATTGACTCCAACCAGCAAGCAGGTTGCTGATTTCTGTACCAAGCCGGTGTCCTATGAGAAGCAGCAGATCTGCTTGAAGGCATGTCCACTCAACCCACTGTGACTGCGACAAAGTCGGAGATTGTTGGGAATAGGGCCATCTGGCTCAGTTTCAGGTCCACAAGATCAAATTCAAGGAAACTATGAGATACCTACTCCAATGGTCAATCCGACTAGATCGTTGGAAAGATCAAGTGGTGAACTATCCACGATCCAAGTTTCAGCCGGATCCAACGGTCGGATTGAGAGATGCATTTTTGAAGTTTCTGGGATCATGGACCGCCGGTTTCTGGTTCACCATGGGCGATGGCTCCATGCCTTAGCCAAGGAAAAGAAAAGAAGGCAGAGGTCTAGGGTCAAGACCTGATGGGAGAAATATCCAAAAGGTCCTAGATTCTTGGATTGCCTTGTCAGAGTGTATTGACTAGGAAAAAGGTTCCTCTCTTTACGTTTTTTGTGAGGTGAGATCCTTGTGTGCTAGCCATGCACACATCGCAATTCTCCATAGGATTGTGGGTTATGTGACCATTAGGAGTGCGCCATGAGAGCATTTTCTAGCTCTCTAGGTTGTGTGTGAGTGGTCTGTCTACTTGCTAGGCTGGTTTCCTCTCATGTGTGACATTATTGACTCTAGTGTGTGAGCCTTAGCCTCCATAGCTAGGTGGTTTGGCTTGTGAGAGGATTCAGTTGCCAAAGCTCTAGCTCTATATGTACTCCATCATTTTGAGTGATTCAATAATCATTCTTTTGCACAACTGATGCCCTTTCAGTCCCACATGCTTGCTGCTCCAAGGCTCCCTCTCTCCTATAGTTGCAACAAGGTGTTGAAAGCGCGCTGTGACACGCACTTTGCGCCGGTCTTCTCCATGGTGGAGAGAGAGCGGGAGCTGCAGAATGAGCTCGAGATATTCACAGGCTTGGATGTTTGGAAGACGATTGGTTCTCATAGGGATTCTTCATTTCGGCGAAGGAAGCAAGAGATGAGACGTTTCATCACAAAGGTCTTCTGGTGGCATGTGCGTCAACTAAAGGAGCTACTACAGCCAGTAAGAGCGGAGATAGCACCCTCAGAATCACGGTTCCAGACTGAGCAGTTCATAGGAATCACTTCCTTCTACTGTGTCTTAGCACTTGGTCTCTTTTGTGCAAGGAGCTAACTCCTAAGGCTTGGAACAACCAATGCTTCTTTAGTATTTGCATCTGGTGGACAACTTTGTAAGGAGTCTCAAAGGTAAGGACTGTAATCAATGAAAAGCAACTGGCAGGTTCTTATAACCCTAGAGCTAGCCTCTAGCCTAGCCACGCAATGGCCCTTTGGATCAGCCACTTTGGGGGCAATCTGGATAGCATCGTCCCCCGTGCCGACATGGCGCTCCCTATGAACGCCAAGTGGCACCAGTCATCAGCCCTTTGAATGCTCTAAGATGTCTCTTAGAAACTTCTTTTCCCCCTTTTGGTCACAAAGAGAAATAGTCACTGGGTTGGGATTTGACCCTGTGACCTCTCGCTCTAGTGACTAACTCTGAAACGTCCAAGCCACAAGGAGGTGTCCTAGGTAGTATTTGCTCGTTATGTTATCAATTTTAGACCAAGGGGACTTTCTCCAAAGGAGCAGTGCATGTATATCCGGACCAGACTTAGGGGACTTACTCCAAGGGAGCAGTGCATACCTAGTCCATCCTGTGCGTGTCCAAATGTCAGCTATAGACAAGGGGCATATCAGGTCATTAGCATATGGTTTTGTCCTTGGACCCACTTCCTCGTCATTAGCTTCTGCCTCCTCAGCAATCATCAGCATCTGCTGCTAGCTCAAGGACCTACACAAACTAGCTACCCGTCGCGCAATAACCTGCACCCATGCCGGCAGCTGATTTCTTGGGGGCCTTCCCCTTGCCGCATTCTATTCCTTTACTTCGTAGCGTACGTGGTTTTGCCCCTGCGCCCACTTTGTCAAGAGTCACTTTTGGACTATCATTTGTTTTCATTACTTGCTCAGCACAAGGATGCACCCGGTCGCATGGCTTAATACACAACGACCTCCACCCACGCCGAAACTTCCTCACCGCAAGTGGTTTTGCCATTGCCTCCACTCAGTTATCATTTGCTCCTCCGCTTTTCATCATCATTCTTTGCTTGACACAAGGATCCGCCCGGCCGTATTGCTTGTCGCAACGACCCGTGCCCATATCGTAACTTCTGCAACTATGTGCCTCTGCCATCAGTCACCACTTCACTTCAACCATCATCATTCACTTTCCTTGACTTATCCATCGTCATCTCCCTTTGCACCGGCTATTAACCGTATACTTTAGCTACTGAGTTCACAGTAGTCTGCTCTCAAGCCCAGAACAGACTCTTACTGGCCCTCCTCTTACCACATGATGCTCTTCTTCAGCCTCCACAGCGCATGATTGTTCCATCCCTACGCTCCTCACTATAGGTGTACTTGGTTTCTCCAACCATGTTCAGCCATGGACCCCCTGACAACTTGTATATATGAGTCCGTAGACTTGACACGGATCCACATGTGGTCACTCTGATTTTATGATATCCATGTACTTTAGTTTGTTGATGAAGAAGATAATAACTTCATTGAATGGGAGGACACACTAATGCTTGTCACTCAAAGACTGACATTCCGGAGATGTCGCCTCAAGTGATTATTCATGGACCCAATGGCCTAGTCCTTCTAGCAAGGCCGAGCCTATTAGGCAAACTATTATCACGCCCTTCTCCAAGCCTGAGCTCTCCTACTGGCAACCACACACCTCCCGTTTCATAACATCATCATAACTGGAGGTTTGAACATCTCTTCCATTGTGGCCAACATTGACGAGTTGTGTGCACAAGGAGAACCTGCCGAATAAACAGAGCGCTGAAGAAGAGCACCAAGGGCGTACATACCTCAAGGACTCAATCCGTACCGGCTTCCTTCTCCTCCTCCGTTGCCATCAATCCCCTCTCGAACACCATAACCCTCTACAAAAGAAGAGTTTGCCCCATCAGAAGGCTCCTCGAGGGATAACACTCAATGTCACTAGAGAATATATCCACTTCTAACCTTATTAGTGTGCTCGAGGATGTCAGTAAATCACAACGAGAGGGAATCTCAATAACGGTTCAGGTCTTGGACCAAACCAACTTGACCAACGGCTCTTGACCAAGATATCTGTTGAGAACAAACAGTCAAGGCATCCCTTAATAAGATGACACCTGTCATCCGCGTCCGGCTATTGGAAAGTAGCCTTTTCTTTATGAGTTTGTCCTGTTCCGTCCTTTTATACTTAGGATATTCATTCCCTCGAGTAAACCAAAACAGTTATTCGCATCCTATTCCTACTTGGTTCCACAACATCATCGTAGTGTCCTCGATCTGGTCGCTTCTCGCCTCTACTTCATTTGCCAACCATTCCTAGTTCACCCTTCTTTGATCTGATGTCCTTTGCTTAGCACGCATCAACCCATCCCTCGTCTTGCTCCTCTTCTCTCTTATTAGCGCTTGTCTACCTTGCGTCTCCTATGCCTCGCCCTTTCTGAAGCCCTGCAAGTAACTCATTGGAACCGCTTGCTCTTACTGCTTCTGTCATCTTGTTGATTCAATTGTACATGTTCCACTACTTGTGCCTGCTTGTGCTGTTACTATCTCTACTCTTACATTCTTCTGGCATAGATATACCCTAATTATGCCCTAGTTGCGTCCTACCTACATCCTACTATGCCCTACTTGCACCCTACTTGCACCCTACTTGCACCATAGTTGCGCCCTACTTGTGCCCTAGGTGCATCTCAGCTAGGCACTGGCTACGCCCTACTTGTGCCCTGGTTACATCCTACTTCCGTCCTAGTTGCACGCTAGTTGCATCCTAATTGCACCCTAGTTGTGTCCTAGTTATGCCCTACTTGCACCCTAGTTGCGCAAAACGTGTGTCCTAGTTGCACCCTATTTGCACCCTAATTCCGCCCTACTTGCGTCCTTGTTGTGTCCTAGTTGTGCCCTACTTGTACCCAAGTTGCGGCCTTTTCGCGTCCTAGGTACGTCCTTTTCGACCCTACTTGCAGCCTAGTTCCGCCTTAGTTGCACACTAGCTATGCCCTAGTTGCGCCCTAGTTGCGTCCTACTTGAGCACTAGTTATGTCCTAGTTGTGCTTAAGTTACACCCTAGTTGTGCCCTACCTGCGCCCTACTTGCACCCTAATTTTGCCCTATTTGTCCACTAGTTACATTGTAGTTGCGTCCTACTTGCGCCCTGCTTGGGCCATTTTTGTGCCCTATTTGGACACTAGCTACGCCTTAGTTGTGCCATAGTTGCACACTTGTTGCATCGCAGTTGTGCCCTACTTGTGCCCTTGATGGACCCTAGTTTTACCTTACTTGGATCCTAGTTGTGACCTAGTTTTGCCCTAGTTGCGTCCTAGTTGCTCCCTGGTTGTGTCTTAGCTGGGCACTAGCTACAGCCTAGTTGCGTCCAATTCTTGCCCTAGTTGTACCCTAGTTGTGTCCTACTCGTACCCTACTTGAGCCCTAGTTGTACCCTACTTGCGCCCTAGTTCCACCTTAGTTACGCCATAGTTGCACCCTATTTGCGTCCTACTTGCGCCCTAGTTGCACCCTAGTTGGGCCCTAGTTGCACGCTACTTGTGTCCTAGTTGCACCATACTTATGCCATACTTACGCCCTAGTTACACCCTAGTTGGGTACTAGCTACGCCCTAGTTGTGCCCTCGTTGCGCCCTAGATCCACCAAAGTTACGCCCTAGTTGTGTCCTATTTAAGCCCTACTTGAGTCCTACTTGTATCCTACTTGTACCCTAGTAATGCCCTACTTGTGCCCTACTTGTGTCCTACTTGTACTCTAGTTGCACCCTTCTTGTGTCCTACTTGCGTCCGTAATGCACCTTAGGTGCTACTAGTTGTGCCCTAGTTGCACCCTAGTCGTTTCCTATTTGTGCCCTAGTGTCGCCATTTTTTTGCCCTTCTTATGCCCTACTTACCCTCTACTTACGTCCTCGTTGTCCCCTAGATGCATGCTACTTGTATCCTACTTATGCCCTAGTTGTGCCGTAGTTTTTCCCAAGTTGCGTCTTGGTTGCACCCTGGTTATGCCTCATTTGGCACTAGCTACGCCCTAGTTGTACCCTACTTGCACCATGGTTACGCCCAAGTTGTGCCCTAGATGTGCCCTATTTCCGCCCTAGTTACACCCTAGTTGCGCCCAAGTTGTGTCCTTGTTGTGCTCTAGTTGTGCCCTGCTGGGGTCCTACTTGCATCCTAGTTGTACTCTTGTTGGATCGTAGTTGCGCCCTAGTTGCGCCTCACTTAGGCACTAGCTATACCCTAGTTGCGTCCTAGTTGTGCCCTACTTGTGCCTTGCATGTACCCTCCTTGTACCTTAGTTTCACCCTACTTGCACCCTAGTTGCACCCTAGTTGCGTCCTAGTTGCACATATTGTACCTCAGTTAGACACTAGCTACACCCTTCTTGCACCTTAGCTGTGTCCTAGTTGCGCCCTACTTGCAGCCTAATTGCGCCCTAGTTGCACCCTTGTTGGGCCCTAGCTGCGCCTTAGTTGTGCTTTAGTGACCCCCTAGTTGGACCCCTACTTGCGCCCTAGTTGTACCCTAGTTGTCCCATAGTTGCGCCCTATGTACCTCCTACTTGCGCCCTACTTGCATCCTACTCGTGCACTAATTACAACCTAGTTGCAACCTACTTACGCCCTATGTGTGTCCTAGTTGCGCCCTAGTCGTACCCTAGTTGCACCCTCATTGTACCTCAGTTGGACACTAGCTTTGCCCAAGCTGCGCCTTACTTGCACCTTAGTTATACCCGCGTTGTGCCTTACATGCATCCTACTTGTGCCCTAGTTGGCCCCTAGTTGCACCCTAGTTGTGTCCTAGTTGTGTCCTGATTGCATCATACTTTCGCCCTACTTACGCCCTAGTTACGCCCTACTTGCACCATATTTGCGTCATACTTGTGTACTAGTTCCGTCCTAGTTGCGCCCTAGTTGCACCCTAGTTGTGCCCTAGTTGCATTCTCCTTGCGCACTACGTGCACCCTACTTGTGTCCTAAATGCGCGCTACTTGCCCCCTAGTTGCACCCTAGTTGTGCCCTAGTTGTGCCCTACTTATGCTCTATTTGTGCCTCCGTTAGGTACTAGCTACGCCCATTTGCACCCTAGTTGCGCCCTAGTTGCATCTTAGTTGCGTCCTAGTTTCGCCCTACTTGTGCCCTAGTTACATCCTAGTTGTGACCGAGGTGCGCCTTAGTTGGGTCTTACTTGTGTCCTTCTTGTGCCCTACTTGCGTCTAAGTTGTTCTTTGGTTGCGTCCGTTTTGCGTCCTACTTGCACCCTATTTATGCCCTAGTTACATCCTTGTTGCACCCTAGTCATGCCCTACATACGCCCTAGTTACGTCCTACTTGCAGCGTAGTTACTCCCTAGTTACATCCTAGTTGCGCCCTACATGGGTCCTAGTTGCGCCTTAGTTGCGCTCAAGTTGCACCCTACTTGTGGCCTAATTGCGCCCTATTTGTGCCCTAGTCACGCCATAGTTTCATCCTACTTACGGCCTACTTGCGTCCTCATTACGCAACCCCACCAGGCTTGTCAGGGTTGATGACAAGCTTGGTGGGTGCTGGTGAGATCTATGAGGGGTTATTGGATTGTGCTAAGCAGCTGAAGTCACTGCCTGTGAAAAAGGGCAAGAAGCCGGGAAGGGTAGCGGAGAGTCATGTGAACTTTGCACTAGACAGGTTGGAGACCTGTTGGTCTAGGGACATGTTATGTCCCTTGTATGCAGCAGCTCGCCGGCTCTACTCAGAGCATTTTGGCAATGACCTCTGAGGACATCAACACTTTAGCGGTTTGGCAGGGAGTGGTTGGGGCCTTGGTTCCGGATGACAAGCAGGACCAGATGATGAAGGAGATAGGGGCTTTGTAGAAGGCACAGACGATTGTGGTGAGTGACCCTATGGTCATTCCTTAGAGGAATGCAAATGCGATTGCTGCTATTGCCATGGTTTAGTGTGGTGAAATATCTGTAGTGGAGTGGCATGTCCATTACATGTGCCACCTACTTGTGTGGAGGGATATTGCACTGAAGGTGTTGTCACATCCATGCTCATCATCTAAAAACAAACATGTCTTTTCCACGCACGAACTCATCCACACCGCCAGGTGGAACAGGCTGAGAGTGGAGACACTGGAGCTACGGGTACGGTGTAACGTGCGATTGCGGAAGCAGTATGGGCGCATTGGGAGAAAGGCAACAGGGGGGCTTGCGGCAACAGCAGTAGCAGAAGCACAAACAGCACTAGAGGTAGACAAAGGATAAGTAGATGGAAGTGAGGATGATGGTGCCACCATGGAAGAAGAGGGGGTTATTTGTAAGCCTGAGGAAGAAATGGAGAGTGATGACGAGGAGGGCAACAATGAGGAGGAAGAGGCAATGGAGACAGAAGATGTTGTGGAAGTGATGGCGTTGGTTTGTGTCATGAATAACATGCCAGGACTTCCACATGTACAGCCTATCCGTGTCCGTAAACAAGAGAATCCAGGAATGCTCTCGGGGAACAGGAGACGTGCAATGAGGAGGACCGCAGTGAGGGCGATAAGAACCTGGATGAGGTGTTGAAAGTACGCTAGGTAAGGGAGGAGAGAAGGAGGCTAATGCAGCAGACAAGGGAGATGAGAGAGCAAGAGAAAGGGTTGAAGATGGAGAGGAAGGAGAGGACGCTTAGGAGGGTGATGCAGCTCTTAGTGTAACTGGTGAAACACCAGGATCAGGTGCAGATGTGTGTTGGATGGTGTAACATCACCAACATACAGAAGAGCATCCACTCGAGCATCCAGGGTTGGCCCTGCCAGTACTGCTGCAGGAAGAGGAAAATCACCAACTACAGTAGCTAAAGCAGTAGTAGTCAAACCCTAAGAAGCAGTAGTAATTGCTGTAGCAAACAAGGCTACAAAGCGGAAGCTGGCTAAAAAGACGTACACATTGTAACAGCAACTGCTAAATGACCATGATGTTCTCAAATGCAAAGTAGTACATTGCCTTCATTTTCCCTCCCTACTCCCTTCCACTATACTGATGGAATGTTTGGCCCTCTTTATTGTGTCTAATGTAAGACAAGCTAAGTAGAAAATGCTGGTTATTCATGGTTATTGATTATGGTGGTTGTGCAATGTAATGCAAGCAACAATAGTTCACTGATAATGGTGCAATAACAACTCAGTGCAATACTATGCAAGCTGTCTTAAGGTGTGTTATGTGCAAATGCAGGCAGCATTGCAAGTTATGACTAAGGGAGGACGGAATTGACATGCTTAAAGCGACAAAAAAAAGGGATAGCATAGGAAAACAAGTAGAACACATAGGCTGAAGCTGTTTTATGTGAAAGTGTGCCTTTTCAGATTTTTTGGTGTTCTTGATTACTACTTTCTAGGCTTTGGTGGTCACTTTAGGCTCTTATATGTGCAGTCACATCGATGTCCTTGGAGACAAGTCCATCGATGTGTCAATGGGCATCAAGAGGCGTCAATGTCTGATAGTCCAAGGTCAACACTGACTGTACAGCATAGGCTGAAATATTAGCCTCACTACCACTGTGACGCTTGGCCTCATTGAGTACGTACTCGGACACTGCCTCATAGTCAAATCCTCCTCCTGCCAAACGCCAAAGACGGTGATCAGAGGACCCAAACTTTCAGGTCACACCATGAGGAGGATCATAGCCTGCATGTAGGTGTCAACTTCCTAGTTCATTTCGGTCAGTTGCTACAGTAGTCCTTCGAACTGCAATAGGAAGCCCGGAATCAACTATCCCTCGTTCACCCTAATCAAAATCAGCCTTTGAAGGATGAAGAGGCCATTAGTAAGAGCTGTTGATTGGTGTACATGTGCAAGCTTCTCATAAGCCTTAGATGCATGTGTGATACCTTGGAGGTGGACTTGCTGTGACTCATGCACTGATGTCACAAGAATTTTAAGCGCCATGTCATTTTTGACACACCAGGCTTCATATCTAGCATCTGTTTTTGCATGTTCAACCTCTTCTCTAAGGAATATCTTCAAGTAGCTGTGTACCCTCCTCACAATCTCAAATCACCATTTCCACAAGGGAAAATCTATACCTCTAAACTTTGACATCCCACTGTTGGCCTGCTCCAGAGTGAGCGTCGCGACGTCGCGACGTCGCCATACTACTTCTCTTATTCTTTGCTTCTCTGCTTTGTTTAGGCCGATCTAGGCTGATGTTAGCCGTTGTCTACTACCGGTTTAGAGGGTGCAGATCCATTTCTTACCCATTCACCATTGATCACCTGCAAACAAAGAAGAACACACACTAGCCAACCTAGGGTCGTGCCTCCAAGGGTAGAGCTTATCTTGGTTAGGACCTAGGGTCGTACCTCCAAGGGCAGAGCTTATCCTTGGCCCTTGTTCGCTAAGTTCCAGCACCCGTTGTTGGAGCTGATGGAGTATATTGAGCAGATGGAGCTGATGCACGTTGCAAGACAGAGAGGGCGATAGAGTGCGTAGAAGCATGCCTTACGACAAGTCGGTGTGGGCCCATAACCCTTTGTCAACCGGCCAGTGGCAACGGTCTAGAAATCAAGGCCGACACAATAGCACTTGCTGTCTTGCTGTCTAATTCTCTTGTTAATACTCCTAACTACTTTAGTGTCCGCGTGGCATGGTCACCTTCTTGTTGCCGATTGCACCTCCCGCAGCGCTTTCTTCCTCCCATCCTCCTTAAGCCATTCCACTCACTACAATCTGCTCCATCAGTTTCATCAACATCATCATCACCACCCGTTGGCGTGCACCCTCCTCCACTCCTGTATCATCTCTTCGAGCCGCTCTCTCGTACCACCTCTTCCCATTGTCAGCAGTAGAGCTTTGTTTACTTTTGTGACATCGGACACCACCAGTCTTCCAGTTTGTTAGTCTCAGGCCAACCAGGGAACAAATTGTCACTCTCTCAATATCTGCGGATGTCTATGCTTCCCTTGAATCGTGCTTGTTGCAACAGATCTCCTCGTGGAGTCAAGATATCAGATACAACCAGTCTTCCTACCCATCGGTCTCCGTCCAACTGGGAACACAAGCTGTCACTCTCATGACATCAGAGAAGCTCCCTACTTTATCAACATCTAAGGTCTCTTCCTCCCTGTCCACATGTCCTCTATCTATCCCCTTCTTCCACATCCTCCTTCAACATTTGTGCTCCTTCGTTACCCTTAGCCTCATCTATTTCCATCATCAGCCTCTTTAGTTTTGTCATTTTTGTCATCCGTAGTGCACGAGGTCTCGTCCCCCCACCAACTTCATCATCATCAATACGCCGCATTCTCATCATCATTAACTTGGCACGAGGATCTATTCGTTCGAACCACCAATCTTGCAACGGCCTGTGTCCATGCCGGTTCTTCTCCGCAGCGCACGCGGCTCCCTCATATGGCCACATTTCATCATCAGCACATGCCTTCATTTTGAGTATCTGTGGCTAGTCCAAGGATCTGCACATGCCAGTTGCCAATCTCGTAGCGGCCTGCACCCATGCCGGCAGAGATTTATCGCGGCGCTTTGGCTCTCGCCTTCCACTTGCTGCATCCTTTTCCTCTCTGATCAGCAGCATAGAAGGTTTGCCTATGCGTCTAGTTCATCCTTGTTGGCTCTCGCTCAACACACGGATCCAACCGGTCAAACCGTCAAGCTCACGGCAACCTAAGCCCATGTTCAAACCATCCTCATTCCTCTCTCATCACCTCTGTCTCATTCCTCTAGCATCTACACATGGCCCTCTATTGGGAGACATGTGCTGTGCTAGTTGAGGATGGAATCAATGTTACTCGTTGGGAAACCCAAGTACTTTCTCCGGCACAATGGACCTCCATCAACCAGTACAGTATGGCGCAGCTCCTCGCTGGACACTACGAACATCTCTGCTTGCCATGTCACCCCATTCCAGACTATGGTGACACATTCTTTGAACTCTACAGTCTGCTTTGGGAGCGCCTCCATTCTTCCTATGTTCTTCAACAATTGAAGACCAAATTCATCCCCAGAATATGGCATTGATTTCTACAATTAGTGTGGAGAAAGCAGTGGATTACAATCACGTGTCGAAACAACAACAGCTTCCCATATCTCATTAGAAGAGTACGAGTTCTGGATGTCAAAAGAATAGGGTGAAGGGTGGAGGCAACGACAGTATTCGGGAGAAGCAGAGGGATTTGGCAGACATTGATATGCTGATGCAAGCAAGGAGCAATGCAAGGAGTTAATCGTGGACACGCGTAGAGAAGTTCCAAGCGGAGGTAGAGCAATGAGCTATACAAGTGCGAGAGAGGGTTGAACTGAAGGTTGTAGGATGGATGACAAATGTGAGTTGGGCAAGAACTGAGCAAAGGAATATGAGTTACGCAATGAAGAGGTCTAGGGCAGAGAACTGTGAATGGATGGCAATGGAAGAGGGACCAATGGACGAGCAGAGCAAGGACATGGCGGCAATGTCTCGGAACAAAAGGGACAAAAGATAGATAGACTGCTCTATGTTAATCATGGGGGGAATGAACATCCTCAGAATGTACAATAGAATAGGAAAAAACAAGTATCAACGGCTTCTTTTCGCTAGCCATACATGTAGCAATGTGATCCCCTGTTGGGGGCGGCTTGACTCTGGCGAAACAGTCATGACCGACCAGCCGTTGCCGAGGAGGCTCGGTGCAAGACCTGAACTTGTATTGAGAGCTCACATTATCGGATAAATGTTTTTTAGGGAGAGGATATTGTCGGAGTCATGCTTCTGACATCATCCTGAATATGACAAGGTATAAAGAACTGAGCGCCTATAGGGAATCTGTATCGAGGTGTCTTTGCCTGGTGGGAGGAATAAGCACTCAATGAATGGATCTGACGATCTCGTTGCAAAGATTTGGATTCCACACTGTTGCCATAAGGGTGTGCTACATAGTTCTGACAGGTGACACTTCTTTGATGATCTTGTGGTAGAAAGTGTAGGTAGTATAGTGAAGGCATCTCTTGATGTCTCAAAGGGTTGTTGTGTATACTCTGAGAAGACACCCAGAAGTGTCATAAACTTCTTATGGGAAGAGGGAGAGTTTATACTCGCGAAGACAAGATTGCCTTGTTTTGACTTGTATGGCACCATACCAGGCATGGATGTTCTCTCGGAACTGATCCATCTCGAGAATGTGCGTCTAGTTACGGGCTTGTACTGCCACGTTGTTAAGTGTAAGAGTAGATGGCAGTTGCTCGTCTTTGTTTAATAGCGTGGCTCAACAGGTTTGTCGTGCTTATGACGTGGCTGGGGATGGAAGGATGTGGAAACGCCTCTTTGAAGTCTAGCATGGAGAAGTGTCGGCTTGTTTACTCATTTGTCCAAGGTTGATGCGCAAGGAGATGAGTGATGTCCGATGTTCTCAGTGCAGAAATATTTGAGATGGAAAGGAGGATGCTAATGCGGCTAAGTACAGGGGCAAGTTTGATGTGTTGATGTAGATAAATTGATATAGGTGCAAGCAGGTACAAAGCAAGCAGATAGCTTGTGCAGATCTTTCTGCTGGCTGTAGGTACTGATGATCATTGGTGATGGTGCAGGTGGAAGGCATATTTATGGGCGCAAGGGTGAGTTGCGTGCGCTCCACAGATCAGCATGGATGCAGATTGCCACGAGATTTTTGGTACAACAAGGCAAGTCCTTTTACCAAGCTGCTGATGATGATAAGGGAGAAGAGTGGTAGATAAGGGAGTTAGCACACGGGTGAAACCACATGTGTTGTAGACATTAGAGAAGAAGAATGCGGCAAGGGAAAGGTAGAGGTCGATGAGCCGCGAGAAATCGGCTACTGGCGTGGGTATACGGGTGAATCCACATGCGCTGCAAAAGATGGTGACGAGGATAAGGAGAACGATGATGCGGATGCTTAAGCAAGGAGGATATAGAGGATGTTGAGGCTGATGAAGTAGATATGTCGTGATGATGAAGAGAAGGGTGATGAAGACGTCACGGAGGCTGAAGATGGCAATGAAGAAGCAGATGAGACCGATAACTTAGGTACAGCATGGGGGAATTAAGGAGTTGCATTGTAGGAAGAGGAATACAAGGCAAATGTTGACAAATCAAGGACTTTCTTTGATGATAGGAAAGTGACAACTTGTGTCCCCAGTTGGCCCAAGAGTGGTGGACAAGAAGACTGGTGATGTCCAATGCTCAGACGCAGAGAGGAGTTCTGCTATAGTGGTTTGAGAGAAGTAGAGTCATTTGCTGATGTCAGGAGAGTGGTAGTTTGTTCCCCAGGTGGCTCGAGACCAACGAGTAAAAGGACTGGTGGTGTCCGATGTCCTGACAACAAAGGGAGTCTATTGCTTCTGATACCAGAGGAAGCGGTGTAAGAAGGCAGCTTGGGAAAATGACACAAATCAGAGGAGAAGGCAGTGAATACTGGGGATGATGCTGATGATGCTGATGAAGCGGGTTGTGGCAGATGTGGCGACAGGAAGAAGGTAGGATGGAAAAGGTGCTACAGGAAGCATACACGGTGATGAGAAGGTGACTGTGCCACGTAGTGATTGAACTCGTCGGGAATAATACAAAGCGAAGCAAGTTGAAGACATATGCAAGGAGAGAGGATAATCATGAGCAGATACAGGCAAAGGGACAAAGGGGACAAGGCAGTAGGAAACTTTGAGGAAGTTGGCGGTAGAGGGAGACTCAAGAGATTTTTGGAGCTACTGGTGCTGGACGAGTGGATGAACGTTGCCACGGGCGTAGAATTGGACGTAGGGCTTGGTCGCGATAGTCGAGAGGTCACCACATCTAGAGAGGCAATTGAGTTGGCGCTACTGATGTCAGGGGCAAATGAAGTTGAGAGGTATAGGACGGCAGTGGCGGAGGTGAGGAAGCAATGGCCTGGTCAAGAGGAACCAGGTGATGTCACCTAATGCTCTAGTATCATGTCAGAAGAATGGAGTGAGCAGCGGAGGCAACAACAAGAGTAGGGAGAAGAAGAGTAATTTGGCATACATTGATATGTTGACGTAAGTAAAGATCTATACAAGGCGTTATTTGTAGGAGGTGCTCACAGACGTTCCGGGTAGAGGTAGAGCGATGAGGTAGACAAGTGAGAGATAAGGTTGGAGTGAAGGTTGTAGGATGGATGAAAACTTGAGTTGAGCGAGATCTAAGCAACGGAATGTGAGTGATGGAGCGAAGAGGTGCAAGGCAGAGAACGGAGAGTGGATGGCGATGGAAGAGAGAGCAATGGATAAGCAAAGAGAAGACACGGCAGAAAGGCCGTGGAACCAAATGCAAAAATGATGGAAAGGCTGTTGTGGGTTTTTCTTGGAGGGAATGAACATCCTCCATATATACAATAGAATAAGACAAAAACAATGATCAACAGTTTCTTTCTGCTAGCCGTACGCGTAGCGACGTGATCGCTTAGTAGGGGTGACTTGACTCTGGTGAAGCGGTCGTGACTGACCTGCGATTGTGGAGGGAGGTGAGTGCAAGACCTGAACATCTATTGAGAGCTCGGATTATCGGAGAGGTATTTATTAAGGAGAAAGGACCTTATTGGGGTAATGTTTGTGACAATGCAACACACTTCTTCCACATCCATTGTACAAAATTAGGCACTACAGGTCGACAAGACTTTGTACCCTCAACTTCTACACGGCTTTGGGATCACAGATGCACCTCTTGGAAATCTCACGTCTTAGGCCAAAAGGTTTCGGACAAACCGTGACCCGATATGAGACTCATACCAACCAAGAGATCACGGAAGGACTGAAACAAGTCCTTGGAGGTAAATTTCATCAGTTGGTTGATGAATTCAATGTTGATCTTGGAGAAATGTGGAACAATCTGCTCATGCAATGTGGAGTAGAATGCTCCCTTGTGTGGAAGGACGACTACTACCACTAGTCCAAGAGGTCATTATCTTTATCCTTGTCAGATTCATGTGGGGTGTTGAAATTGGAATATGACAAGACAAATTCCCTAAAAAATTATCCAAGCTCTCAATAACGGTTTAGGTCATAGACCGGACCAACTTGACAAACAGCTCTCAAAGACTACCCGTTGAGACCAAACAGTAAAGGGATCTCCTACTAATATGACAAATGTTACCTCCGTCCGGCTAGGGGAAGAAACTGTTGCTTTGCTTTCCTGTTTTGCCTGTATATACCGATGATGTTCATTCCTTCAACTTTAACCCATAACGGTCTTTCCATCTTGTTCGCCTTTGGTTCCACGACTTTGCCGCCGTGTCTTTTACTTGCTCACTCATTGCTAGTTCATTCATCGCAATCCACTCTTAAGTTTTCAACCTGTCACCTCTTTGCTCCGTCACTCATGCTTCCTTGCTCAGTTCTCCTCGGTGCATCAATTGGCTCATCACTCATGCACGCTCCACTTCAGCTTTTCTCTCACCAGTCACCTGTCTACCTCACCGCTCTACCTCAATCAAGAACCTTTCTGTATATTCCAGCAACTAACGCCTTGCATCGTTTCCCAAATCCTTGCTCAAGTAATCGATTTGCTATGCCCTTACATGTCCCATTGCTTCTGCTTGCTTCTACCACCACTCGCCTAGCTTCCTCCCTTCTTATGACAATAGGGCACAAGTAGGGCGTAGGTGGGGCATAATTAAGGCACAAATAGGGCATAACTAGGGTGCAACTAGGGCGCAACTAGGACGTAGGTAGGTGGCAAGTAGGACGCAACTAGGGCGAAACTATGACGCAACTAGAGCGCAAGTAACGCGCAAGTAAGATGTAAGTAGGGTAAAACTAGGGTGCAAGTATGACAAAACTAGGGCGCAACTAGGGCGTAAGTAGACTTAAAGTAGGATGCAAGTAGGACACAATCTGGGTATAATTAGATCATATGTGGGGTGCAACTAGGCACCAGTAGGATTATGTAGGGCGCATGTAGGGTGCAACTAGGGCACAACTACGGTACAACTAGGGTGCAAGTTGTCAACCTGCCTGAGGTGACGGTCTAAAAAATGGGTTTCGACACAATGGTTCCCGCGGACCGCTCTTGGTGTTGCAACGAAGAGGAGATATTACCCTCAGAGCCAAGGTTCCACAGTGAGCGGTTCATATGAATCACTTATTTGCACTGTGTGCTTAGTACCTGGTCAGTTTCTCGCGAGAAGCTAACTCCTAGGGCTTATACCAACCAATGTTTCTTTAGTGTCTGCCTCTGGTGGACAACTTTGTGAGGAGTCTTAAAGGTGGGAACTATACTCAATGACAGGCAAGTGACAGGTTCGTACAGTCGTAGAGCCAGCCTCTAGCCTAGGCGCGTAGTGGCTCCTTGGATGAGCTACTTTGGGGGCAATCTGGATTGCATCATCCCCCCTCCCTACATGGCGCTCTCTGTAACTGCAAAGTGGCGCCAGCCACCAGGAAGGACCCTGGAATGTTCTGAGATGTCTTAGAGAACATTCCTCTTCCCCCTTTGGTCACGAAGAAAACTAGTCACTAGGTTGGGATTTGACCTAGGGACCTCTCGCTCCACAGACAAACTCTTTAACGTCTAGGCCACACGGGGTTATCATAGGTAGTGTTTGCAAGCTATACTATCCAGTTTTAACCAAGGGGACTTACTCCAAAGGAGCAGTGCATGCCTTGTCTACCAGGACCAGACATAGGGGACTTACTCTAAAGGAGCAGTGCATGCCTAGTCCGTCCTGTGCTTGTCCAATTGTCTGCGATGGACAAGGAGCATATCACGTCAACAAACTCTCCCTTGCACCTTTGTCCATTAGTTGTGAGATATCTTCTCTTTCCTGTAGTCTTGGCCTCAGTCTTCGTCCACTGCGTTGACCATACCGATGCCTTGAGTACCTGCAGAGTGCAATTCGCTGTCGAGCGCCTTTGTCATGCAATCTTTTAGCATCTTCCTGGTCTCCACGTATTCCAGGTCCATGATCTCCTTTGCGATTAGGTCGCGTGAGTAGTGGTATCTGATGTCAATGTGCTTGTTTTGCCGGGAGATGACATCATCCTATGCCATTTTCATGGCACTCTTATTGTCGATGCGAACATCTCGATAAGCAAGCTACGTAGCCATTGTGTCTCCTTGCATACTTCTGACAGAGCAATGTACTATACCTCAGTGGTAGAGAGGGAGCCACTGACTTTCTTTCTGCTTTCCCAAGAGACTGCACCACCGTTCAAGAGGCACACCATGCCCGAGGTGGACTTTCTGTCATCGATTCTTTCTCTCTAGTTAGCGTCTATGTAGCAAACTAATTGTAGTGGGTCAGATCCTTCTTGGCCTCCAAACTGGAGTCCCATGTGTCGGGTCTTCTGTAGATAACACATGATGCGCTTGACTGCTTGCCAGTACTGTGGTCCTCAATTGGCCAAAAACTTGGTCACTTGTCCCACAGCATAGCAAATGTCACAGTGTGTTCATACCATGAGGCTACCAACAGCAGACTCGTAGGGAATGTTCTCCATCTCACGACGTTCCGCTTCCGTGCTAGGGTTCATGGAGGAGGAGAGCTTGATGTCTGTTTTCATGGGTATGCTGATGGGCTTGCAGTCCTCCATGATGTAGTGCTTGAGGACCTCCATGATGTACTTGGTCTGGTTTAGCTCGTTGGCACCTACTGCTTCATTGCAGTGGACGGCTATCTCGAGGTAGAACTCGAGCGATTCCATGTCCTTCATCTTGAACCTGTTGCTGAGATCTATCTTCAGCTTGTTCAACAGCTCGACCGATGACAAGCAGATGATCAGGTCATCCACGTACAATGCAACCAGCATCAATCCTTGCTCATCCTCCCGCACATAGACACTGGGGTCATTCTGGCAGTGCGTGAATGTGAGCCCGACCATGAAGCTGTCAATCTCCTTCTACCACATCCCTAGGGCATGTTTCAGCCCGTGGAGTGTTTTGACTAGTTTGGAAACCTTTTCCTCAGGAGATTTCACTCCCCCAAGTACTTCCATCAGCACTTCTTTGTCTAGCTTCCTGTAGAGGAAAGCTGTCTCGACATCCATCTGGTGGACTTCCTGATCTTTTGCAGCAGCAATGCCCAACATGGATCTGATGGAGGCAAATGTGATGACAGGTGCGAATGTGTCCTTGTACTCTCAGTCTGCACGCTCGGAAAAACCTTTCGCTAAAGCTCTTGCCTTGAACTTGTCGATAATACTATCCTGCTTCAACGTTTTCCGGGGTGCCCAGTTTGACCCCACCTTGTGCGCATTGGGGGCCCTGTCCACGAGGACATATGTTCTGTTCTCTTCAATGGATGTGAGTTCCCTTTCCACTGCCTCCTTCCACATGGTCACATCTGGTATGTTCATAGCCCCCGTTCTAATCACAGGCTCTATATTAGCCATGCATGACCGAGTCCGGTCTATTCTGGACTCTCAGCATCGAACTTGGACAGAGGTTTCTTCTGGCGCATACTACGCCTGGGTGTTGCTGGCCGTGCTTCAAGGCTTAGTTGCTTATATTGCTCCTGTGCTCCCACTGATGCAGTGTTTGAGGAAGAGCCACCGGCCTCAGAGTTTGATTCAGAGGCCTTGGACGATTCAGACTCAGTGTTAGAGTCTCTTGCTGTGTCAGCCTGCACAACCACTCTCCCTACAGCACCATCCTTCATTTATACCATCTGCTAGTTCTCATGTGCCTGATCACCTGACTCGAGCAACACAACCCACTCTCCTGATTCAGGAGCATGGATAGGATCCAGGAACTCTTCCTTGCCAAGCGTCATTTCTTCAAACTCGATATCTCGGCTCCTGATGAGCTTTCCAGCCGCTTGGTCCCACAGCCTGTATGCCTTGTGTGCAGTGTCGTATCCAACCATTACACACTTGCAAGCGCGTGCATCCACCTTGCCACTTTCTTCTCTTGCTTGGATCTTTCCCAGGGCAGTACAACAAAAAACCCTCAAGTGTGAGGCATTTAGCTTCTTCCTTGACCAAGCCTTCTATGGCACCCTGAGCTCCTTCTCTTGGTGCTTCTTACCACGCCTTCCACTCGCGGCTGCCAGAGTGTGATTCACAAGGTAGCAAGCAGTTCTTACAGCTTCAGCCTAGAAGCGAGGTGGGTGTTTGGCGTGAAAGAGCATGCTTCAGGTGTGCCAACCATAGCTTTGTCCATGCGCAAAGCGAGGGAGATAAGTTGATCAGCATCAAAGTGGCTGCTTTGTGTTTGGCGTGAAAGAGCATGCTTTGTGTCATGCCAAGAGCTATACTATCCAGTTTAGACCAAGGGGACTTGGTCTAAAGGAGCAGTGCATGCCTTGTCTATCTAGACCAGACTTAGGGGACTTACTCCAAAGGAGCAGTGCATGCCTAGTCCGTCGTGTGCCTGTCCAAATGTCAGCGATGGACAAGGAGCATATCAGGTCAACACAAGTAGGGCTGAAGTATGACATAATGAGGCGCAACTAGCACACAACTAGGGCACAACTAGGGCACAACTAGGACTCAATTAGTGCGCAAATAGGGAGCAACTAGGACGCTCGTAGTATGCAAGTAGGGCGTGACTAGGGCGCAAATAGGGCACAACTAGGGTGCAACTAGGGTGCAACTAGGGTACAACTAGGGCGCAACTAGGGTGTAACTAGGGCGCAACTAGGGTGCAACTAGGGCGTAGCTTGTACCCAACTGAGGCATTAATAGGACAACTTGAGTGCAATTAGGGTATAAGAAGGGTGCAGCTGGGACACAAGTAGGGTACAACTAGGCCAAAACTAGGGTGCCACTAGGGCACAACTAGGGCGCAAGTAGGTTGCCATTCGGTCGCAACTAGGGTAAAACTCGGGCGTAGCTCGTTTTTTATTGAGGCACAACTAGGATTTAACTAGGGGGAAACTGGAATTCAACTAGGGCACAAGTATGGCGCAAGTAGGACGCAAGGAGGGCACATCTAGGGTATAACTAGGGCGTAACTAGGGGGCAACTAGGGTGGAACTAGAGCTCAATTAGGGTGCAACTAGGGCACAGCTAGGTCATAACTAGGGCGCATCAAGGGTGCAAGTATGATGCAAGTAGGATACAACTAGGGCGCAACTATGGCGTAACTAGGGCACGAGTAGGGCATAACTAAGGGGCAAGTGGGACGTGTCATAATGAAGTCTTGACAAGAGAAGGACAAAGATAACAAACATCTCAATAACGGTTTACATTGAGACATTGAATCACCTTGACCAACGGTCTTCGGGCCATACGACCGTTAGGTCTCTCGGTCAAGTCATCCTCTAATGAAGTGACATATATCACGCATGTCCGGCTAGCAGAAAGAAGCTATGGCTTGGTACTTTTGTCTTGCTCCGACTGTATACACTGAGGATGCTCAATCTCCTCAGTTTACACCAGAACAATCTTTCCATTCTGTTCGCGTTTGGTTTTGCGCCCTTGTCGCAGTGTCTTCGCTTAGCTCGTCCATTACTTTCTTCCATCGCCATCTGCTCTTGTCTCTGCCTCACACCTTTTTGCTCAATCACTTGCATTCCTTTACTTTGTTCTTGTACAATGCACCTTTTCCATCCATCCTACAACATTTATCCCAAACCTTTCTCTCACTTGTCTACCTCCTCGCTCTACCTCCTCCCAAAACGTTTCTATGCGCGTCATGTGACCAACTCCTTGCTCTGCTCCTTGATTACGTTAGCAAATCAATGGCTGCCAAATTGCTCTACTTCTCCCCACTCCTGTTGTTGCTACTGCAACTCACTTAATTAATCTGACATGGTTCCGGAGCATTAGGTGACACAGCTTGGTTCCTCCTGACCATGCCCTCACTTCCTCACCTTCGCCACTTTGCATCTGTTTGCTTCATCAATAGTTCACGTCAGCAGTGTCAACTCAACTGACTCTCAAGTTGTGGTGACCTCTTCACTGTTGTGACCAATCCCTTCGTCTCTACGCTAGTGGCAACATCCAGCAACTTCCCGACCTTCTTGCACCTAGCAACCGCAACAAGCTCTCGAGTCGCCCTCTATTGCCACCTTCGTCGAAGCTTCATATTGCTCTTCCTTGCTTCTCTACATGTCTTCTCTACCCTGCATGACCCACCACCATGCTCGATTTTGCCTGTTTGCTCTTCACTCAAGTTTTCTGACTACTTCTCATATTGCGTCACCTTCACCGCATCTGCTCTCCGTAGCGCCTTCTCCCTCCTATCCTCTTCCAAACATTGCATCGGTCACAATCTACTCCATCAGCATTGTCAGCATCATCTTCATCATCCGTTTTCCTCTCATCCTCCGCTCTACATCATCTTCTTGAGTTACCTTCTCGCTTTGCCCTTCTAGGTCCTCAGTAGTAGCAGAGCTCTACCCATATTCAGAATATCGAACACCACCAGTCTTTTTGCCCGTCAGTCTTGGGCTAACTTGGGTCACAGGCTGTCACTCTCTTACCAACTAAGGACCTTGCTGCAGTATCAGCCTCCCATCTTCACTTTCACCAAAAATATCATCCTTCCATCAACCTCCCATAGCATCTTCTTGCCTCACTTATTATCAGCTTCATCAGCTGTGCCATCATCATCCTTAGTCATCATTTAGCAGCGCATGAGATCTCACCCCTGCGTCCATCTCATCTTCCTTGATTCACCGTCTTCATCATCATCAGTCTCCCCTCGACACAAGAATCCCTGTGGTCTAACGACTAATCTTGCGGTGTCTTGCACCCACAACAATTCATCTTTGCAACGCACGAGGTTCGTCCCTTTGCCCAAGGCAAATCATCCTCCGCCGCCATCATTAGCCATCTCCAACATCTATGGTCAGCACAGTAACTTGCACGAGATAGCTGTTTGCTTCGCAGTAGCCTGCACCCACGCCGACAGCAGATTTTTCGTGGTGCGTTGCTTCTTGTCTTCCCCTTGCCGCATCGTACTCCTCTGTAACTAGTAGCGCGCTTGGCTCCCCCCTGCGCCCACCTTATGAGTGTGCCGCCTCTGTCCATCATCAGCAATCACCAGCATCTTGTGCATCTGTAATGAGCATAAGGAACTACAGGAGCTAATTGCCCACTTTGCTGTAGCTTGCACCCACATCGGCAATAGATTTATCACGCCGCGTTGTTTCTCGCCTTCTCCTTGCCGCATCTTTGTCCTTTTTCATCGTAGGGCATGTGGTTTAGACCATGCGCCCTCTCTTTCATCCGCCATCCTTCCGCTATCATTGTCGTCATCTGCTCAGCACAAGGACCGGCTTGATCAAACTGCCAATTGTCCAGTGACCCACGCCCAGGCCGATTGGCTCTGCAGCAAATAAAATATTGCTCCTGTATCCACTCCATCACTCATTTACCTCACCATCCTCATCGTCCTCCTCGCTGTACTCTATCACCACTACACTGACACCTGAGCCACTTCTGGACTTAGAGATTCAGCTATGACAGAGCTTTCTTTTCGAGTAGCGTAGTGGCAGCGCCGTCCACCCTCTGCAAACAACACTTCATCCCTCATGGCAGTCCGACAATAAACCATTGCCATTTTTAATGAAGTCACCTCCCTCACTCACAACATTGACTGGCTTCGGATCAATGTCGATGGAAGTTATTATTTCCCACAGTGGTGACTTCAACTTTGAGAAGAAGCCTCCTGTGTGGACATCCATTAATTCAACCTCCTTCATGTCCTCCAAAACAAAGGGAGCACAAATGCCCGCAGATGAATGCGAGTGTGACGTAGATACGAAGAAGCCCAAACCCAGCTACGAGGCCTTATGTATCTCACTACCAATGTGGAATTCCATCACATCATCGAAGTGCATTGGCATCAACCTCGTCTTTGGACAATGCAAGAAATGAGGGACTACTAACTCTAAGAGGAGCACAACCCCTTGAACCACGTCCAGATCCCCTTGATCCTCCTCAAGGCAATCAATTACCACCCTTCATGAGAGACCGCATGATAGTTGATGAGGATGCACAGATAAGGACAATAGAGCAACAACCTTGAACTCCTACACCTCCCATTTTGTCTAATGGGATAGAATACTATGAGCGTCATGACTGATCAACCAGTCCTGCTCCACAATACCAAGCAAGAATGAATCTCTAGTCAAGTGTCAAGGGGGTGTCAGAATGAAGCTTTGACAAGAGAGGGAGGATAAAAAACGTCTCAATAATAGGTCAGGTTCAGACAACGAACCACCTTGACCAACGGTCCTCCGGTCATATGTCCGTTAGGTCTCTCGGTCAAGACATCGTCTAAAAAAGTGACACCTGTTGCTCGCGTCCGGCTAGCGGAAAGATGCCGATGCTTAGTACTTTTGTTTCTTCTAACTATATATACCGAGGATGTTCATTTCCTCAAGGTTAACCCATAACAATCTTCTCCATCCTGTTCTCATTTGGTTCCACCGCCTCGTCGCCATGTCCTCGCTCTTCTTGTCCATTGCTCTCTTCCATCCCCATCCAATCTTGGTTCTCTTCCTCACACCTCTTTACTCTGTCAGTTACGTTCCCTCACTCAGTTCGCGCTCAATTCACCTTTGCCATCCATCATACAACCTTCACCCCAACCCTCTTTCTCACTTAACTACCTCATCGCTCTGCCTATGTTCGGAACTTTTCTACGCGCATCCTTCAACCAACTCCTTGCACTACTACTTGTTTACGTCATCAAATCAATGTCTGTCGAATCGCCCTACTCATGTCGTTGCTTCTTCTTGTCACTCTGACAAAGCATAGTTAAGGTGCAACTAGGGCGTAGACAGTGCACAATTAAGATGCAACTAGGACACAACTTGGACGCAAGTAGGACGCATCTAGGGCGTAACTAGGATGCAAGTAGAATGCAAGAGGGGTGCAGGTAGGGCGCAACAAGGGAGCAACTAGGGCACAATAAGGGTGTAACTAGGGTGCAACTAGGGCTTAGCCAGTACCCAACTAAGGCGCAACTAGGATCCAAGTGAGGCGCAGTTAGGATGCAACTAGGGCACAACTAGGGTGCAAGTAGGGCATAACTATAGCGCAAGTCGGGCGCAAGTAGGACGCAACTACGGTGCAACTAGGGTAAAACTAGGATGAAACTACGGCGTAACTAGGGTGCGACTAGGGCGTATCTAGTGCCCAAATGATATTCAACTATGATGCAACTAGCGTACAACTAAGGCGTAAGTAGGACGTAACTAGGTCGCAAGTATGGCGTAAGTAGGGTGCAACTGGGGCACATCTACGGCGCAACTAGGGTGCAACAAGGGCGTAACTAGGGCACAAGTAGGATGCAACTAGGGCGCAAGTAGGGCGCAACTAGGGCACAACTAGGTCGCAACTAGGGCGTAACTAGGGCGCAAGAAGGGCGTAACTACTGCCCTACTGAGGCACAACTAGGACGTAACTATGGTGCAAGTAGGGCGAAACTCGCACGGAGCTAGTGTCCAACTGAAGCACAACTAGGACGAAACTAGGGCGCAACTAGGGTGCAACTAGGGAGTAACTAGGGCGCAACTAGGGTGCAAGTACGGCGCGAGTAGGGTGAAACTAGGATGCAACTACGACACAACTAGGCGCAACTAGGGTGTAGGTAGTCCCCAACTGAGGCGCTATTAATGCCTAACAAGGGAGCAACTAGGGCGTAAGTAGGGCGCAAGTAGGGCATAAGTAAGGTGCAACTAGGATGTAAGTAGGGTGCAAGTAGGGCGCAACTAGGACACAAGTAGGATGCAAGTACGGTGCAACTAGGGCGCAACTAGGACGGAACTAGGGCACAAGTAGGGCACAAGCTTGGGCAACTAGGGCGCAAATAGGGCGCAACTAGGGCGTAGCTAGTGCTGAACTAGGGTGCAACTAGGACGTAACTAAGGCACAGCTAGGGCGCAAGTATGGTGCAAGTAGGGCGCAAGTAAGGCACAACTAGGTTGCAACTATGGCATAATTAGGGTGCAACTAGGGCAAAACCAGGGCACAAATAGGGCGCAACTAGGGCGCAACTAGGGTGCAAGAACGGTGCAACTAGGGTGCAACTAGGGCACAACAAACTTGTAACTAGGGCGCAACTGGGGTGTTGCTAGTGTCCAACTGAGGCACAAGTAGGGCGCAACTAGGAAGCAGCTAGGGCGTAACTAGAGGGCAACTAGAACACAAGTCGGGTGCAACTAAGGTGCTACTAGGGCGCAACTAGGGCGCAACTAGGGCGCAACTAGGGCGCAACGAGGGTGCAATGCAATTAGGGCGTACGTAGTGCCCAAGTGATGTGCAACTAGGGTACAACTAAGGCGCAAGTAAGGCACAACTACGGCGCAACTAGGACACAAGTAGGAAGCAATTAGGGCACAAGTAGGACGCATCTAGGATGCAACTAGGGCGTAAGAATGACATAACTAGAGCACAGCTAGGACGCAACTAGATCACAACTAGGGTGTAAGTAGGACTCAAGCAAGGCGCAACCAGGATGCAATTAGGCCATAAATAGGGTACAAATAGGGCGCAAGTAGGGTGTAAGAATGGTGCAACTAAGGCGCATCTAGGGCGCATCTAGGGCGTAAGTACAACGTGCTTAGTGCCCGATATAGAGGCAGCAAAGGCACAACTAGGACGCAACTAGGGCACAACTTGGGCGCAACAAGGGTGTAGATAGGGCAAAACTAGGGCCCAACTAGGGCGCAACTAGATCGTAGCTAGTGCCCAACAAAGACACAACTAGGGTGGAACTAAGGCACAGCAATGGTGTAAGTAGGGCGAAACTAGAGTGGGACTAGAGCACAAATAGGACACAACTAGAGTGCATATAGGGTGCAACTAGGGGACAACTAGGAAAAAACTAGAGCGCAACTAGGGCGTAGCTAGTGTGCGACAAAGGCACAACTAGGGCACAACTAGGGTGCAGCTAGGTCACAAGTAGGGCACAACTAGGACGCAAGTAGGACATAACTAGGGCACAAGTAGGGCGTAACTAGGACGCAACTAGGGTGCAACTAGGGTGCAACTAGGGTGCAATAAGGAAAAGACTAGGGCGTAGCTAGTGCCCAACTAAGGCGCAACTAGGGCGCAAAGGGCATAACTAGGGTGTGACTAGGGCACAAGTAGGGGACAATTAGAGTGCAACTAGGGCACAAGTAGGGCGCAAGTAGGGCGTAAGAATGGTGCAACTAGGGTGTAACTAGGACGTAAGTAGGGTGCAACCAGGGCACGTGTTGGGTGCAACTAGTGTACAACTAGGGCGCAAGTAGGGTTCAACTAGGGTGTGAGTAGGACACAACTATGATGTATCTAGTGTGCAACTAGGGTGCAACTATGGCGCTATAGGACACAACAACGGCGTAAGTAGGGTGCAAGTAGGCCAAAGGTAGGACGTAACTAGTACGCAGCTAAGGCGCAACTAGGGCACAACTAGGGCACAACTAAGGCATAACTCGGATGCAAGTAGGACATAACTAGGGCTCAACTAGGGCGTAACTAGAGTGCGCCTAGTGTTGGATCTGGAGGAGAGAGGGAGCCTTGGAGCAGCAAACATGTGGGACTGGAAGGGCATCACTTGTGCTGAAGAATTGTTGTTGAATCACTCACAATGATGGAGTACATAAAGAGCTAGAGCTTGGGCAAGTCAGCCCTCTCACAAGCCACACCAGTTAGCCATGGAGGCTAAGGCTCACACAATATAGTCCATAATCTCACACAAGGGACAAAATCAGCCAAGCAATGAGGTTGACTACTCACACACGATCTCGAGAGCTAGAAAATTCTCTTATGGCACACTCCTTGTCCTCACATAACCCACAATCCCATGGAGAATTGCCATGAGGATCTCACCTCACCTAAAAAGTAAGGAGAGGTACCTTTTTCCTAGTCAACACACTCTGACAAGGCAACCGAAGAATCTAGGACCTTTTTGGATATTTCTGCCATCAGGTCTTGACCCTGGACCTCTTGCCTTTTCCTTTTCTCATGCAAAGGCATGGAGCCATCGCCCATGGTCAGCCAGATATTGGCGGTCAATGACCCCGGAAACTTGGAAAATTCATATCTCCCAATCCGACCATTGGATCAGCCTGTAACTTGAAGCGCAGAGATTGTGCCACCTGATCTTGCCAATGATGAAGCTAGATCAATGATCCGAGCACGCATGTGGTAGTTTCCTGGAACTTCCTCCTATGGACCTAAAACTGAGACGGATGGCTCCTTTCCCTACAATTTCCCACTTTACCGCAGTCAGAGTGGGCTGAGTCTACATGCCTTCATGCACAACTGCTGATTCTCACGAGTCACTCGCTTGGTCTAGAAATCAGCGACCTGCTTGCTGGTTGGAGTAAACTCCAGCTTGATAGCACCCTCTTGCACCAAGTGCCTAATGAAGTGATGTGATTTCTCAATGTGCTTGGTGCGTACATAGTGTTCAGGATTCTTGGCGAGTGCGATTTTGCTCTGGTTGTCGAAGCAAACAGGAAGTGGAATTTTTGTACTCCCACTCATCTACGTCATGAGACGTTGAAGCCAAACAACTTCCTTGGCTTCAAAGCTAAGAGAGACGTACTCAGCTTCCGTGCTTGAGGTAGCCACAACCATCTGCCGCTTGCTACACCTGCTGATGGCCCCACCATTCATGAGGAACACATCGCCAGAGATGGACTTGTGGTCCTCAGGGTTTGAATCCCAACCTATGTCTGTGTAGCCGATGATGTTGTTGTCGTTGCCATTGTAGGTGATGCGGATGTTGATAGTTCCACCAAGGTAGCAAAAGATCCGCTTCATTGCCTTCTGGTGCTCAGGTCCGGGGTTTGCCATATGCTCGCTCAGAGCACTCAAAACTTGTGCGAGGTCCGGCCTGATTGCCACCATCAGGTACATGAGAGTGCCGATGCCGCTATTGTACTTCCGCCTCTCAGTTGCATCCGCTTCTCCATTAAAACTCACAAGGTACTGCCACGTCTTTAGTGGCGTGCCGATGGGTTTGGCCTGTGCCATGCTGAACCGCTTCAAGACATCCTTGATGTAGCGGCTCTGCTGGAGCGAGAAAGAGCGTAATTTATGGTCACACGCAATGTGGATTCCGAGGAAGTATGATGCTTCCCTGAGATCAAACATCTGAAAGCGCTCTTGCATGGCCTCCTTGAACTCCTGTATTGCTCACATGCTATTAGAAAGGAGGAGCATGTCATCCACATAGACGATCATGATGACCACCTCATGTCCATGCTGCCAACGATAGACGCTGTAGTCACAAACAGCGCTCAAACCCCATGCACTAGAGCGCCGCATTCAATTTCTGGTTCCAAGCACGCGATGCTTGGTTGAGGCCATACAGTGACTTCTGAAGCTTGCAAACCAGGTGCTCCTGGCCATCCATGACGAATCCCCACAGCTCCTCCATGTACATTTCCTCCTCCAAGTCATTTTTCAAGAATGCCGTCATGACATCCATGTGGTGAATTGCGAAGTCTGGAGCTACTGCATAAGAAAGGAGTGTGCGTACAAAGGCAAACTCTGCAACAGGAACAAACATTTCCCCATAGTCGATGCCTTCAGCTGCGAGTAGCCCTTAGCAACCAGTCGTGCCTTGTACTTTTTGAGATTGCCATCTGCGCCCCTCATCTTTTTGAATACCCAGTTGCACTTGATTACCTTGCCTCCTGGTGGACGCTTCCTCAGCTCACATGTGCCTTTATCGAGCTACGACTGTATATCTTGCTGCATAGCTTGCGCCCAATCTGCTGCATCACGTGCAGCCATGGCCTCCTTGTACAACGTTGTCTCATGAGCATCTGATGCAACGGCGACATTCATCTAATCAAGCTTTTGCAACATCCATAAATGCCCGTGCTCACCAGGCTTGTAGTGCACATTAAGAAGGTACCTGCGACCTTGTGCTCGGACGTTAGCGGGCAGCTGGCACGGTGCTGCATGCATCATTGTTTTTTGTGGTGATGGTGTATCTCCTTCCTCTACTTTTGCCAATGAGGCTGTTGCATCTGCTGTATCTGCTGCATCAAAAAATGGAGAATAGAGTGGTTCTCCGATTGTCACAATAGAGGAAGGATCAGGGGAGACGGGGTCAGGGAGAATGTCTCCTCCCATTGCTTCGTCAGCTGCTGGTTGTGCTTCCTCTTCACAGATGATGTCGGTGCCGATGACATTGCTTTCATTGAAAATGACATCCGTGGAGATGTTGACGTGGCCAGTATCCCTCTCATAGAGACGATACGCCTTGCTTGCCACATCATTACCGATCAACAGTATGTTTGTGTTCTTCACGTCCCATTCCTACCGCTTCTCCTTTGGCAGGTGCACGTGTGCCAAGTTGCTGAAGGCACAAAGATGACCCACGCTCGGCTTCTTGCCCAACCGCGCCTCGTATGGTGTCATTTGCTCCAACGCCTTGGTAGGACTACACTTCTTACCGTACAACGTAGTCCTCACTGGTTCAGCCGAAACGTTGTAGGTGAGCCAAGCCGCATGCAGCATGGAGCACGCTAACTCAACGATGGTGCGGTTGGTGCATGCTGTTACGCCGTTCTGCTACGGCGAGTATGGCGCGGTCCGCTGCGCCTTGATGCCTGCCATTGCGAAGTAGTCATGAAACTCTTTCCTCAGGTACTCTCCGGCATCATCGCTACACAAAGCCTTGATCTTCTTGCTAGTTTGGTTCTCCACCATTGCCTTGAAATCGTTGAACTTGTCAAAGCACTAGTCCTTGGAGGGAAGGAAATACACAGCAGAGTAATGGCTGAAATCATCAATGAGGGTGAGAAAATACCTAGAGCCTCCAAAGCTCTGGGTCTGCATCGGGCCTCACAAGTCTGTGTGGACCAGCTCCAGTACCTCCTTTGCGCGTTGTCCTGTTCTAAAGAATGCCTCACGATGCTGCACCCCCTCCAAACAGCCGATGCACAACTGCTGCTCAAAGTTAAAGATGGTGGGCATGTCAAACACCATCTGCTTTATTTGAAGTTGCTGGAAGGCGCGCATGCTGATGTGGCGGTAGCGTGCATGCCAGATTTTGCCATATGTGGCCTGCACCACTGCTGCAAGGCTCTGCTCACACGGGATCTTGGTCGCCTCCAATAGGTGGTACATGTCGCCTTCCTTCACCAACCTGGCGAACTCCTCTCTTATTACCTTGTCGAAGATGTAGCCATAGTGGTCGTCAAAGACGTCTTGCGGTCCTATATTAGTGAGAGAGGGTACTAAGAGAAAGTTGAACGCAACATCAGGTACATATAGCATGCCACGGAACACTCCCACGTGTGTGCCACGTGGGGTCTCCAACCCCATCTCCACAATCCCCATCCCCTCAGCATACACTACCTGATCATCACCCAAAGCAATCCAACGGGGAGGAAGAGAGAGCAGCTACGTAACCACTCCTTGTGATGCGTCAGACTCTTGGTACACACTGAGTCATTGTACCATGCCACATCCGCCTTTTCCTTGTGCGACATTTCAGACTTTGCCATGAAGAGGCGGTCACGCACCTCCTTGGCCACGTTCATGTTGCCAAAATGGCGTACGTCGGTCTGGTTCTACCGCTACTGTTACTATTGCTTACGTTGTTGTGACCGATGCTGTTGTTGCTGTAGAGATTGCTGCTTTTGCTGCTGATGCTACTGCTGCTCCTTCTGGTCCCTCTTGAACTTGAAGTACTCTTTCTTGTAGTGCCCTTCTTCTAGAAATAGTGGCACTTGCCTTTCTTATTTCCTCTCTGCTGCCAAGACTGCTGCTGCTGTTGGTTGCGTAAGCCCATGGCCATGAAGACTGCTTCACTGTTGCTGTGGCTGCCATTGCGCTTTGCTGCATTGCAGCCCAGTTCTACCCTCACCACGTGCGTGCAAATGAAGTCCAAGTCAAGAGTCGGCTGATACTCCAGCGTCTCTCACACCGTGTCATAACTGTTTGGGAGTCCCCTCAGTAGGAGGGGGACGAAGCGATTGTCTTCCACAGGATTGCCGGCCGCTTTTAGCTGCTTCTCCAGCTGTTTTGCCCTGTCCAAGTACGCATCCATCCCTTCTGCACCCTACATTTTCAACGCCATCATCTTCTCCTCCAAAAGCATGAGGAATGCAAGATCCTTGCTCTCATACTTCTTGCACAATGTGTCCCACTCTCTTTTTGCTACTGCAAAAAGAGGGTGGGAGGGCCTTGTCACTCACGTACTACAGATGCAGGTTGGAGATGGTGTTCACAAGCAACCTATAGGCCTGCCTGTCCTTCTTCTTCCACTCCTCATATGCTGCCGCTGCAGTAGTAGATGAACTAGCATCTACTACACCTTTCTACGGCGTCTTTCCCGCCACCATCTTCGTTGCGGTGATGCCTTTTGCCTGTGGAGGCAGAGCGCGCTCGTGGCTGCTCACCACCTCCCACAAGCCCCTCTCCTCCAAAAGGAGGCGGGTACCGATCTTCCAAAACGTGAAGTTGGCGCGTACTTGCAGCCTCTCCAAGAGATGGGCTACTGTTACCACGCTTGCTGCTGCCATTTTGAGCTTTGGTGATGGTCAATGCTGCCCTTGAGTGGCGGCACTACCCTTGCTTCTGCTACTACTTCCGCGAGAAACCTGTCTGACAAAAAATGGACTATAGAGGCTAGCAGACTGGGAATTTGGAAAAACGGAGCCCACCACCGGAAAATAAAGCTCAAACCTTTCAGATTGACCCATAGAATATGGTCATCAATAGGGGATTTTCAGACATGTGCCCTTTTGACAACAGGGTATGCTACTGCTCCTACTCTAGCGCACACCAGCCAGCTTGTAAACGGCGTTTCTCCCAAACGTAGCAATGGAATGCATGTAATCTGGCACCAATGGAAAGATTAGGAAAAATACTTCAATTTGCATTTTCTACTTTTTGAACTTGACAAAAATACGAGAGAGTTGTGGTCATCACAAGGCGACAGTCTTGCTCAGAGAGAAGAGTGCACCTGTGGTCGACCTAGTTTTGAGCATAACTCTTAATCCGACCATCGGACCTTTGCGATCTTGGGTTCTTTAGAAAGCTTGTCTTTTGAACTTGAAGATCCAGTAGTCTATCATTGAATTCGGTGACAATTTACCCTAACCTGTTGCTCTCAAAGTGACGCCCTGTGCTGAATGAAAGTGGCAGAACTTGGCTCTGATACCAAGTGTTGGATCTGGAGGAGAGAGAGAGCTTTGGAGCTCTAAACATGTGGGACTGCAAGGGCATCACTACGGCTGAAAAATGGTTGTTGAATCACTCAAAATGATGGAGAATATGTAGAGCTAGAGCCTGGGCAAGTTAGCCCTCTCACAAGCTACACCAATTAGCCATGGAGGCTAAACCTCTCACACTAGAGTCCATAATCTTACATAAGGAAGGAAATCAGCATAGCAATGAGGCTGACCACTCACACACAACCTAGAGAGCTAGAAAATGCCCTTATGGCACACTCCCAGTGGTCACATAACCCACAATCCCATGGAGAATCGCCATGTGTCCATGGCTAGCACACAAGGATCTCACCTCACCTTAAAAGCAAGGAGAGGTACCTTTTTCCTATTCAGCACAGTTTGACAAGGCAACCCAGAAATCCAGGACATTTTTGGATATCTTTCCCATCAGGTTTTTGACCCTGGGTTTCCTGCCTTTTTCTTTTCACAGTTTAAGGCATGGAGCCATCGCCCATGGTCACCCAGATATCGGCAATTGATGACCCCAAAAACTTCGAACATTTATATCTCCCAATCCAACCGTTGGATCGGCCTTAAACTTGAACCGTAGACATTGTGCCAAATGATCTTTCCAATGGTGAAGTTGGATTGACGATCGGAGCAGGCATCTGGTAGTTTCCTAGAACGTTCTCCCGTGGACCTGAAACTGAGGAACTAGGTGTTGGGAAAGGAGCCAGATGGCTCTTTTCCCAACACCTAGGACCCACGGAGGACACACGCAGGCATTCATGACTAATCACCTGTGAATTTTTCACTCATTTTACAGTGTACATGCTGCGTGGACACCGTAGGAACATTGAGAGACGTTTCCCTTCAACAGTTGTCTATTTCTATGAACAACTATGTTTCAAACCTTTTGTTTTATGTATTAAAATATATGGTGGAATATTAAGTGACCTAACATGGACCTACTTTCCTACGTTGTCATTTTTGTTCAACATCTACTTGCCTATCGTCTAGTTGTCTTTGCGCACCATAAACCGAGTTGTCTGGGCCGGGAGGGTCTTTTTGATCGATGTCCTATACGGAATATACACTAGTGTACTCTCGTGAGAGAGTTTCCCGGATGTTGCGAGACGTACACTAGTGTACGTTTTGTGACTTCCACCACATACACTCACTCATACACTCACTATATACAACCCCGGGGGGGGATGGACAGAGCGATGTCGACGGATCAGTCTCCTCCCATCACCAATATGGGAAAGTGTACGAGGTGAGTCTATGAAGTGGTATATGTGGGAGGGTACGAAAAAGATACACTAATGAACTCTTGTGAGAGATTTTCTCAGAAGTCGCAAGACGTACACTAGTGTACGTTTCATGACTTCCACCACATACTCTCACTCATACACTCATCATATACAATGCGGGGGGAAGGCATGGACCGAGCAATGTCGGTGGATCAGTCACCCTCCCCTAAACAGGAAAGTGTATGAGGTAAGTGTGTGAGGTGGTGTATGTGGGGGGTAAAGAAACACTACTGAACTCTTGTGAGAGAGTTTCCCGGAAGTCGCGAGACGTACACTAGTGTATGTTTCGCGACTTCCACCACATACACTCTCTCATACACTCACCATGAACAATGGGGGGGGTAGACCAAGCGATGTCGACGGATCAGTCTCACCTCCCCCAATACGGGAAAGTGTATGAGGCAAGTGTATGAGGCGGTAAATGTGGGGGGTACAAAGAAAATACATCAATGAAATCTTGTGAGAGAGTTTCCCCAAAAGTCGCAAGACATACACTAGTGTACGTCTCGCGACTTCCACCACATACACTCACTCATACACTCACTATTTACAATCCAAGGGGGGGGGGACGGACCGAATGATGTCGATGGATCAGTCTCCCCCCCCCCCATACAGGAAAGTCTATGAGGCGAGTGTAAGAGGCGGTGTATCTGGGAGAGTAAAAACAAATACACTAATGAACTCTTGTGAGAGAGTTTCCCAGAAGTTGCGAGACGGACACTAGTGTACGTTTCGCGACTCCTATCACATCCACCCTCTCATACACTCACCATGGACAATGCCGGGGGGGGGGTAGACCAAGCGATGTCGACGGATCCGTCTCCCCCCTCCCCAATACGGGAAAGTGTATGAGGCGAGTGTATGAGGCGGTGTATCTGGGGGGGGGGTACAAAAAAAATACACTAATGAACTCTTGTGAGAGGGTTTCCCGGAAGTTGCGAGACGTACACTAGTGTACGTCTCGTGACTTCCACCACATACACTCCCTCATACACTCGCCATATGCAATCGGAGGGGGGGGGGATGGACCGAGCGATGTCGACGGATCCGTCTCCTCCCCCCAATACGGGAAAGTGCATGAGGCAAGTGTAAGAGGCAATGTATGTGGGAGGTACAAAAAAAAACACTAATGAACTCTTGTGAGAGAATTTCTTGGAAATCGCGAGACATTCACTAGTGTACATTTCGCGACTTCCACGACATACGCTCACACATACACTCACCATGTACAATCCGATGGGTGGGGGGGGGGGGATGGACCGAGCGCTGTCGATGGATCAGTTTCCCCCCTCCAATACGGGAAAGTGTTTGCGGCGAGTGTATGAGGCGATGTATCTTGGGAGGGTATGAAAAAATACACTAACGAACTCTTGTGCAAGACGTACACTAGCGTATTATCAAAATTATGCCTCTGTCAAGGGAGGACAACCAACCGGTTCACTCCCTAGGAGCACGTGGGTTCCCCCCCCCTCGGAAAATCTGAGCACTCTCAATAACGGTTCACTCTCGGTGTGAACTCCCTCGGTCTTACCCTACACGAACAGTTGACGG
The DNA here is from genome assembly GCA_023375785.1 of Penium margaritaceum. Taxonomy (NCBI): domain Eukaryota; kingdom Viridiplantae; phylum Streptophyta; class Zygnematophyceae; order Desmidiales; family Peniaceae; genus Penium; species Penium margaritaceum. The sequence continues at coordinate 183,998 of SZWC01001382.1, read as the reverse complement.
TGATAACCGACCAATGACACATTAGCAAATCATCCCCTAATAAGCGGTCAGGCCGCAAGCACGTCCAGCTAGTGTACAAAAAGCCGTTGCTTGTTATGTGTCTTGTTATAAAGAGGATGTTCATTCCCTCCCAGGCTTAACCAGAACAGTTATGTTCAACATGTTCCCTTTGGTTCCGCAGCTTCGCCGTCGTGTTCTCCCTCTGATTGTCTCTTGCTCCTACGGCCTTTGCCCACCAGTCCCAACTCTCTCTTTGCTTTGTCACTCTTGACTCTTTGCTCCCTCTTGGTGCATCACTTACCTCGCCTCGCCTTCCGTGCTCTCTCCCTGCCCTGTGTCTACCTTGTCATTGCGGCATTTCTCCTCTCTCTGGCTCCGATGACTAACATCTTGGGGTCCCCCTCACTTTTCTACTCCAGTCACTCTGCCAACTTGCTTCCATATGCTTTAGTGCTTCTGCTCACTTCTGCTCCTGTCATCCTTGCTCATTACATTCTTCCGACATGGTATTAGAGCATCAGGCAACATCACATGGTGCCCCGTGACCGAGGCATTGCTCTACCACCACCATTGATTCACTGCTTGGATCTGCATTCCTATGCTGTCGCCAACGCCAATTCGCGCCCGTCTACTTGGCCAGAGCTGACATCAGTAGCATAGCCTCAAACGCACTTCATGCTGAAGAAACGACCTGTCACCATGAGGAAGCGCTGCGCCCATCTCGCGCCCGTGGTTGACAATTGGTGACTCAACGTCAACACCTGTCATAGGCAGCTCTCAGGCCGCCACTTGACGTCATCATCTTAGAAGCTTCGTGCCACTTGTCTTCTGTTGCCTCTCCTCGCCCCAGGACTTGGAAGAGCCTCTTCCTCCCTCATCCTATTCTCAGTATCATCTGCCTCAATCGACTCGTCCACGCAAATTCTCTTGCATTCATGAGCTTGAGCTGCCCTCTCAGACTGCTTGTGCTGGTCGTCAGCAACGACAGATTGCCCCTCGCCACCAGGATATTGGAGAGCACCAGTCTTTGTGCACGTCGGTCTTGAACCAACTAGAGAACAAGCCGTCACTCTTCTGACCTATGGACTGGCATCACCGCTTACCTCACGACTTGCCCTACTGCAGCCTCTTCCTCTTGTTGTGAGGATATCGGACACCACCACTCTTTCTGCCCATTGGTCTTGGGCCAACTGGGGAACAAGCCGTCACTCTTCTGACAAGAAAGGAATTAGGTGCATCACTCTAGGCCCACCATCATCCTCGTTCACTCTTCCATCCGCCCTCTATTGCGATTCCTCTCACCACATCGTCGTCATCCTCCTGTTGCCAAACTCCTCTCACTCTTAGCCTCTGCAACCATCGTCTTCATCCCTCATTGTACCATTCGCATCATCTTCCTCCTATTCTTGCATCATTCTTCTCGGCGCCTCCTCTTCATCATCATGTGCATAGCTTTGCAGCGCACGTGGTTTCGCCCCTGTGCCCAGTCTTCGGCCATCTCCACTTCCTTCCTCTTTCGGATCGTTCTTCAGCTCAGAACAAGGTTCTGCCCGGTCGCGTTTCCTGTTGCACGACGACCCGCACATACGCTGAAGCTTCCTATGGCGCATGTGGCTCGCCCCTGCGCCCACTCTGTCATCATCAGTTTCCTCCCCCATATCATCAGCATCCGTGGCAAGCACAAGGACCTGTACGAGCTAACTGCCTGCTTTGTAGCAGCCTGCATCCATGTTGACAGCAGATTTCTTGCGACGCTTGGCCATCGCCTTCCCCTCATTGCATCCTATTCCCCTACTTTGCAGCGCACGTGGTTCCGCCCCTGCGCCCACTCAGTCATCATCAGTTAATCCGCTTATGTATTGCTCTTCCCTCGATATAAGGATTCATTCGATCGCATTGCCTACTTCGCGACGACTTGCGTCCACGCCAAAACTTTGCACGAGACCCCATCCCTGCGTCCAACCATCGGAATTGGCGGAAGAATCATCATCACAAACATCGACAACTTTTTTCCTCTACCTACGACACATCATCAATGATCCCTGACATCATGAACCAGCTCTCCGCCGCATGGAATGATTTTTCCGCCCTTGCATGTGACGCCTGTAACATCCTCACTTGGTCAGACAATGTTATCGCCAGTGCCCGCAACATCCACATCAATGAGCATGCAGTAGCTAGGCTACTCCTTGGAAAGTATGATCATCTTCACAGCCACCAAAATCACCATAAGGACTACTATGCCACCCTCGCTGCCATCTCGAGCGTACCAAAAACGTGCCTCGCTCCTGTCTACCACTTCCTTGAACAGCAATCTCGGATTGCACCTCAGCAATGGTACTCGCTGCTGGGGTATGAGTGGGCTGGACGCCCCTACTACCTTCATACCTTTCATGTGGTCACCTTTCCAACTCTGCCAGACATTCCCCTCCTATAATTTCTCCCACACAACGAAGAGGCTGACGTCACATCGACCAATGTTGATGAATGGCAGCATATTTTCTACAACAAGAGGACCACTCTACTTTGGAGAACACTACACTCATGCCGAGTTCCATGCCCAACGCAATCTCTTCAACACTGAACTCAGGCATGGATTTTGTATGCTCGTAAATCCTCAGCTCCACTTTCTCTTGGCCAAGCATGATCGCAACCTATTCCTCATGTGGCAAGGCCTGATCAACCACTATGGAGTGTCGGTAAAATGCTAGGGATACAACAAGAGAAGCTGGAACTTTATATTTGCCACCCTGTATTCCGGTGTTGAGCCCTCTTAACTCAGTGCATTGACAGATTCAAGGGGGGTGTCAAAATTGTGCCTTTGTCAAGGCAGGACAATCAAGGGGTTCATTCCCCAGGAGCACCTGGGTTCCTCCCCCTCGAAAGATCCGACCACTCTTAATAACGGTTCATTCTTGCTGTGAACTCCCTCATTCTTATCCTACACAAACCGTTGACGGTGATGACCGACCAATGGCACGTTACCGAGTCATCCACTAATATGCGGTCCGGCCGCAAGCACGCCTGGCTAGTGCACAAGAAGCCGTTGCTTGTTATTTGTCCTGATATAAGGAGGATCTTCATTCCCTCCTAGGTTTAACCACAGGAGCTCTATTCATCGTGTTCCCTTTGGTTCCGCATCTTTGCCGCCGTGTTCTCGCTTTGCCCGTCTCTCGCTCCCACCGCATTGGCCTACCAATCCCAACTCTCTATTTGCTTCGTTACTCGCGACTCTTTGCTCACTCCCGGGGCATCACTTACCTAGCTTCGCCTTCCGTGCTGACTCCCTACCCTCTGTCTACCTTGTCATTGCGGTATCTCGCCTCTCTCGAGTTCCTGTGACTAACTCCTTGTGGTCTCCCTCGCATTTCTGCTCCACTCACTCTGCCTACTTGCTTCCACATGTTTTTGTGCTTCTGCTTGCTTCTGCTTCCGTCATCCTAGCTCATTACATTCTTCTCACATGTACATCTTGCGACTTCCACCACATAGACTCACCTTTACACTCAATATATACAATCCAGGGGAGTGGAGGGGGATGGACCGAGCAACGTTGACGAATCCGTCTCCCCCCCTCTAATACGGGAAAGTGTATGAGGCGTGTATGAGGCGCTGTATCTGGGGGGGATATGAAAAAAATACACCAATAAACTCTTTTGAGAGAGTTTCTTGGAAGTCCTGAGACGTACACTAGTGTACGTCTTGTGACTTCTACAACGTACTCTCCCTCATACACTTGCCATATGCAATCTGGGAGGGGGGGGGTTGGATCGAGCGATGTCGACGAATTCGTCCTCCCCCTCCCCCAATATGGGAAAGTGTATGAGGTGAGTGTATGAGGCGGTGTATGTTGGGGGGGCGGGGGAATACTAATGAACTCTTATGAGAGGGTTTCCCAGAATTTGTGAGATGTACACTAGGGTACGTCTCGCGACTGCCACCACATATACTCCCTCATACACTCACCATATGCAATCCAGGGGGGAGGAGGGGCTCATCCGATTGAGAAGATATCGAAAACATAAATGTACTAGTATGTGTGAAATGGACAGGGTTGCAGATGTAGTTGTTACGTAAATAGATGTACGCGGAGTAGGTGTGTTTAGAAATTCTTAGCAGACCTAGAATGGTCTTATATGCCAAGAACTGTTAGAACCCTCGTAATCTTCTAGGAAACTACCTTATGACGTAGGTACCTATACAATGATCTAACGGTGTACAAAAATACCCCGGTTAACCATACCTCGCAACTAGGGACAACTACAACACAACTAGGGCACAAGTGGGGCACGTTTACGTTGTAAATAGAGCACAACTAGGGTGTAGCTAATGCGCAACTGAGACGCAACTAGGGCACAACTAGGACGCAAGGCGCGTGCAACTAAGACGCAAGTAGGATGCACTTCGGGCACAACTAGGGCGCAACTAGGGCGTAAATAGGGCGCAAGTAGAATGCAAGTAAGGTACAACTAGGTCACTATAAGGGCAACTAGGGCGTAAGTAAGGCGCAAGTAGAGCAAAAGTAGGGTGCAAAAAGGCTCAACTAGGGTGCAACTGGGGTGTAGCTAGTGACCAAGTGAGGTACAACAAGGGCTCAGGTACGGCGTAGCTAGTGCCCAGGTGAGGTACAACTAGGCTGCAACTAGGACACAAGTAGGGCACAACTAGGGCGCAACTAGGACGCAACTAGGACGCATGTAGGGCACAAGTAGGATACAAGAAGGACGTAACTAGGGCGCAACTAGGACACAAGTAGGGCAAAAATATGAAGCAACTAGGACGCAAGTAGGACGTACGTAGGGCGCAACTAGGGTACACATAGGGCACAACTAGGGTGCAACTAGGGTGCAACTAGAGCAGAAGTAGGGCGTAGATAGTGCCCAACTGAGGAACAACAAGGACGCATCTAGTGCGGAACTGGGGTGCAACTAGGGTACAAGTATGGTGTAACTAGGGTACAACTAGGGCGCAACTAGGATACAAGAAGGGCATAGCTAGTGTCCAACTGAGGCGCAACTAGGGCGCAACTAGGGCCCAACTAGGATGCAAGTACGACGCAACTAATGTGCAAGTAGGGCGGAGCTAGGGTGCAAGTAGGATGCAACCTGGGCGCAAGTAGGCCGCAAGTAGGGTCCAACTAGGGCATAATTAGGGTGCAACTGGGGCGCAAGTAGGTCGCAAGTAGGGCACAAATAGGGCACAAGTAGGGTGCAAGTAGGGTGTAGCTAAGGTGCATCTAGGGCAGAATTAGGCTCCAACTATGGCGTAATTAGGGCGCAACTAGGATGGAACTAAGGCGAAACTACGGTGCAAATAGGGCATAAGTAGGGCGCAACTAGGGTGCAACTAGGGCTAAACTAAAGCACAACAAGGGTGGAACTAGGGCACAAGTAGGGCGTACCTAGTACCCAACTGAGGCGCAACTAAGGTACAACTAGGATGCAAGTCGGATGCAAATAGGCCGCAAGGAGGGTGCAACCAAGGCGCACGAAGGGCACAAATAAGGTGTAACTAGGGCACAACTAGGACGCAACTAGGGTGCAACTAGGGCGCAACTAGAGTGTAACTAGTGTGCCACTAGGGCGTAGCTAGTGCCCAGCTGAGGCGCAACTAGGCTGCAAGTACGGCACAACTAGGGTGCAAGCATAGCACAACTAGGACGCAAATAGAGCCGAAGTAGGGTACAAGTAGGGCGCAAGTAGGGTGTAACTAGGGCGCAACTAGGGCACAACTAGGGCAAAACTAGGGCGCATATAAGGCACAAGTTGAATGCAAGTGGGGCGCAACTAGGATGTAACAAGGGCGCAACCAGGGCGCATCAAGGGTGCAACTAGGGCGCAACTAGGGAACAAGTAGGGTGCAAGTGGGACGCAAGTAGGGTGCAACTAGGGCGCATCTAGCTCCCAACTAGGGTGCAACTAGGACTCAACTAGGGAACAACTAGGGCATAGCTAGCGCTCAACTGACGGGTAACTAGGGCATAACTAGGGCGCAACTAGGCCACAACAAGGGCACAACTAGGGCACAAGTAGGGCGCAAGTAGGGCGCAAGTAGGGCGCAAGTAGGGTGCAAGTAGGGCACAAGTAGTCCTCAAGTAGGATGCAAGAAGGGTACAAGGATGCAAGTAGGGTGCAACTAGGGCACAATTAGTGCTTAACTAGGGCGCAACTAGGGTACAACTAGGGCGTAATTACGGCATAGGTAAGACCCAACTAAGGGTCAAATAGGGTGCAACTAGGGAGCCAGTCGCATGCAACTAGAGCGCAACTAGGTCGCAACCAGGGCGCAAATAGGGTTCAAGTAGGGTGTAATTAGGGCATAACTATAGCACAACTAAAGCGCAAGTAGAGAGAGGTAAAGGGATAGGAGAGCGGCGCCACTCTCTTCCCTAACCCTCTGCCTGCCTGTCCTACTCTACTATACCCTATCTGTTGCGATAAAGAGAGAGGGTTATCCCACGCCTCGCCCTGCCCACTGTGTACCTGTGATTCAATAGTTAGATGCTGATGCTTGGTATTAGCTTAGTACCAAAATGGACATTACTGAGTACTGGTTCCAAGACGAGGCGATGAGTGAGGTGTACTGATGTGGATCATCAAGAGGTAGCACCAAAGCAACACACACGCGGACTTCGGACAACCCCTGGACCATTGTCAAATATCAATCTGCTGACTGATTAATCAACAATCCACATGCCTCAACATACTCACATCACCATCACATGACCAAGCTACAAATGACAAGTACAAGTCGGGATCAGGGTAGGTTGTGAAGGACAATATCAAGACCTGGTGTGATTGCACCCCAATGACATATCACTATGGGACAGCCGGCTCGAGACGGCATCCTGCGGACTGGTCCTATGCTAACTAGTGGAGAGAATAAGATAAGCGAAGCGAGGAGTAGGTGAGCGAGCACTAGCATAAAAGCCAGTCGTAGTTTAAAATGCTTTCAGTTCTCTTTTGTTTACGAGTTATTCTCAAGACCATATTCTGCCCTCTTTTGTCATTTGGGTTGCTTTGTGGCAGTGTCTCTGACAACTGGTTATTTGACAGAAGAAAAACTGTGACTGGTGCAACTAACAAAAGAAAATTTCAAGGACACTTAACGATCCATTTTTTCCTCATTTGGTATCGGAGGAGGGTGTATCATTTGAAAGCCAAACTTGGACGAAGATCGCTGGTTGAGGCCAGACAATGTCTTGAATCAAGAAGACAACAAACAACTATAAACGCCAACTGCTTCTGCTACTGGTGCTGCCAGCCATGGCAAGCGGATTTGTAGCAGAGCAATTCAAGGTGGAGGGTTTCAATGGCGACAAGTATCATGAATTCAGTTCTAACATGCTCATGGTGTTTTTGGCCAAGGGTCTCTGGGGTGTGGTGTCTGATCCACCAACCGACAACTACCTGCAAATGCCACAGCGCAAGAGAGAGCAACATGGCGACAGAGGAAGAACAGGCATTTGCCCTCCTTGCAATGCTAGTCTTAGAACTACTAACATTTCTTATCATAGACGGAAACCTAAATCAGAACCCTCGGCATGCTTGGAAGACCTTAAAGAACAGATATGACAAAGTCGGCTAACAAGAAAAAATGACCCTCATCAACAAGTTCTATTCCCTGAAGATGGAGGCCGAAACAAAAATCGACGACCATGTGTCTTATCTCAAGGCACAGGTGGAACATATTGGTGTCATGGGACACATCATTTTGGAGGCCCAAGTTGTACAAAAATGTCTTGGAAGTCTTCCCAAGCATTTCAACCACACAGGCAAACAACTGCTGGTCTCATATGAGCAGGGACTGGCCGTTGACAATTATATCCAAGAACAAGCACAGGTACTACAACCACATGAACTCAGACTTCAACTTCTTCAGAAGCCAAATGGCGTAGGAGGCCAATAGGGAGGGGCTCAAGGAAACCAGGTTGTTCCCCAAGAAACAACACCTGTCCGAGTACCATCATTTGTATTAACCCTTGAACGCGTGTGTGACTTCATGTTGAGAGTAGAAGAAAACTTCAATAGAGAAATTGGCTTAGCTGATTCAGCTCTGTACATAATATTTCAAAACGGAGGACCCAAAAAGTTCAACTCTGTGCCTCTTGGATATGGACAAGGACGTCTTGCCTCTATGAATCATCCAGTGACAAATCCACACAATGTTGTATCACCATCCAGAAAACATCAACAGAATCAAGGGCCATTTGGTTCTCTTGGAACCAAAGCATTTGCCAACACAAAATGCTAGAACTGTGGTGAACTCAGCCACATCAACAGGTTCCGTCAAAAGTGAGCAAGGTTCAAGCCTAGGGCCAAGCAGGCAATGATGGCTAAAGACACCAAGAGCTCCTCATCAGCATCACAACTATTCTGTCCACAGTCACCAGGTATGGCAGTAGGCTTGGAGCAAGATGATCTTCACCTTGAATGTCCGTATCAACCCGACACAACTCAAGACAACACAAAGGTTAAACCTTTGGGGAAGGTGGCCATGGAAGAACTGGTCTTTTGCTCCATTGAGAGTGCTTTCTTAATGGCCGTTGGGATACTAGCATGGATTCTTGACTCTGGATGCACCAGACATATGACCAGCAACAAGACCTGGTTTACAACATTCAAGCCATTACAGCCTCCCAAAGTTGTTCGAATGGGAGATGGCAGGATAATACCTGCAACAGGCACTAGTTTCATTGCATCACTATCATGCTGGAAGGAAAACCTGTCTTTTGTCTCTTGGAGGATGTGCTTTATGTCCCAGAACGTTCAGCAAACTTACTCTTTATTCCCAAACTCAAGGACAAATGTTTCAAAGTGATATTCGACCTGGACATGAGCTGACAAATCTTTACCTTGTCAGAAGATCTTGCTGCTGCTGCCAAGCAGAAATGAAATCCTACAATCCTCCATACACTTGACAGTGCAGCTGATCTTTCAGAACCAAAACTCATCTTTGCTGTAGCATCGGATGTAGAGACATAGATTGATGTCCCATCTCACACTTGGACTTAGAGTGAATTATGGCATCGCAAATTGGGGCACACTGGCTATAGTACCCTAGCTCGCATGGTACAAAAGCGACTGGCCCACAACCTATCCAACTATATCACTGCTCTAGAAACTGACAGAGTTTGTGAACGATGACTTGCACGCTCACAGTCTCAGGACTCCTTTCCAAATCATCCTACAGAGCGGACGACACAGAAGCTCAAACTCATTCACGTGGATCTCAGTCAGATCCGAACGCAATCCTTGTCTGGGAAGCGATATTTCCTTGTCCTTATCAATGACCAGACTCACTTCACATGGGTGCAGTTTCTACGTCACAAGTCTGAAGCTGCAAATGTTATCATTGCCTGGACAAAGATGGTTGAAAATGAAAATGGCCTCACCATCAAGTGCTTAAGATCTGACAATGGCACTGAATTTTCCAACCAGTCCCTTAGCGCTTTATGCAAAGCCAAGGACATTCGTCAGGAATCCACTGTGCCCCTCAGCCCACAGCAGAATTGAAAGACTGAACGCATGAACAGGACCCTCTTGAACAAAGCACAATCTATGCTTCATGATGCCCACCTTCCACCTTCATTCTGGGCTGAAGCAAAAAACACAACTACACACTTCTCCAACCTCGTCTCGTGCCGCCAGCTTCCACACTGGATCTTGCCCTACAAAGCCTACTCTGGACATCGTCCAGATGTCAGCTTTCTCCGTGTCTTTGGATGTACAAGCTTTACTTGGGTTCACCCATTTTGTAGGGACAATCTTTCTACCCACTATCGCAAGGGCCTCTTGGTTGTCTGCAAAGCAGTAGGACAGGCATATCGTCTCTATGATCCCATCATCAAAACAGTCTTTTGCGGCCATAGTGTGAGATTTGATGAACATTATTACCGTGGGTCTACAGCTCATGCTGTGCTTCCCAAGCCAACCTGGAACACGATACCCCTTGCTGACCCTCCTTCTCATTTCAGAAGGTGCAAGTGGACCTTGAACCAGATGAGCATGATGGTTTGATTCCACCTCTTGTTCCTCATCTGATGGCTGACCCTCCGGCTCTCCAAGAGGAACAACAACATTAGCAGCTCAATGCCCCTTGTCTGAACCGTTGGCTCTAGTGGGTATGGAATCACCCTCAAGGATTCCTAGATCTCACTGATACACACTACCAGTGTTTGGCCAACCAATGGACGCCAATGGTGAAGAGCGTGGAACACAAGGATCACGCATGTGAGTGGACAGAACACGTCACATTCAGTAGATCTGAATGAAAACACGTTTTTGTTACTGTGCGTAGTGAGATTACATCAGATCCTTATAGCCTGTGATCGAAGCTTTCCAGCGCATCCAAGCACAGCCAAATTGGAGCAGGAGAGCCCCTGCTACGGCAATCGAAGTAACCCTTGGTGGAGCCGCCCACCTTGCCTTCGACGCTAGGCAACGGGAGGCACTTCGACGATGACCCGTCGAGGTACCTTTCCTCACCCAAAAATGAAGGAGAAGTTCACCCTAGTCAAGGAGAGTCTTTTGGTTTCTTCCTTTATGGCCGTGGTGTGTTTGGGGGTCGTTGGAGATGAACTCGGATCACTGGTGGTCGATGATCCCGCCACCCGTGGTGGGTACAAATTTCTACCCCCCCAACACCCACCCCCCTTCACCTCCGTTTGGAGCTTCGCTACGCGCTTCTTGCAACCAACTCATTGCACTGCTACTTGCTTACATCAGCAGATCAATGTCTGTCAAATCGCTCTACTTGTCCCTGCTCCTATTGTTGCTTTGCATGTCACTCCAATACTCAGACAAAGCGTAATTAGGGCCCAACTAGGACGTAGCTATTGCACAACTGAGACGCAACTAGGACGCAACTAGGACGCAAGTATGACGCATCTAGGGCATAAGTAGGACACAACTAGGACGCAAGAGAGGCGCATGTAGGACGCAACAAGGACGCAACTAGGGCGCAACTAGGGTGTAACTAGGGTGCACCTAGGACTTAGCTAGTGTCCAACTGAGGCACAACTAGGACCCAACTGTGGCACTGTTAGGGCGCAACTAGGATACAACTAGGGTGGAACTAGGGCGTATCTATGGCGCAAGTAGGGCGCAAGTAGGATGCAACTAGGGTGCAACTAGGGAACAACTAGGATGCAACTAGGGCACAACTAGGGTGTATGTACTGCCCAATTGAGACGCAACTAGGGCGCAACTAGGTTGCAACTAAGGCGTAGGTAGGACGCAACTAGGTCGCAAGTAAGGCACACCTACGGTGCAACTGGGGCACAACAAGGGCGCAACTAGGGTGTAACTAGGGCATAAGTAGGGCCCAAGTATGGTGCAACTAGGGCACAACAAGGGCGCAACTAGGTCCCAACTAGGGCGTAGCTATGACGCAAGAAGGTTGTAACTAGTGCCCAACTGAGGCACAACTAGGGCGTAACTTGGGTGCAAGTAGGGCGCAACTAGGGTGGAGCTACTGCCCAACTAAAGCGCAACTAGGAAGCAACTAGGGCGCAACTAGGGTATAACTTGGGCGTAACTAGGGTGTAAGTACGGTGTGAGTAGGGTGAAACTAGGGCACAAATAGGGCACAACTAGGCGCAACTAGGGCGTAGGTAGTGCCTAACTGAGGCGCAAGTAGGGTGCAACTAGGGAGCAACTAGGGTGCAAGTAGGGCCTAAGTAGGGCGTAAGTAGGGTGTAACTAGGACGCAAGTAGGGCGCAAGTAGGACGCAATTAGGGCACTACGATGCAAGTAGGGCGTAACTAGGGCATAACTAGGATGCAACTAGGGCACATGTAGGGCACGAGCTTGGGCAACTAGGGCGCAACTAGGGCGCAACTAGGGCGCAACTCGGGCGTAGATAGTGCCGAACTCAGATGCAACTATGGTGTAAATTGGACGCAACCAGGGCACAGCTAGGACGTAAGTACAGTGCAAGTAGGGACCATGTAAGGCGCAACTAGGGTGCAACTAGGGCATAACTATGGCGCAACTAGGGCGGAACTAGGGCGCAACAAGTGCACAACTAGGGCGCAAGTAGGTGGCAAGAAAGGCACAACTAGGATGCAACTATGGTATACCTAGCTTGTAACTAGGGCGCAACTAGGGTGTTGCTAGTGCCCAATTGAGGCACAACTAGGACGCAACTAGGAAGCAGCTAGGACGTAACTAGGGTGAAACTAGGACGCAACTAGGGTGCAAGTAAGGTGTAACTAGGGCGCAACTAGGGTGCAACTAGGACGCAACTAGGGCATAGGTAGTGTCCAACTGAGGTGCAACTAGGGCACAAATAGGGTGCAAGTAGGGCGCAACTTCGGCGCAAATAGGACACAAGTAGGAAGCAATTAGGGCAGAAGTAGGACACAACTAGGATGTAACTAGGGTGCAAGAAGGGCGTAACTAGGGCACATCTAGGGCGCAACTAGATAGCAACTAGGGCGCAAAAAGGACTCAAGTAAGGTGCAACTAGGGCGCAACTAGGGTATAACATGCATGCAAATAGGACGCAAGTAGGGCACAAGAAGGGTGCAACTAAGGCGCATCTAGGGCACATCTAGGGCGTAACTACGGCGTACCTAGTGCCGAGCGTAGTCGCAACTAGGGCACAACTAGGGCGTAACTAGGACACAAGTAGGACGCAACTAGGGCGTACATAGGCCAAAACTAGGGCCCAAGTAGGACGCAACTAGGGTGCAAATAGAACACAACTAGGGTGTAGCTAGTGCCCAACAGAGACGCAACTAGGGTGCAACTAGGGCGAAACAACGGTGCAAGTAGGGTGCAACTAGAGTGGAAGTAGATCGCAAGTAGAACGCAACTAGAGCGCATCTAGGGCGCAACGAGGGTGCAACAAGGACACAACTAGAGCGCAATTAGGACGTAGCTAGTGTCCGATTGAGGCACATCTAGGGCACAACTAGGGCACAACTAGGGCACAAGTCGGGCACAACTAAGGCGCAAGTAGGACGTAACTAGGGCACAAGTAGAGGGTAACTAGGACGCAACTAGGGCGCAACTAGGGTGTAACTAGTGGGCAATAAGGGCAAGACAAGGGCGTAGCTAGTGCCCAACTAAGACGCAAGTAGCGCACAAAGGGCGTAACTAGGGTGCATCTAGGACACAAGTAAGGCACAATTAGACCATAACTAGGGCACAAGTAGGGCCCAAGTACGGCGTAAGAATGGCGCAAGTAGGGCGTAACTAGGGCGCAAGTAGGGTGCAACTAGGGTGGAAGAAGGGCGCAACTACCGCACAACCAGGGCGCAAGTAGGGTGCAAATAGGGTGCGAGTAAGACACAACTAAGGCGTGTGTAGCGTACAACTAAGGTGCAACTAGGGCGCTTTTACGACACAACAAGGGCACAAGTAGGGCGCAAGTAGGGCGCAAGTAAGGTGCAAGTAGGGCGTAGCTAGAACCCAACTAAGGTGCAAGTAGGGCACAACTAGGGTACACCTAAGGCGCAAGTAGGACGCAAGTAGGACACAAGTAGGGCGTAACTAGGGCGCAACTAGAGTACACCTAGGGCCGAAGTAGGACACAAGCAGGGCGCAACTAGGGCGTAACTAGGGCGCAACTACGATATAGCTAGGCAGAAAGTAGGACGCAAGTAGGGCGCAACTAGGGCGCAACTGGGACATAACTAGGGCGCAAGTAGGGCACATTGAGGCCACAAATTGAGCACAACTATGGTGTAGCTAATGCCCAACTGAGGCGCAACTAGGGCACAACGAGGACGCAACGAGCGGGCAACTAAGACACAAGTAGGATGCAACTAGGGCGCAACTAGGATGTAACTAGACCGCAAGTAGGACCCAAGAAGGGTGCAACTAGGGCACTACTAGAGCGCAACTAGGGCGTAAGCAGGGCGGAAGTAGAGTAAAAGTAGGATGCAAGAAGGGCGCAACTAGGGTGCAACTGGGGTGTAGCTAGTGCCCAAGTTAGGTACAACAAGGGCTCAGCTAGGGTGTAGCTAGTGCCTAGGTGAGGTACAACTAGGGCACAACTAGGGCGCGAGTAGGGCACACGTAGGACAAAACTAGGGCGCAACTAGGACGCAACTAGGGCGGAAGTAGGGCACAAGTAGGATGCAAGAAGGCCGGAACTAGGACGCAACTAGGATGCAACTAGGGGTTAACTAGGGTGACACTAGGGCACAACTAGGGCTCAACTAGGGCGTAACTAGGCCAGAAGTAGGGCGTAGATAGTACCCAATTGAGGAGTAACTAGGACGCAACTTGGGCACAACTAGGGTGCAACTAGGGTCCAAGTATGGTGCAACTAGGGTGCAAGTATGGTGCAACTAGGGTGCAAGTATGGTGCAACTAGGGTGCAAGTATGGTGCAACTAGGGTGCAACTAGGGCACAACTAGGGCACCATTAAGACGCAGCTAGGGCGTAGGTAGTGTCCAACTGGGACGCAACTAGGGCCCGACTAGGGCACAAGTAAAACGCAACTAGTGTGCAAGTAGGGCGGAGATAGGGCGCAAGTAGGACACAACCAGGGCGCAAGTAGGCCGCAAGTAGGGTCAAAGTAGGGCACAATCAAGGTGCAACTGGGGTGCAAAAAGCCTGTAAGTAGGGTACAAGTAGGGCACAAGTAGGGTGCAAGTAGGGTGTAACTAGGGTACATCTAGGGTGCAACTAGGGTGCAACTAGGTCGCAAGTGGGACACAACTAGGGTGCAACTAGGGCGGAACTAGGGCGCAAGTATGGCACAACTAAAGCACAACCAGGGAGCAACTAGGGCACCAGTACATTGCAGCTAGTACTAAACTGAGGCGCAACTAGAGTAGAACTAGGATGCAAGTCAGATGCAAGTAGGGCACAAGAAGGCCGGAGCCAAAGCGCAAGACGGGTACAAGTAAGGTGTAACTCGGGCACAACTAGAGCGCAACCAGGGTGCAACCAGGGCGCAACTAGAGTGAAACTAAGTGTGCAACCAGGGCGTAGCTAGTGCCCAACTGAGTCACAACTAGGGCACAAGTAGGGCGCAACTAGAGCGCAAGTAGGGCACAACTAAGACGCAAATAGGGCCCAAGTAGGGCGCAAGTAGGGCGCAAGTAGGATGCAACTAGGGCGCAACTAGGGCATAACTAGGGCAAAAGTAGGGCGTACGTAGGGTGCAAGTAGGGCACAAGTAGGGCGCAACTAGGATGTAACTAGGGTAAGGCATGGAGCCATCACCCATGGTCACCCAGATACCGGCGGTCGATGACCCTAGAACTGAGCCAGATGGCTCTTTTCCCAACACAAGTAGGGCGAGTCAGAGGGCCAGGAGAGAGGGGCCACTCTCTCCCTTGACCCTCTGCCTGCCTATCCTACTCTACTCTACCCTATCTGTTGGGATCAGGAGAGAGGGTAATCCCATGTCTTGCCCTGTCCACTGTGGACCTGTGATTCGATCGGTAGATGGTGATGCTCGGCATTAGCTCAATACCAAAATGCACATTACTCAGTGGTGGTTCCGAGACAAGGTGAGCAGTAAGTTGTGCTCATGTGGATCATCGACAACTAACACCAAAGCGACACACACAAAGAATTCGGACAGATTTTGGACCATTATCAAATATCAGTCTGTTGATCGATGAATCGGTGATCCACATGGCTTAACATATCTACATCAGCATCACACGACCATGCTATAAATCAGAAGTAGAAACCAGGACCAGGGGAGGTTCCGAAGAACAATATCCAGACCTGGTGTGATCGGACCCCAATGACATATCACTACGGGACATCCGGCTCGTGATGGCAGCCTGTGAACCGGTCTTGTGCTCACAAGTGGAGCTAATAAGATAGGGGAAGCGAGGAGTAGTCGAGAGAGCACTAGCATAAAAGCCAGCCGTAGTTTAGTATGCTTTCAGTTCTCTTCTATTTACAAGTTATTCTCAATACCATATTCTTCCCTCTCGTGTTACTGGGTTGCTATGTGGTGGTGTGTCTGACAACTGGTTATTTGAGAGAAGAAACATTGTGACTGGTGCGAGTACCAAAAGAAACTTTCAAAGACACGTAATGATCCATTTTTTCTTCATTTGGTATGAGAGCACGTGTGTCATTTGAAAACCAAAACTTGGACAAAGATTGCTGGTTGAGGCCAGACAATGTCTTCAATCAAGAACACGACAAATACCTACAAACGCCAACTGCCTCTGCTACTGGTGCTGCCAGCCATGGCAAGCGGTTCTCTAGCAGAGCACTTCAAGGTGGAGGTTTTCTATGGTGACAAGTATCATGAATTCAGTTCTAACATGCGCATGGTGTTTCTGGCCAAGGGTCTCTTGGGTGTGGTGTCTTATCCACCAACCAAACAACTACCTGCAAATTCCACAGCGGAAAAGAGAGCAACATGGCGATAGAGGAAGAACACGCATTTGCCCTCCTGACAATGCATGCTCTAAACTACTAACGTTTCTTATCAGAGACGGCAACCCAGATCTGAACCCTCGGCAGGCTTGGAAGACCTTGAAGAACAAGTATGACAAAGTCGCGAACAAGAAAAAATGGCGCTACTCAACGAATTCTATTCCCTGAAGATGGAGGCCGTCACAAAGATCGACGACCATGTGTCTCATCTCAAGGCACATGTGGAACATATTGGTATCATGGGACACATCATTTAGGAGGCCCAAGTTGTACACAAACTTCTTGGAAGTCTCGCAAGCATTTCAACCGCACAGTTGAACAACTGTTGATCTCAAAGGAGCAAGGACTGGCTATTGAAAAACAGATCCAAGAACAAGCACGGGTACTACAACAACAGGAACAAAGAATTCAACTTATTTAAAAGCCAAATGGCGTAGGAGGCCAACATGGAGGGATTCAAGGAAACCAAGTTGTTCCCCAAGCAGCAACATTTATTCCAGTACAATAATTTGCATTAACCCTTGAACGCGTGTGTGACTCCATGTTTATATCAGAAGAAAAATTCAATGGAGAAACCGGCTCAGCTGATTCAGCTCTGTACACAAGATTTCAAAAGGGAGGACCCAAAAAAGTTCTACTCTTGGCCCCTTGGATATGGACAAGCACGTCTTGCCTCTATGAACCATCCAGTGAACAATCATCATAATGCTATATCACAATGAAGAAAAAGTCAACAGAGACAAGGGCCATTTGGTTCTCCTGGAACCAAAGCGTTTCCCAACACACAATGCTGTAACTGTGGTAAACTCAGTCACATCAACAGGTTATGTCCAAAGCGAGCAAGGTTCAAGCCTAGGGCCTACCAGACAATGACAGCTAAACACACCAAGAGCTCCTCATTAGCATCACAACTATTCTTTCCACGGTCACTAGGTATGGCAGCAGGCATGGAGCAAGATGTGTTGGAATGATGCTCCTCACCATGGCAGAAGTGACTCCAAAAAGGAACACCAAAAAGACAAGCCTTAGTGGCTTAGTTGTTAATGGTGTCCACCTCTAGAGGCAGGGGCCCGGGTTCAAGTCCCACAAGATGAAATTATGCCCTGCCTCAAGGGAGGTGGAAAATAGATGCCAGGAAGCTAGCTCAACCTCTAGAGTTCCTCTTTAAGTTTCTAGATGGCCAGGTGAGGGTCCAGGAAGGTGGCACACCTTCTAAAAGGGGTGACTTGTCCTACAAGGCATCTAGAGGTGTCTTGGTCTTCTGGAAACCTTCCCTCCTACTAGAAGCAAGCTGAGGAATATAGGAAGGGGCAGAAGCTTCTAGAGGAGGGAAGGGATGCCTTCCTAGGTGGGAAAAGGACAGCCTACCAAGGAGCACTCTAGAAGCCATAGAATCTACTAGGAAGCTCCAAATTTGGCATGCTTTGGTGTTCTGGAAAGCTTAGATCAGTGGCTATAAAATGCCACTCCTTGTGAGCCTTGGTCAAGTGTTAATTCCCATCCAATTGAGGCCAAAAAATATTGCCTCAATCACTGACCAGTTTTGTGCCATCCTTGGAACCAGTTGCCTCCACAGTTTCAGTCTCTCCAAAAATAGTTGGTGGTGTGAACCAGCCACTGCTAGGGACCCTCCAGGGTGCACACTCACCCTCAGGCCAACAAGATGTTCTTCACTTTGAATGTTTGTATCAACCCGACAAAACTCAAAATGACCCGGAGTTGAAACCTTTGGGGAAGGTGGCCATGGAAGATCTTGTCCTTTGCTCCATTGAGAGTGCTTTCCTAATGGCCGCCAGGATACTCACATGGATTATTGAATCGCGATGCACCGGACATATGACCAGCAACAAGACCTGGTTTACAACATTCAAGCCATTACAGCCTCCCAAAGTCGTTTGAATGGGAGATGCCGGGATAACACCTGCAACGGGCATCGGTTCAGTGTGCATCACAATAATGTTGAAAGGAAAACCCGTCTCTTGTCTTCTCGAGGATTTGCTTTATGTCCCTTAACTTTCAGCAAACTTACTCTCTGTGGCCAAACTCAGCGACAAATGCTTCAGAGTGATGTTTGACCTAGACAAGAGCTGAAAAATCTTTACCTCGTCAGAAGATCTTGCTGCAGCTGCCAAGCAAAAAGGAAATCTTACAATTCTTCATACACTTGACAGTGTAGCTGATATTTCAGAACCAGAACTTGTCTTTGCTGTACCATCACATGCAAAGACATAGATTTATGCCCCATCTCACACCCAGACTCTGAGTGAATTATGGCATTGCACATTGGGGCACACTGGCTATAGTACCCTAGCTTGCATGGCACAAAAGCGGCTGGCCCACAGCCTATCCAACAACATCATTGCTCTAAAAACTGACGTAGTTTGTCAAGGGTGACGTGCAGACCGACAATCTCAGGACTCCTTTCCAAATCATCTTGCAAAGCAGACGACACAGAAGCTCAAACTCATTCACATGGATCTCTATCAGATCCCAACACAATCTCTGTATAAGAAGTAATTTTTCATTGTCCTTATCGATAACCAGACTCACTTCACATGGGTGAAATTTCTACGTCACAAATCTGAAGCTGCAAATGTTTTAATTGCCTGGACAAAGATGGTTGAAAATGAAAATGGCCTTACCATCAAGTGCTTCAGATTTGACAATGGCACTGAATTTTCCAACTAGACCCTCGGCGCTTTCCGCAGAGCCAAGGGCATTTGTCAGGATTCCACTATGCCCCTCAACCTGTAGCAGAATGGAAATACATAACGGATGAACAAGACCCTCTTGAACAAAGCACAATCTATGTTTAATAATGTCCACCTTCCACCTTCATTCTCAGCTGAAGCAGGATACACAACTACACAAGTCTCCACCCTCGTCTCGTGCCGCTAGCTTCCACACTCGATCTTGCCCTACAAAGCCTACTCTGGACCTCGTCCAGATGTCAAATATCTTCGTGTCTTTAGATTTCTAAGCTATGCTTGGGTTGACCCATCTCGCAGGGACAAGCTATCCTCCCACCATCACAAGGGCATCTTGGTTGTCTATAAAACAGCAAGATAGGCATATCTTCTGTATGATCCCATCACCAAAGCATTCTTTTGTAGCCGCAATGTGAAATTCGATGAACATCATCGCCCTGGTTCTACAACTCATGCTGTGCTTCCCAAGCCAACCTGGAACACAGTACCCCTTGCTGACCCTCCTTCTGATTTTCAAAAGGTGTAAATGGACCTTGAACCAGATGAACATGATGGTTTGATCCCACCTATTCTTCCTTGTCTGGTGGGTGACCCTCCGGTTCTCCAATAGCAACGACAACGGTAGCAGCTCAATGCCCCTCGTCTAAGCTGTTGGCTCTAGTGGGTATGTAAATACCCTAAAAAATGCATACCTCTCATTCATGCACGCTACCAGTGTTTGGGCAGCCAATGGACACGAATGGTGAAGGGTGTGTAGCACAAGGATCACGGATGTGAGTGGGCAGAACACGTCGCATTCAGTATATCTGAATCCAAACATGTTTTTGTTAATTAGCACAGTAAGACTACATCACATCCTTACAGTGTGTGATCTAAGCTTTCCAACGCATCCAAGCACGCCCAAATTGGAGCAGTAGGGCTCCTGGTACGGCCATCAAAGTAACCCTTGGTGGAGCTACCCACCTTGCCTTGCACGCTAGGCGACGAGAGGCGCTTTGACGATGACCCGTTGAAGAGTTTTTCCTTGCCCATAAGTCAAGGAGAAGTTTACCCTGGTCAATGAGAGTCTTCTGGTCACCTTCTTTATGGCCTTGGTGTACTTGGGGGTTGTTGGAGACGAACTCAGATCACTGGTGGTGGATTATCCCGCCACCCATGGCGGGTACCAAATTCCAGCCCCTCAACACCCGAATTTCGGGCTAGGCTAACATTCTGAATACTCACTCAAATTGAGCAATTCAAATCTTGATCCTGCATAGAAGAATCCAAGGAATCCAAATCAAAAGGCAGATTAGGTGTTTGACCACTCCTGAGTGGTCGAAGTAGGGAGTACGATCAACGACACTCATGGCAAGGGGCACACCATGTCAAAAATCTCCCCCTTGCACTGCAACCTTGATGCCCTATCCTTGGAACCTCTAACATTTCAATCCTCATGGCGCAGATGGAGCTCCATGCAGCTCGTGTCATGCATGTCCTCCGGTTGTGCCTTCGTATTGGCGTCGTCGAGCATGCGCTTTGTTCCACAATGCACAATAGCCGCATCTCCCTTCGCCACCAAGTCTCGTCCGTAGTGATGCCGGATCTTAATGTGCTTGGTCCTCCTATGCAGCACCGGGTTCTGGCTAAGGCTGATGGCACTTATGTTGTCAACATTGAGTACCATCGGCTTCCTTTGCGACACGCTGATCTCCTTTCACAGCCACCGAGCCAAACTGCCTCCTTTACAGCTGTTGCGACTGCGATGTAATATACTTCGGTGTAGGACAGTGCCACACATTCTTGCTTCCTGCTTGCCCATTAAATTGTTGCACCACCAAGCACAAACATGTACCCCGACGTTGGTTTTCTGTCATCCACATCACCTGCCTAGTCGGCATTAGAGTAGCCGACCAACTTGAGGGAGTCATCACGCGCTCTCTCTCCAAATGCAAGCCACAACTGTTTTGTCGCCGTGAGGTAGCAAGGAATCCGCTTCACTGTTTGCCAATGCAGCAGCCCGGGGTTAGCAACATAGCGGCTCACTAGGCCCTCCGTGAAGGCCAGGTCTGGCCGCTTTGCCACCATGGCATACATGATGTTCCCCACAGCAGACTGGTATGGCACACCTGCCATCTCCTCCTTTTCTTCGTCCGTGCTCGGCCCCATGCTTGAGCTCAGCTCGCATGTGGTGGTCATGGTGTGCCGATGGGGTTACACCCCTGCATTTTGTAGCAACAGAGCACCTCTTACACGTACTTTGCCTGCCCCATCTCCAGCGTGTGTGCGTTGCGGCCGAGAGGGACCCCTCTTGATGGCGACGCCGAGGTAGTACTCATCCATGCTCATCCATGTCAGTCATTTTGAACTGACCGCCCAGCTGCCGCTTTAGGTTCACTAACTCCTCCATGTCCGATGACACAAGGATGAGGTCCATTATCTGGTGCAACCCCGGTTGCTTTCGCACATACACGCTCTCATCTGCTTCACAGCGCTTGAAGCCAAGTTTGGCCATGGAGCCGTCCATTTTCAAGTACCACATGAGTGACGCTTGCTTCAGACCGTAAAGCGCCTTGCAAAGCCTGCACAACTTTCCCGACGGCGCATCCACCCCCTCTGGCACCTCCATGAGGACATCCTTGTCCAGGTTCCCATTGAGGAATGCACTTTTCACATCCATTTGGTGGACTTCGTAGTCGCCCGTCGCCGTCACAGTGAGGATGGAGCAGATGGAGGTGAACTTTGCTACTGGTGCGAAGGTTTCTTTGTAGTGCTCACCCTTATGATGGGCGTACCCCTTCGCAACCAGCCGTGCCTTGTATCGCTCCACCTTCCCCTCCTTAGTGAGCTTTGTCTTGAAGATCCACTTGGAGCTGATGATTTTTGCGCGCTCCGGCCCGTCAATCAGCTGCCAAGTGCCATTCTCTTCATGGGAGGCGAGATCAGATTTTATGGCTCCCTCCTACTCAGCCCCATCCTTCTGCTTCAATGCCTCCTTGACGGTGTCGGGCTCCTCTTCCGCAAAGAACACTCGAGCGAACCCAGTTCGGGTTCCATGTGCGGCATCGAACAATTTGGTTGTCATCTTTCCACATCCGCTTCTTCAGGGCTACAACTAATGAGGCTGCTGCTGCTGTTGTCATTCTTGTTGCTGCTGCTGCTGCTGCTGTCCTCTCGCAGTGCCACTTGTACCGCTGGCTTGCTCCCCCTCTCTCGGAGACCGTGGACATGCGGGCTCAATCCCTGCTTCCTCGTTCAGCTCCACTGGTGGCGGCGCTTTGAACTCATTGTCCAATTCAGCTGAATATAAATCAGTCGCTTCCCAATCCCCTGGATGGTTCCCGCCGGTTGGAGCCGTTCAGACGTCACCTTCTTTTGCATCCTCCGGCGTCTTTCCCTGATGGACTGACAGCCACTGCCCACGCTTGGAAAGACCCACGTCCTTGTCTGTCCAACGGCTGTCTTTGTGGAACGTGACGTTGTGACTCTTCGCGATTTGCTGCCTCCGCGGGTGAAAGAGCCGATACGCCTTGCTCCCGCTCTTGTACCCAACAAAGATGCACCGCCGAGTTCACGGGTCCAGCTTGCATTGCCCCTCCCGTGCCTGCACAATAGCATGTGCAACACAACCAAAGGTACGGAGATGTGCCACAGGTGGCTTCCTCCCACTCCACACTTCTTGTGGCGTCTTCCACACCTTGGACTCCGCGTCTTTAGGCGGCCTGTCGGCGTCAGGTTCATGATGTACGCCACTATGTGTGCCGCCTCGCCCAAGTACTGCTGTGAGAGGCCGGCATTGCTCAACATGGACCGGATGATGTTGAGGATGGTGCAGTTCACCCTCTCGGTACTGTTCTACTGCGGAGAGTGTGGCGTAGGTTGATTGCCTTGTGATCCCCTTGCTCTTCATCCATGCCGAGCAGCCCTTGTACTCGCCGCTATTGTCGCTCCTGAAGGCCTTCACCTTCAACCCTGTTCGCTGCTCCATTGCCGCCACAAACTCTTGCATACATTTGAGGCCATCACTGTTCCTCTTGATGATGTAGAGGTAGAGCTCGCGAGAATGATCGTTCATGAAGGTCACGAAGTAGCGAGCGTCCCCTGAGGGAGCTCTCAAATGGTCCACATATGTCACTGTGGACCACCTCCACCTTCGCCAACGCACGCGTCCCTTTGCAATTAAACGACTGTCGTATCGCCTTGCCAACCACGCACGGCTTGGACACATCATTCTTGGCTGCATCAAGGCTTTTGACCTCAAGACCTCGTACCACTTCCTTCTTTGCCATGTCCCTCACCATTGAGGGAGCAATGTGACATAGGCGTCGGTGCCAACGGTCGAGGACTCCATCATCCTTCATCATGAGGTGGACGGCGTCAGTCCTCACCGCATCAGCAAGAATCTTCGTACGAAGAAGGTACAGGTCCTCCTTCCTTTTTCCATGTGCAATCACCTCGCCACCGCCCTCCTTCCAAATGATGGCCTCTTTCTTGTTGAAGAGTACCTCGAGCCCCTTGTTGGTAAGGCGGCTCACTGATAGCAGGTTTGTTTCAAAGTTGGGCATGTGGAGCACGTCGTAGATAGTGTATGAAATGTGTTTTCCGTTCACAACCGACTTAATGCGAACATTGCCTTCGCTCGCGGCCAACTCTGTTTTGCCGTTAGCCGCTGTCATGCGCCACTCTCTGGCGCCGTAGGTGACGAATGCCACCCGGTTGCATTGTGTGTGGTAGCCTGATCCGGAGTCGATCTCCGTGACTTCGGGATCAGTCAAGTTGGTAGATACCGTGGTCATCATGGCTTGGGTGTCCTTCTTTCCCCCCTTCCCGGGCTGGTCTGACTTCTTGTTGGGGTAGACACGTGCATAGTGGCCCTATTTCCCACAGTTGTAGTACTCCCCGTTGTTGTCACCTCTCTTGGTGCCCTGCTTGGCACCCTTCCCCTTCTTGCCTCCCCCTCCATCTTGAGGCCGCACGGCAAAAGCAGAACTTGACATTGCCCCGCTCTCTCTCCCACCACGCAGCATCAATTCATTACAGACGTATTCAGCCACCTTCAGTGTTGGAATGATGCTCCTCACCATGGCAGGAGTGACTCCAAAAAGGAACATAACAAAGACAAGCCTTCGTGGCTTAGTGGTTAATGGTGTTCACCTCTAGAGGCAGGGGCCCGGGTTCAAGTCCCACAAGATGAAATTCTGCCCTCCCTCAAGGGAGGTGGAAAATAGATGCTAGGAAAATAGCTCAACCTCTAGAGTTCCTCTTTACGTTTCTAGAAGGCCAGGTGAGGGTCCAGGAAGGTGGCACATCTTCTAGATGGGGTAACTTGTCCTACAAGGCATCTAGAGGTGTCTTGGTCTTCTGGACACCTTCCCTCCTACTAGAAGCAAGCTGAGGAATCTAGGAAGGGGCAGAAGCTTCTAGATGATGGAAGGGATGCCTTCCTACGTGGGAAAAGGACAGCCTACCAAGGGCCACTCTAGAAGCCATAGAATCTTCTAGGAAGCTTTAAATCTGGCATGCTTTGGTGTTCTGGAAATCTTAGATCAGTGGCTATAAAATGCCACTGCATGTGAGCCTTGATCAAGTGTACATTCCCAGTTAACTCAGGCCAAAACTATTGCCTCAATTCTGACCAGTTTTCTGCCATCCTTGGAACTAGTTGCCTCCACAGTTTCAGTCTCTCAAAAACGAGTTGGTGGTGTGAACCAGCCACTGCTAGGGATCCTCCAGGGTGTACACTCATCCTCACGCCAACAAAGAGTTATGGGCCCACGCCTCTAAGGGGTTCAAAGCCAGCTTGATTTCACGTTTCCAACAGCAAGACATGGCAACCAGCGAGCAAGAGAGCAGCCGCGCTGTCCTTAAGTTTGATGGGACAGGCTTTGCCTTGTGGAGGTGGCCGTTTAAGGTCTTCCTCAACGACAAGGGACTGCTTGAGCGTGTAAAAGGTGATGAGACTACTCCGCTAGAGACTGCAACGGCTGAGGTGAAGAGGCATACAAGAAGCGCAACAAAAAGACGTTGGTGCTCCTTGTGTCCGCGTTATGCCCACCACAACTTGGGCACATCCAAGGATGCACCATGGCCGCAGACGCATGGTCAAAACTCTTCTCCATCTACCAGTCAAGCAATCTTGCTAATCAGCTATTCATCTTCAAACGGCTTGTCACCCTCCGAGCCAACGAAGGCGACAACATCATGGAGATCATGCAGCAGATTGAGTCGCTCGCAGCAGAGTGCGTGGCCACGGGTTGGGAGGTCGACTCTCAGTTGCAAGCTATGATCCTCCTTCTGGCCTTGCCAGACAGTTGGAGTCCCATGATCACAGTCCTTGGTGGCTGGCCTTCCGATGAGCTGAAGTACCCGAAGGTTGCTGAGTACGTGCGCAATGAGTGGATGCGACGTGGCGGTCGAGAGAGTGCAGCGGCATCAAGTTCAGCTTACACGGTTCATCCTCAAAGTGGAGGCCGAGGCGACAAGTGGAAGGGTGCCAAACAGGGCACCAAGAAGGGGGACAAGAAGGGGGAGTGCTTCAACTACGGCAAGGAGGGCCACTACGTGCGCAACTGTCCCAAGAAGAAAATAGATCGGTCGCAGCGAGGCAGGAAGAAAGATGAGCACGTCCTTATGACGCCCAACTCCACCAACTTGAAGGATCCGGGAATTGCCATCATCGACTCCGGATCAGGCCGCCACACGCAATGCAATAGGGCGGCATTTGTCACCTACGGCACCTCGGAGAGATGCATGACGGTGGCCAATGGAAAAACAGAGGTGGCCGCCGTTGAGGGTAACATCCGCATTGAGTCAATTGTGGATGGCAAACCTGTCACGAGCACAATCTACGATGTGCTGCATATGCCCAACTTTGGGACAAACCTGCTCTTCGTCAGCTGCCTTACCGACAAGGGACTTGAGGTGCACTTTACAAAGAAGGAGGCCGTCATCCTCAAAGAGGACAAACGTGAGGTGATTGCACGTGCCAAGAGAGAGGATGACTTGTACCTACTACGTGCGAAGATCCTTAGCAGCCGGTTGGGGTCCAAGGCCGCCAATCTTGCAACAAAGGATGGAGGAGACCTGGACCTATGGCACCGCCGACTCTGCCACATTTCTCTATCAACAGTGAAGGAGATGGCTAAGAGGGGAGTGGTGCGGGGTCTCCAAATTAGCGGCCTTGATGGAACCAAGGAGACCGTGTGTGAGCCATGCATCATTGGCAAAACAATTTGGCAGCCGTCTGTCGCCAAGGGGACGTGTGCATCGGCAAAACTGGCCGTGGTACACACAGATGTGTATGGACCGCTTAATAGCTCCATCGGCGGAGCTCGCTACTTCCTCCCCTTCATTGATGACCACAGGCGGAAACTCTACCTCTACCCAATGAAGCGTAAGAGTGAGGTCCTTGCGTGCATGCAAGAGTTTGTGGCTGATGTGGAGCGGCAAACGGAGTTGAAGGTCAAGGTGTTTCCGAGTGACAACGGCGGTGAATATGCGGGGTGCCTTGGGTGGATGAAGAGCAAGGGGATTGAGTGGCAAAAAACAACTCCACACTCCCCACAACAGAATGGCGTCGTAGAGAGAGCAAATCGCACAATCCTTAACATGGTGCGATCCATGTTGAGGGACGCCGGCCTTACAGAACGGTATAGGACAGAGGCGGCAAGGACAGCAGCGTACATCATGAATCTCATGCAGGCCAAGCCGCTGAAAGACAAGGAGAGCAAGGTGTGGAAGACACCACAAGAGGTGTGGAGCGGGAGGAAGCCCGCGGTGGGTCACCTCCGCATGTTTGGTTGTGTTGCACATGCATTGGTGCAGGCACATGAGGGACGGAGCAAGCTGGACCCGCGAAACCGCCGGCATGTTTTCCTTCGATGTGAGAGCGGTAGGAAGGCATATCGGCTCTTTGACCCAAGGAGGTAGCATATTGTCCGGAGTCACGACATCACGTTTGACGAGAAAAGCCGTTGGACAGACAAAGAGGCAGGTCTCTCCAAGAGGGGGGAGTGGATGCCACTCCTCGAGGGGGAGACGCCGGAGGACATGAATGAGGTTGACATCCTCGCATCACCACCAACCGGAGAGCATTGCCTGAGGGATGGGCGAGCGGCAGACTTTATTCCGGCTAGTTGAGATGATGAATCCAAAGCACCGGAGATGGACGTGGAGGTGGGGAGTCGACAGATGTCTCCAAGGTCTCCAAGAGAGGGGGAGCAGGCGCTTGGAGAGGATGGCGCCAAAAGAGGACAGCAACAACAACAACCGCCTCAAGAACCCCGCACGAGTAACCGTGTGCAAAGAAGGACAAAAAGGTATGATGCCAAAAAGGGCATTTGGACTGGGTTTGCACAAGCCTTCTTCACGCAAGAGGAGCCTCAATCTGTAAAGGAGGCACTGCAGCGGAAGGATGGGGCTCAGTGGGAGGTAGTAATAAAATCTAAGCTTGCCTCCCACAAGGAGAACGGCACTTGGGAGCTGGTTGACCGGCCGGAGGGCGAGAAAATCATCGACTCAAAATGGATCTTCCGGAAGAAGCTCACAAAGGAGGGGAAGGTTGAGCGGTACAAGGCACGGCTTGTGGCGAAAGGATATGCCCAGAGAAAACGGGAGGACTACGACGAGACCTTTGCAACAGTTGCCAAGTTTGCCTCCATCCGTACTATCCTCTTGGTGGCAGCGGCACGCGACTACGAAATCCACCAAATGGACGTGAAAACCGCGTTCCTCAATGGCGACCTGGACAAGGAAGTCTACATGGAGGTGCCAGAGGGGGTGGATGCGCCGCAAGGGAAGGTGTGCCGGCTTCGCATGGCGCTATATGGGCTGAAGCAAGCTCCGCTCATGTGGTACCTCAAGATGGATAGTTTCATGGGTGAGTTTGGCTTCAAGCGCTGTGAGGCCGATCACAACGTGTACGTGCGTAATCAGCCAGGACTCCACCAAATTGTCGTCCTCTACATGGATGACCTCATCCTTGTGTCTTCGGATGAGGGGGAGCTCAAGAGCCTGNGTGGCAGCGGCACGCGACTACGAAATCCACCAAATGGACGTGAAAACCGCGTTCCTCAATGGCGACCTGGACAAGGAAGTCTACATGGAGGTGCCAGAGGGGGTGGATGCGCCGCAAGGGAAGGTGTGCCGGCTTCGCATGGCGCTATATGGGCTGAAGCAAGCTCCGCTCATGTGGTACCTCAAGATGGATAGTTTCATGGGTGAATTTGGCTTCAAGCGCTGCGAGGCCGATCACAACGTGTACGTGCGTAATCAGCCAGGACTCCACCAAATTGTCGTCCTCTACATGGATGACCTCATCCTTGTGTCTTTGGATGAGGGGGAGCTCAAGAGCCTGAAGCAACAGCTTGGCGGCCGGTTCAAGATGACATACATGGGCGAGTTTAAGTACTACCTCGGTATCGCCATCAAGAGGGACCGCAAAGCACGCACGCTTGAGATGGGTCAGGAAAAACATGTGCAAGAGGTGCTCCGCCGCTACAACATGGAGGAGTGCAAGCCCATCGGCACACCTATGATAACGACATGTGAGCTGAGCTCCAGCATGGGCCCGAGCATGGAGGACGAGAAGGCGCAGATGGCTGGAGTACCATACCAGTCCGCAGTTGGCAGCATAATGTATGCCATGGTGGCGACGCGGCCTTGCTTTTGCTGAGGGACAAGTGAGCCGCTATGTTGCCGATGTGGGGCGGCTACATTGGCAAGCGGTGAAGAGAATCCTCCGCTACTTGAAGGCAACGACACATTCGCGACTTGTGTTTGGAGGGAGAGCGCGGACTGAATCCCTCGAGTTGGTTGGCTACTCTGATGCTGACTGGGCAGGTGACATTGATAACCACAAGTCAACATCAGGCTATGTTTTTGTGCTTGGTGGTGCAGCGGTGTCTTGGGGAAGCCCGAAGCAGGACTCTGTGGCTCTATCCACCAGAAAGGCAAAGCATATTGCGCTCACGGAAGCCACAAAGGAGGCACTATTGCTGCGGCGATTGCTCAAGGAGATTGGGGTGCCGCAAAAGAAACCAAAGACACTCCATGTTGACAACATGAGTGCCATCAGCCTGACCAAGAACCCTGTGCTACATCGGAGGACCAAGCACATAGATGTCCGGCATCACTTTGCACGAGACCTCGTTGCAAAGGGTGATGTGGTTCTTGTGCACTGCGGCACAAAGCACATGTTTGCTAATGCCATGACAAAGGCGTAACCCAAGGACAGGCATGATGCTACTTGTATGGAGCTTGGGCTTTCCCAAGCCTCTTGAGTTGTAGGCTGAGCATGGACAACTGCCATGGGTGCCGCGCAAGGGGGAGATAGTTGGAATGATGCTCCTCACCATGGCAGGAGTGACTCCAAAAGGGAACACCAAAAAGACAAGCCTTAGTGGCTTAGTGGTTAATGGTGTCCACCTCTAGAGGCAGGGGCCCGGGTTCAAGTCCCACAAGATGAAATTCTGCCNATGGGTGACGCGCAAGGGGGAGATAGTTGGAATGATGCTCCTCACCATGGCAGGAGTGACTCCAAAAGGGAACACCAAAAAGACAAGCCTTAGTGGCTTAGTGGTTAATTGTGTCCACCTCTAGAGGCAGGGGCCCGGGTTCAAGTCCCACAAGATGAAATTCTGCCCTGCCTCAAGGGAGGTGGAAAACAGATACTAGGAAACTAGCTCAACCTCTAGAGTTCCTCTTTACGTTTCTAGAAGG
This sequence comes from Penium margaritaceum, assembly GCA_023375785.1. Classification (NCBI taxonomy): domain Eukaryota; kingdom Viridiplantae; phylum Streptophyta; class Zygnematophyceae; order Desmidiales; family Peniaceae; genus Penium; species Penium margaritaceum. The sequence goes on along the minus strand of SZWC01001382.1, from coordinate 154,223 downwards.
CCAGGTGAGGGTCGAGGAAGGTGGCACATCTTCTAGAAGGGGTGACTTGTCCTACAAGGCATCTAGAGGTGTCTTGGTCTTGTGGATACCTTCCCTCCTACTAGAAGCAAGCTCAAGAATCTAGGAAGGGGCAGAAGCTTCTAGAGGATGGAAGGGATGCCTTCCTACGTAGGAAAAGGACAGCCTACCAAGGGCCACTCTAGAAGCCATAGAATCTTCTACGAAGCATCAAATCTAGCATGCTTTGGTGTTCTGGAAATCTTAGATCAGTGGCTTTAAAATTCTACTGCATGTAAGCCTTGATCAAGTGTACATTCCCAGTCAATTCAGGCCAAAACTATTGCCTCAATCTCTGACCAGTTTTCTGCCATCCTTGGAACTAGTTGACTCCTCAGTTTCAGTCCCTCAAAAAAGAGTTGGTGGTGTGAACCAACAACTCCTAGGGACCCTCCAGGGTGTACACTCATCCTCATGCCAACAAAGGGTTGTGGGCCCACACCTCTAAGGGGTTCAAAGCCAGCTTTATTTCACGCTTCCAACAGCAAGACATGGCAACCAACGAGCAAGAGAGCAGCCGCGCTGTCCTTAAGTTTGATGGGACAGGCTTTGCCTTGCGGAGGTGGCCGTTTGAGGTCTTCCTCGATGACAGGGGACTGCTTGAGCTCGTAAAAGGTGATGAGACTACTCCGCCGGAGACTGCAATGGCTGAGGTGAAGAAGGCATACAAGAAGCGCAACAAAAAGGCGATGGCGCTCCTTGTGTCCGCGTTATGCCCACCACAACTTGGGCACATCCAAGGATGCACCATGGCTGCAGACGCATGATCAAAACTCTGCTCCATCTACCAGTCAAACAACCTTGCTAATGAGCTCTTCATCTTCAAACGGCTCGTCACCCTCCGAGCCAACGAAGGCGACAACATCATGGAGATCATGTGGCAGATTGAGTCGCTCGCAGCGGAGTGCGTGGCCACGGGTTGGGAGGTCGACTCTCAGTTGTAAGCTATGTTCCTCCTTTTGGCCTTGCCAGACAGTTGGAGTCCCATGATCACAGTCCTTGGTGGCTGGCCTTCCGATGAGCTAAAGTACCCGAAGGTTGCTGAGTACGTGCGCAATGAGTGGATGCGACGTGGCGGTCGAGAGAGTGCAGCGGCATCAAGTTCAGCTTACACGGTTCATCCTCAAAGTGGAGGCCAATGCGACAAGTGGAAGGGTGCCAAACAGGGCACCAAGAAGGGTGACAAGAAGGGGGAGTGCTTCAACTACGGCAAGGAGGACCACTATGCGCGCAAGTGTCCTAAGAAGAAAACAGATCGGTCGCAGCGGGGCCGGAAGAAAGATGAGCACACCCTTATGGCGCACTACTCCACCAACTTGAAGGATCAGGGAGCTGCCGTCATCGACTCCGGATCAAGCCGCCACACGCAATGCAACAGGGCGGGATTTGTCACCTACGGCGCCTCGGAGAGACGCATGACGGTGGCCAATGGAAAAACAGAGGTGGCCGCCGTTGAGGGTAACGTCCGCATTGAGTCAATTGTGGATGGCAAACCTGTCACGAGCACAATCTACGATGTGCTGCATATGCCCAACTTTAGGGCAAACCTGCTCTCCATCAGCCGCCTTACCGACAAGGGACTTGAGGTGCTCTTTACAAAGAAGGAGGCCGTCATCCGCAAAGAGGACAAAGGTGAGGTGATTGCGCGTGCCAAGAGAGAGGATGACTTGTACCTATTACGTGCAAAGATCCTCAGCAGCCGGTTGGGGTCCAACGCCGCCAATCTTGCAACAACGGATGGAGGAGACCTGGACCTATGGCATCGCTGACTCTGCCACATTTCTCCATCAACAGTGAAGGAGATGGCTAAGAGGGAAGTGGTGCGGGGTCTCCAAATCAGCGGCCTTGATGGAACCAAGGAGACCGTGTGTGAGCCATGCATCATTGTCAAATCAACTCGGCAGCCGTTTGTCGCCAAGGGAACGTGTGCATCGGCAAAACTAGCCGTGGTACACACAGATGTGTATGGACCGCTTGAGAGCTCCATCGGCGGAGCTCGCTACTTCCTCCCCTTCATCGATGCTCACAGCCGGAAACTCTACCTCTCCCTTATGAAGGGGAAGAGTGAGGTCCTTGCGTGTATGCAGGAGTTTGTGGTTGATGTGGAGCGGCAAACAGAGTTGAAGGTGAAGGCGTTCCGGAGTGACAACGACGGTGAATATTCGGGGTGCCTTGGGTGGATGAAGAGCAAGGGGATTGAGTGGCAAAAAACAACTCCACACTCCCCACAACATAATGGCGTTGCAGAGAGAGCAAATCGCACAATCCTTAACATGGTGCAATCCATGTTGAGTGACGTCGGCCTTGCACAGCGGTATTGGGTGGAGGCGGCAAGGACAGCAGCGTACATCATGAATCTCATGCCGGCCAAGCCGCTGAAAGACAAGGAGAGCAAGGTGTGGACGACGCCACAAGAGGTGTGGAGCGGGAGGAAGCCCGCGGCGGGTCACCTCCACACGTTTGGTTGTGTTGCACATGAAATTGTGCAGGCACATGAGGGATGGAGCAAGTTGGACCCGCGTACCCGCAGGTATATTTTCCTTGGATATGAGAGCGGAAGCAAGGCGTATCGGCTCTTTGACCCAAGGAGGCAGCAGATTGTCCGGAGACACGACGTCACGTTCGATGAGAAAAGCCGTTGGACATACAAGGAAACAGGTCTCTCCAAGAGGGGGGAGTGGATGCCACTCCCTCAAGAGCCCCGCATGAGTAACCGTGTGCGAAGAAGGAAAAAAAGGTATGATGCCGAAAAGGGTATTTGGACTGGGTTTGCACAAGCCTTCTTCACGCAAGAGGAGCCTCAATCTATAAAGGAGGCACTGCACCGGAAGGGTGGAGCTCAGTGGGAGGGAGCAATAAAATCTAAGCTTGCCTCCCACAAGGAGAACGGCACTTGGGAGCTGGTTGACCGGCCGGAGGGCAAGAAAATCATCAGCTCCAAATGGATCTTCCGGAAGAAGCTCACAAAGGAGGGGAAGGTGGAGCGGTACAAGGGCGGCTGGTGGCAAAAGGATATGCCCAGAGAAAAGGGGAGGACTACGACGAGACCTTTGCACCAGTTGCCAAGTTTGCCTCCATCCGTACTATCTAGGTGGCAGCGGCACGCGACTACGAAATCCACCAAATGGACGTGAAAACCGCGTTCCTCAATGGCGACTTGGACAAGGAAGTCTACATGGAGGTGCCAGAGGAGGTGGATGCGCCGCAAGGGAAGGTGTGCCGGCTTCGCAAGGTGCTCTATGGACTGAAGCAAGCTCCGCTCATGTGGTACCTCAAGATGCATAGTTTCATGGGTGAACTTGGCTTAAAGCGCTGTGAGGCCGATCACAGCGTGTACGTGCGTAATCATCCAGGAGTCCACCAAATTGTCGTCCTCTACGTGGATGACCTCATCCTTGTGGCTTCGGATGAGGGGGAGCTCAAGAGCCTGAAGCAACAGCTTGGCGGCTGGTTCAAGATGACATACATGGGCGAGTTTGTGTACTACCTCGGTATCGCCATCAAGAGGAACCGCAAAGCACGCACGCTCGAGATGGGTCAAGAAAAATATGTGCAAGAGGTGCTCCGCCGCTACAGCATGGAGGAGTGCAACCCCATCAGCACACCTATGATAACGACATGTGAGCTGACCTTGAGCATGGGCCCGAGCATGGAGGACGAGAAGGCGCAGATGGCTGGAGTACCGTACCAGTCCGCAGTTGGCAGCATAATGTATGCCATGGTGGCAACGCGGCCTAACCTTGCCTTTGCTGAAGGACAAGTGAGCCGCTATGTTTCCGATCTGGGGCCCTTACATTGGAAAGCGGTAAAGAGAATCCTCCGCTACTTGAAGGCAACGACACATTCGCGACTTGTGTTTGGAGGGAGAGCGCGGACTGACTCCCTCCAGTTGGTTGGCTACTCTGATGCTGACTAGGCAGATGACGTTGATAACCGCAAGTCAACATCAGGCTATGTTTTTGTGCTTGGTGGTGCAGCGGTGTCTAGGGGAAGCCGGAAGCAGGACAGTGTGGCTCTATCCACCACAGAGGCGGAGTATATTGCACTCGCGGAAGCCGCAAAGGAGGCACTATGGCTGCGACGATTGCGGAAGGAGATTGGGGTGCCGCAAAAGAAGCCAACGACACTCAATGTTGACAACATGAGTGCCATCAGCCTGACCAAGAACTCTGTGCTACACCGGAGGACCAAGCACATACAGATCCGGCATCACTTTGCACGAGACCTCGTTGCAAAGGGTGATGTGGTGCTTGTGCACTGCGGCACAAAGCACATGCTTGCTGATTCCATGACAAAGGCGCAACCCAAAGACGGGCATGATGCTACTTGTATGGAGCTTGGGCTTTCCCAAGCCTCTTGAGTTGTAGGCTGAGCATGGAAAACTATCATGTTTGACGCGCAAGGGGGGAGACTATTGGAATGATGCTCCTCACCATGGCAGGAGTGACTCCAAAAAGGAACACCAAAAAGACAAGCCTTAGTGGCTTACTGATTAATGGTGTCCACCTCTAGAGGCAGGGGCCCAGGTTCAAGTCCCACAAGATGAAATTCTGCCCTGCCTCAAGGGACGTGGAAAATAGATGCTAGGAAGCTAGCTCAACCTCCAGTGTTCCTCTTTAAGTTTCTAGAAGGCCAGGTGAGGGTCGAGGAAGGTGGCACACCTTCTAGAAGGGGTGACTTGTCCTACAAGGCATCTAGAGGTGTCTTGGTCTTCTGGACACCTTCTATCCTACTAGAAGCAAGCTGAGGAATCTAGGAAGGGGCAGAAGCTTCTAGAGGATGGAAAGGATGCCTTCCTAGGTGGGAAAAGGACAGCCTACCAAGGACCACTCTAGAAGCCATAGAATCTGCTAGGAAGCATCAAATCTGGCATGCTTTGGTTTTCTGGAAAGCTGAGATCAGTGGCTATAAAATGCCACTACTTGTGAGCCTTGATCAAGTGTTCATTCCCAATGAATTGGGGCCAAAACTATTGCCTCACTCTCTGACCAGTTTTTTGCCATCCTTCGAACTAGTTGCCTCCACAGTTTCAGTCTCTAAAAAAAGAGTTGGTGGTGTGAACCAGCCACTGCTGGGGACTCTCCAGGGTGTACACTCACCCTCAGGCCAGCATTCAGCTCATTGGCAGACCAGCCGCGTACGACAGTGATCATGGGACTCCAACTGTCTGGCAAGGCCAGAAGGAGGATCATAGCTTGCAGCTGAGGGTCAACTTCCATCCAGTGGCTAGGCACTTGGCAGTAAGGGACTCAATCTACCGCAGGATCTCCATGATGTCATCGCCTTCGTTTGCTCGGAGGGTGATGATCCTCTTGAAGATGAGGAGCTGGCTAGCAAGGTTGGTGGATTGGTAGATGGTGCACAGCTTCTACCACGCCTCCGCGGCCTTCGTGCATCCATGAAACAGTACGCGCTGCGGCGGGGCTAGCGCCAACACCAATAATGCAAACACACTCTTGTTGCACTACTTGTACTTGTCCACCTCCTCTAGCGTCGCGGTATCCGGAGGCACGGTCTCTTCACCGTTGACCAGCTCAAGCACTCCGTTGTCATCAAGGTAGACCTCAAAATGACATCTTCACAAGGGGAAGCCGTTTTCATCAGACTTGGAGACGGTGCCAATGCTCTCTTGCTCGGTCGTTGCCATCGCGCGTGACAACAATGTGAAAGCTGTAGAGCTAGGATCCCTCTAGGCACGTGAGCCCATAACCCAATGTTGGCTCTACTCGGTTTGGAAGCACTCTCAAGGATGCCTAGATCTCACAGATGCATGCTACCAGTGTTTGGGCAGCCAATGGACACCAATGGTGAAGACTGTGGAGCACAAGGATCACGGATGTGAGTGGGTAGAACACGTCGCATTAAGTAGATCTGAATCCAAACATGTTTTTGTTAATTAGCATAGTGAGACTACATCAGATCCTTATAGCGTGTGATATAAGCTTTCCAACGCATCTAAGCACGCCCAAATTGGAGCAGTAGGGCTCCTGCTACGACTGTCGAAGTAACCCTTGGTGGGGCCGCCCAGCTTGCTTTGCACGCTAGGCGACGGGAGGCGCTTCAACGATGACCCGTCAAAGCGTCTTTCCTCGCCCAAAAGTGATGGAGAAGCTCACCCTGGTCAAGGAGAGTCTTCTGGTTGCTTCTTTTTTGGCCCTGGTGTATTTGGGGGTCCTTGGAGACGAACTCAGATCACTGGTGATGGATTATCCCGCCGCCCATGGCGGGTACTAGATTCCACCCCCCAAACACCCGAATTTTGGGCTTGGCTAACTTTCTCAATACTCACTCAAATCGAGTGAGTCAAAGCTTGATCCTTCATGGAAAAATCCCAGAAATCCAAATACAAAGGCAGATTTGGTGTTTGACAACTCCTGAGTGGTCAAATCAGGGAGTACAATCAACGACACTCATGGCAAAGGGCACACCATGCCAGCATGAACCCTCGCATTGCACGGGATTGGCAATCACGACAACCGCCACGGCGCTTCGCGCGTCTTGCTCAGCATGCCGGCCTGGCTGAACTCTAGGAGGCTGCACTCCTCACCAATTAACCAAACGCTCTAGAAGCAGCTTTTGTCACTCAGATTGTGGACCCTGTCAGGTACCGTAACGCCCTTACTCGTCTAGAGGTTTCTCAGTGGCGCAGCGCCGCTGTTGATGAATACAAACTACTTCTTAAGAAGAAGACATGGGAACTTGTCCCACCTTCCCCAGGGGCTCCGATTGTCACCTGCAAATGGATCTTCAAAACCAAGTTGGATGCAGATGGCAAGCCTTGCTGGTACAAGGCCCGGCTTGTGGCGTGCGGCTTCAGCCAATTTCGCGGCATCAACTACGGCGACACCTTTGCCATTGTGGCAAAGTACTCTTCAATCCATGTCATCATGGCTCTTGCAGCCAGTCAGGGCTGGCATCTTCATCAAATAGATGTCAAGTCCACCCTCCTCAAGAGTGATCTTGAGGAGAAGGTGTTTATGCAAGAGCTGGAGGCATTTACGCAGTCACGGGAGGAACATCTTATGTTGTGCTGCACAAAGCCCTCTATGGCCTGAAGCAAGTGCCACGACAGTGCAATAAAAGGATTTATGACTTCTTCTCTCGGTATCAACTACGGCAACTGCACTTCGACCACTCTGTGTACTACAACAGTCATTTCAATGTCATCATCTACGTGGATGACCTCATTATGTTAAGTGGTGCAATGAGTGACATCACTGCCTTTGAGTCTGCACTGTTCACCACCTTTGATATGACGGACATGGGTGTACTCACCTTTTATCTTGGCATTCGGGTCTGTCAAAGTCCTGCTAACATCACTCTCTTGCAGGATTCGTATGTCAAGTGCATGGCGTCCAAGTTTGACCTCGCTGACCCTCGGTCCACAACAACACCACCAGAGCTAGTGCATGGTCTCACCAACGTGGTCACTGCAGACATGCGCGCTGAAATTCAGGATTCTGAGCAATATCCAAGCATCCCGGGGTCCCTAATGTATGCATCTGTGGGTACAAGACCAGGCCTGTCATATGTTGTTGGCCTACTCAGCCAACGGTGCAAGGCGCCAACCAAAGCCCACGTCCTTCAAGCCAAGCGATGTGTGAAACATCTTTGCTGCTAATCTGCCACAAAGATTCGCTACACGCCAAGCTCGCATGTGACTCTCACAAGCTTCTACAACTTGGATCTCTCTTACGACAAGGCAACAAGCAAGTCTATGTCAGGCTACGTGTTCTTCCTTGCAAGAGGACCCGTGATCTGGGGATCAAAGAAGCAGTTCGTCGTGGTGCTATCCTCTACGGAAGCAAAATACATGCTGGCAAGTGAGGCGACACGCGAAGCAATGTGGCTACGTATGCTGCTGGGCGAGCTTGGTTTTGATCAACTCGAGCCAACGACAATGTACTGTGACAATGATGGCACAATCACTCGAAATGGAGATCCAGTTCTCCACGACATGACTAAACACTTGAAAGGTCATTACCACTATGTGCGAGATGCTACGGCTGAGGGGGAAGTACGCCTCAAGCATGTAGGTATAAAAGAGCAAGTGGCAGACCTGTTCACAAAGGTGCTCGATCACAAGCAACACGATGTGCTGTGTGAAGGCATGGGGATGAGCACATGAGGAATGAATTCTATATCTTGGACCCGCAATGCGAGGTGGCAACCGAGAGCATGGACATACGCACACTGCATACTTGCTTATTGCAAGCTACACAGACGCATGGGAGAGGATTGAGCGGAGATGGAGTGTAGAGTACATGTAACATGTTGCGCTCAATGCGAAGATGCAACCATGGGTGAGGAAAGAGAGAACAAAAAAACATTCAAGGAACAGGGGAGTTACAGGGATAAGGTTTCATGTTTGTTTAATTTTCTTGCTATTTCATTGATTGTTTAGTCCATTGGCACGCAAGGTGAGGAATGTTGAAAAGTGGTTTTGGTAGTTGTGTGTCCAATGGGAAAATTTTGAAAAATGGAAAAGGCAAGACAGAGGGCCTAGGAAGAAGCGCCACTCTCTTCCCTGACCCTGTACCTGCCTATCCTGTTGTACTCTATCCTATGTACTGGGATCAGGAGATATGGCAATCCCATGCCTCGCCCTGTCCACTATGTACCAGTGATTTGATACATAGGTGCTGATGCTCGGTAGTAGCTCTGCACCCAAATGCACATTTCTGAGCAGTGGTTCCAAAACGAGGGGAGGAGCGAGGTGTGCTAGCATGGAGCAGCGACAACTAACACCAAAGCGACACACATGACGACTCTAGACAGCTCTTGGACCATTATCGAATATCAATCTGCTGATCAACTAATCAACGATCCACATATCACAACATATCTACATCAACAGCACACGACCAAGTTATAAATGAGAGGTAGAAGCCACGATCAGGGGAGGTTCCGAAGAACAATATCAATACCTGGTGTGATCGCACCCTAATGAGATATCACTACGGGACAGCCGACTCAAGACGGCATCCTGCCAACTGGTCCTGTTCTAACCAGTGGACAAAATAAGATAGGCAAAACGTGAAGTATCCGAGTGAGCACTAGCATAAAATCCAGTCGTAGTTTAGTATGCTTTACGTTCTCTTTTGTTTACAAGTTATTATTAAGACCATATTCTGCCCTCTTCTGTCACTGGGTTTCTCTCTGGTGTTGTGACTGACAACCGGTTTTTTTAGAGCAAGAAAATTGTCACCGGTGCGACTACTAGGAGAAACTTTAAAAGATCCAACTTTTTTTCAATGACAGTCTACCGCTGGAAACACCACAAGCGGCCTTGACGGCCCCCTAAAGCGCCCTTTCTGAATAACAAATCAGGGTGCCATTCCGAAGTGCCCTTAGCCCTCAATGAACAAGATTTGTCGGCTAACCGGGCCTCGAGGGGCGCTTTGACCTTGTTGGGTCTTTGAGGGGTCGAGCCTTGTTCCTTGGGGATAAATTCCCCTCACCTGGTTTCCCATCAGCTTGTCCAACCTTTCGTTGGTGTAACTCTCTCAATTCTTGACAAATCGACCCCGTTCTTGGGTCAACCTCACACGGTTTTTCCTGTACATTCCAAAACAACAGTCTGATTACACGTTCAAGGAAGCCTCAACGTGTAACCAGTGTCAATTGCACTTTCCGGCTTACACTAGTTGCATCTTAATTGTGCCCTAGTTACACCGTAGTTGTGCCCTAAATGTGCCATACTTGCGCACTCATTGTGCCGTAGTTGCACCTTAGTTGCGCCCTAGTTGTGTCCTAGTTGCGTAGTAGTTGCGCCTCAGTTGGGCACTAGCTACGCCCTAGTTGCACCATACTTGCATCATAATTGCGCCCTCATTATGCCCTACTTGCGCCCTACTTGCATCCTAGTTGTGCCCTAGTTGCACCCTACTTGCCTCCTACTTGTGCCATGCTTGCAGCCTACTTGCGCCCTAGTTGCGGCCTAGTCAGGTAATAGCTACATCCTAGTTGCGCCTTAGTTGCACCCTACTTGCGCTATAGTTGCGTCCTACTTGCGCCCTACTTGCGTCCCACTTGCGCCGTAGTTGCACACTAGTTGTGTCCTAGTCATGCCCTAGTTGTGCCCTAGTTATACCCTACTTGTGTCCTAGTTGCATCCTAGTTGCACTCTAGTTGTACCCTACTTACGACCTACTTGCGCCCTACTTGCGCCCTACTTGTATCCTAGTTGCACCCTAGGTGCGCCCTATGTGCACCCTAATTGTGCCTTAGTTGCGACCTACTTGCGCCCAACTTGCGCCCTGGTTGTGCCCTTCTTACACCCCACTTATGCCATACTTGCGTTCTAGTTACACACCACATGCGCCCTGGTCCCCCCTCCTTGCGCCCTACTTACACCCTAGTGCCCTACTTGCGCCCTACTTGCAACCTACTTGTATCCTAGTTGCGCCCTAGTTGCGTCCTAGTTGCACCCTAGTTCCACCCTGGTTGCGCCCTAGTTGCACCCTACTTGTGTCCTAGTTGCACCTCAATTAAGCACAAGCCACGCCCTGATTGTGTCCTAGTTGCACCCTAGTTGCGCCTTAGTTGCGTCCTACTTGCACCCTTGGTTCACCCTAGTTGGGCCCTAGTTGCACCCTAGTTGTGCCCTAGTTGCGTCCTGCATGTGCCCTACTTGTGTCCTACTTGCATCCTAGTTGCCCCCTACTTGCGTCGTTGTTGCAGCCTAGTTGTACCCTATTTGCACCTCAGTTAGGAACTAGATTCGCCCTAGTTGCGCTCTAGTTATGCCCTCGTTGCGCTCTGGTTGCGCCCAAGTTGCACCCTAGTTGCGCCCTAGTTGCGCCCTAGTTGTGTCCTACTTGTGCCCCTTTTGCACCTTAGATTGCCAATGTTACATCCTAGTTGCGCCCTAGTTGTGCCCTATTTGCGCCCTAGTTGCACCCTAGTTGCGCCCTTGTTGTTTCCTACTTGTGCCCTAGTTGCGCCTGACTTGCACCCAACTTGCGACTTTTTGCGCCTTAGTTGGACACTAGCTACGCCACAGTTACGCCCTGGTTGCGTCATAGTTGCGCCCTAGTTGCACCCTAGTTGCCCCCCACTTGCGCCCTATTTGCGTCCTTGTTGCACCCTACTTGCGTCCTACTTGCACCCTAGTTGCACCCTACTTGCGCCCTACTTGCGCCATAGTTATGTCTCAGTTGAAAACTAGCTACGCCCTAGTTGCGCCCTAGTTGTGCCCCGCTTGCACCCTACTTGCACCCTACTTGCGCCCTAGTTGTGCCTCACTTGCACCCTACTTGCGCCCTAGTTGTTCCCTAGTTGCGCCTCAGTTGGGCACTAGCTATGCCCTAGTTGCACCCTAGTTGCGCCCTAGTTGCGCATTAGTTGCACCCGAGTTGCGCCCTAGTTGCACCATAGATGTGCCCTAGTTGTGCCCTACTTGTGCCCTACTTGTGCCTTAGTTGCACCCTAGTTGCGCCCAAGTTGCCCACTAATTGCACCCTAGTTGTGCCCTATGTTCACCCTAATTGCGGCCTACTTGCGCCCTACTTGCGCCCTACTTGCACCCCACTTGTGCCCTAGTTGCAACCTAGTTCCAGCCTAGTTGGACCTTTGTTGGGCACTAAGTACATCGAAGGTATGCCGTAGTTGCATCCTAGTTGCGCCCTAGTTGCACAATAGTTATGACCAACTTGCACCCTTGTTGCGCCCCAGTTACCCCCTAGTTGTGTCCTACTTGCGCCCAAGTTACGTCCAACTTGCACCCTAGTTGCGCCTCATTTGGACAATAGCTACGCCTTAGTTGCACCTTAGTTGCGCCCTAGTTGCACCCTAGTTCCGTCCTAGTTGCACCCTACTTGCGTCCAAGTTGCGTCCTTGTCACGCCCTACTTGCGCACTACTTGCACCCTTCTAATGCCCTAGTTGTAACCTAGTTGCATCCTAGTTGCGCCTCGGTTGGGCACTAGCTACGCCCTAGTTGCGCCGAAGTTGCACCCTAGTTTCAGCCTATGTGCACCCTATTTGCACTCTAGTTATGCCCGACTTGCGTCCTACTTGCGCCCTAGTTGCACCCTCATTGTACCCTAGTTACGCCCTATTTGCGCCGTACTTGACCCTAGTTGTGCCCTACTTTCGCCCTAGTTGCGCCCTACTTGCACCCGAGTTGTGTCCTAGTTGCTTCCTAGTTGAGCCCTAGTTGCACCCTAGTTGCACCCTACTTGCACCCTACTTGCGCCCTCGTTGCGCCTTAGTTGTATCCTACTTGTGCCCTTGTTGAGCAGTACTTGCGCCTTAGATGCGCCCTAGTTGCGCCTCAGTTGGACACTAGCTATGCCCTAGTTGTGCCCTATTGTGCATTAGCTGCAACCTAGCTGCGCCTTATGTACGACCTAGTTGCGTCCTACTTGTGCCCTTGTTACGCCTTAGTTGTGCCTTAGTTGCGCCCGAGTTGCACCCTAGTTGTGCCCTTCTTACATCCTAGTTGCGCCCTAGTTGTACCCTAGTTGTATCCTACTTGCGTCAAAGTTGCGCCTTACTTGCGCCCTAGTTGCGCCCTAGTTGCGCCTCACTTGGGAACTAGCTACGCCGTAGTTATGCCCTAGTTGTGTCTTAGTTGCGCCCTAGTTGTGCCCTAATTGCAAACTACTTGTGCCCTATTTGCGCCCAAGTTGTGCCCTTCTTGCGTCCTAGTTGCGCCCTAGTTGTACCCTAGTTGTATCCTACTTGCGTCAAAGTTGCGCCTTACTTGCGCCCTAGTTGCGCCCTAGTTGCGCCTCACTTGGGAACTAGCTACGCCGTAGTTATGCCCTAGTTGTGTCTTAGTTGCGCCCTAGTTGTGCCCTAATTGCAAACTACTTGTGCCCTATTTGCGCCCAAGTTGTGCCCTTCTTGCATCCTACTTGCACCCTAGTTGCTCCCTACTTGCGCCCAAGTTGTGCCCTAGTTGCGTTTCAGTTGGGCACTAGCTGCGCACTAGTTGCGCTCTAGTTGTGCCATAGTTACGCCCTAGTTGCGTCCTACTTGCACCCTACTTGCACCATACTCGCCTCCTAGTTGTGCCTCACTTGTGCCCTACTTGCGCCCTAGCTACACCGTAGTTGCGCCTCAGCAGGGCACTAGCTATGACCTAGTTACACTATAGTTACACCATAGTTGGGCCCTAGTTGTGCACTAGTTGTGCCTTAGATGTGCCATAGTTGTGCCCTACTTGAGCCCTACTTGCGCACTAGTTGTGCCCTCATTGTACCCTAGTTGCGCCCTACTTGTGCACTAGTTGTGCCCTACTTTCTCCCTAGTTGCGCCCTCCTTTCACCCTAGTCGTGTTCTAGTTGCACCCTAGTTGAGCCCTAGTTAAGCCCTATTTGCACCCTACTTGCACCCTACTTGCGGCCTATTTGTGCCATAGTTGCATCCTACTTGCGCCCTTATTGCACACTACTTGAGCCCTGGTTGTGCCCTAGTTAGGCCTTAGTTAGACACTAGCTAGGCTCTAGTTGCGCCCTAGTGCCTTAGTTGCACCCTAGTTGCTCCCTAGTTGCGCCCTAGTTGCATCTTAGTTGGGCAGTAGGTACGCCCTAGATGTGCCCTAGTTGCGCCATACTTGCGCCCTAGTTGTGCCATACTTGTACTGTAGTTGCGCCCTAGTTGCACCTGAGCTGCATCTCACTTGGGCACTAGCTACGCCCTAGTTGCGTCCTGCTTGCACCATACTTGCACCCTACTTGCGCCCTACTTGCGCCCTAGTTGCGCCCTAGTTGCAACCTAGTTGCGCCTCACTTGTGCCCTACTTGCGCCCTAGTTGCGCCTCAGTTGGGCACTAGCTACGCCCTGGTTGCTCCCTAGTTATGCCCTAGTTGCGCCCTAGTTCCGTCTTAGATGTGTCCAAGTTGTGCCTTACTTACGCTCTAGCTGCGCCCTGGTTGCATCCTACTTGTGTCCTAGTTGCGCCCTAGATGCACTCTAGTTGTAGCCTAGTTGTACCCTCATTGCGCCCTACTTGAGCCTTAGTTGCGCCCTAGTTGCACCCTAGTTGCGCCCTAGTTGCACCCTAGTTGCGCCCTAGTTCTGCCTCAGCTCGACACTAGCTCCGCCCTAATTGCGCCCTACTTGCACCCTAGTTACACCCTAGTTCCGTCCCAGTTGCTCCCTAGTTGCACCCTAATTAGGACCTACTTGCACCCTACTTGCGCCCTACTTGCATCCTAGTTGCGCCCTAGTTGCACCCTAGTAGCGCCCTATGTGCCCCCTACTTGTGCCCTAGTTGTGCCATACTTGTGCCCTACTTGTATCCTACTTGCGCCTTAGTTGTACCCTAGTTGCACCCTTGTTGCACCCTCCATGCACCTACTTGCACCCTAGTTGTGCCCTAGTCGCGCCCTAGTTGTGCCCTAGTTGCGCACTAGTTGTGCCCTAGTTACGTCCTACTTGCACCCTACTTGCGTCCTACTTGTGCCCTACTTACGCCCTAGTTGCACCCTACTTATGTCCTAGTTGTGCCTCAGTTGAGCACTAGCTACGCCTTAAATGTGGGCTAGTTGTACCCTAGTTGCGCCCTAGTTACGTCCTACTTGTACCCTACTTGCGCCCTACTTGGACCCTAGTTCCGCTCTACTTGCGCCCTAGTTGCAACCTAGTTACACCCTAGTTGCGCGTCAGCTGGGCACTAGCTATGCCCTAGTTGCGTCCTAGTTGCACCCTAGTTGTGCTCTAGTTGCGCCCTAGTTGCGCCCTACTTGCGCCCAAGTTGCGCCATAGTTGTGCCCTAGTTGGGTACTACTTCTGCCCTCTTTGCTCCCTAGTTGTGCCCTGGTTACGCCCTAGTTGCACCCTAGTTGTACCCTACTTACGCCATAGTTGCACCCTATTTGTACCCTAGTTGCACCCTAGTTGCGTCCTATTTGCACCCTAGTTACGTCCTAGTTCCGCCCTACTTCTGCTCTACTTGCGTCCTACTTGTGCTCTAGTTGTGTCCTCGTTGCACCCTACTTGCCTCTCAGTTGTGCATCAATTAAGTACTAAATATGCCCTAATTGTGCCCTAATTGTGCCCTAGTTGCGCCCTCGTTCTGCCCTTGTTGGGCCCTACTTGCGCCCTAGTTGCACCTTATGTACGTCCTAGTTGCACCCGAGTTGTGCCCTAGTTGCGTCCTACTTGCGCCCTACTTGCGCTCTACTTACACCCTAGTTGCACCCTACTTGCGCCCTAGTTGCAACCAAGTTGTACCCTAGTTGCGCCTCAGTTGGACAGAAGGTACACCCTAGTTGTACCCTAGTTGTGCCCTAGTTGCACCCTAGTTATGCCTAGTTACGCCCTACTTAAGCCCTAGTTGCGCCCTAGTTGCGCCCTGTTTGCGTCCTACTTGTGCCCTCTTCATGCCTTAGTTGTGTCACAGTTGCGCCCTAGTTGCACCCTAGTTGTGCCCTACTTACGCCCTAGTTGCGCCCTAGTTGCGCCCTAGTTGTGTCCTACTTGCGCCCTAGTTGCGCCCGACTTGCACCCTAGTTGCGCCCTAGTTACGCCTTAGTTGGGCACTAGCTATGCCCTAGTTACGCCCTAGTTTCACCCTAGTTGCATCCTACTTGCGCCCTAGTTGCGCCCTCGTTGCACCCTAGTTGCGCCCTACTTGCGCCCAACTTGCACACTAGTTCTGCCCTACTTGCGCCCTAGTTCCGCCCTCCTTTCACCCTATTTGTACCCTGGTTGCACCCTAGATGAGCCCTAGTTGCGTCCTAGTACCGCACTACTTGCGCCCTAGTTGCGCCCTAGTTGCGCCCTAGTTGCGTCCTACCTGCACCCTTGTTGCGCACTATGTGCGCCCTAGATGTACCCTAGTTGCGCCTCGGTTGGACACTAGCTAGGCTCTAGTTGTGTCCTAGTTGTGCCTTATTTGCACCCTACTTCCACCCTAGTTGCGCCCAAGTTTTGTCTCAGTTGGGCACTAGATACGCCCTAGTTGTGCCCTAGTTGCGCCATACTTGCGCCCTAGTTGCGCCCTACTTGCACCCTAGTTGCGCCCTAGTTGGGCTTCAATTGCGTTTTAGTTGGGCAATAGCTACACCCTAGTTGCGCCCTGCTTGCGCCCTAGTTGCGCCCTACTTATGCCCTAGTTGTGCTCTAGTTGCGCCCAAGTTGCGCCTCACTTGCGCCCTACTTGTGCCCTAGTTGCGCCCTAGTTGCACCTAAGTTCAGCACTAGCTACGCTATGTTTGCACCCTAATTTTGCCCTAGTTGCACTGTAGTTCCATCCTAGATGAGCCCAAGTTGCATCCTACTTGCGCCCTAGTTGCGCCCTAGTTGCATCCTAGTTGTGTCCTAGTTGCGTCCTAGCTGCACTCTAGTTGTGTCCTAGTTGCGCCCTACTTATGCCTTACTTGCTCCCTAGTTGTACCCTAGTTGTGCCTTAGTTGCGCCCTTGTTGCACCCTAGTTGTGCCTCAGTTGGACACCAGCTACGCTCTAATTGCACCCTAGTTGCACCCTAGTTGCACCCCAGTTCCCCCCAGTTGCTTCCTAGTTGGACCCCAGTTACGACCTACTTGCCCCCTACTTGCGCCCTACTTGCGACCTACTTGCGTCCAAGTTGCGCCCTAGTTGCGCCCTACTTGCGTCCTAGTTGTGCCCTACTTGCGCCCTCCTTGTGCCCTACTTGCGTACTAGTTACGCCTACTTGCGCCTTAGTTGCAACCTAGTTGCACCCTAGTTGCGCCATACTTGCCCCCCGCTTGTACCCTAGTTCTGCCCTAGTCGCGTCCTAGTTGCACCCTAGTTGAGCCCTAGTTGTGCCCTAGTTGCGCCGTAGTTGCGCCATGCTTGTACCCTACTTGTGTCCTAATGTTGTCCTAGTTGCACCTCAGTTAAGCACAAGCTACGCCCTAATTGAACCCTAGTTGCACCCTAGTTGCACCCTAGTTGCGCCCTACTTGCATCCTAGTTGCGCCCTTTATGCACCCTAGTTGGACCCTAGTTGTCTCCTAGTTGCGTCCTACTTTCGCCCTACTTGGGCCCTACTTGCGCCATATTTGCGCCCTAGTTACGCCCTAGTTGGAACCTAGTTGCACTCTAGTTGCGCCTCAACTGGGCATTGCGTACGCACTAGTTGTGCCCTAGTTGCGCCCTAGTTGCGCCCTATGTGCGCCCTAGTTGCGCCCTACTTGCGCCCAAGTTGCGCCCTACTTGTGTCGTAGTTGCAGCCTACTTATGCCCTGTTTACTCCCTAGTTGTGCCCTAGTTGTGCCCAAGTTGCACCCTAGTTGGACCCAACCTACGCCCTACTTGCACCCTACTTGTACCCTAGTTCCTTTTGACATGGTGTGCCTCTTGTCATGAGTGCTGTTGATCGTACTCCCTGGTTCGACCACTGAGGAGTGGTCGAACACCTGATCTAATTTTAGATTTGCAACCCTTGGATTTTTCCATGCAGGATGGAGCTTTGAATCGCTCGATTTGAGTGAGTATTCAGAACGTTAGCCTAGCCCTAAGTTCGGGTGTTGGGCGGATGGAATCTGTTACCCGCCATGGATGGCGGGACAATCCCATGCCAGTGATCCCAGTTCGTCTCCAACGAGCTCCAAATGCACCAGGGTCAAAAAGGAAGCAACCAGAGAGTTCTCCTTGACCAGGGTAAGGCTGTAAGCCAAAATCCGGGACTCGCAAGTCAGACTCGGAAATCCGAGTCCGGACCCAGACTCGCAAGTCCAAATCCAGGGTCCAGAACCGACCTGGACTCGCAAATCTCACCTTGACCTCCTACAACGAGACAACGACGACAAAGAGGGACCATTGTAGATTACATGAATACAATTATGGGTCAAATTGCTTCTCTATTCGTTACATGTTGAGTTCACATGACTTTAGAGTCACAAATTTCAAAAACACATTGATTATAACCCTTTTTTATTAGATGATGCAGCAGACTCGCAATTCTTCCTCACCAGACTCGCAAATCCAGGAGACTAGATTCGCAAGTCTGGGACTCGCGAGTCCGAGTCTCAGACTCGCAAATCCGAGTCTGGCATTGGACTTGGACTCGCAAGTCAGGTTCCAGGCTCATAATCGAGGTTCCAGACTCGAGAACACCCTTAGACCAGGGTGAACTTCTGCTTGACTTCTGGGCGAGGAAAGGTGCTTCGAAGGGTCATCGTCGAAGCGGCTCCCGTTGCCTACCGTGCAAGGCAAGGTGGGTGGCTCTACCAAGGGTTACATCGACGACCGTAGCAAGGGCTCTACTGCTCCGTTTTGGACGTGCTTGGATGCCTAGGAAAGCTTAGATCACATGCTATAAGGATCTGATGTAATCTGACTATGCTAACTAACAAAAACGTGCTTCGATTTTGTACTCCTGAATGCGACGTGTTCTGCCCACTCACATCCGTGATCCTTGTGCTCCATACTCTTGACCATTGGTATCCTTTGATTGCCCCAAACATTACAAGCGTGTACAAGTGAGAGCTAGGCATCCTTGAGGGTGCCTCCACACCCACTAGTGCCAACAAAGGGTTATGGGCCCACGAGCCTAGAAGGACACTAGCTCCTAAACTTTCACGTTACCACCGCACGCCATGGCAACAACCGAGCAAGAGAGCATCAGAGCCGTCTCCAAGTTTGATGGGAACGGCTTCCCTTTAAGGAGGTGGCAGTTTGAAGTCTACCTCAATGACAAAGGCCTGCTTGAGCTGGTCAATTTCAAATAGACCGCCCCTCCGGACACGACGACATTGGAGGAAGTGGATAAGTACAAGTAGCGCAACAAGAAGGCGCTTGCTTTGTTGGTGTTAGCGCTAGCTTTGGCGCAGCGCGCACTGATTCACAGATGAATGGAGGCCGCGCAGGCCTCGAAGAAGCTTTGCACCATCTACCAATCCAGTAACCTTGTTAATCAGCTCTTTGTCTTCAAGAGGCTCGTCACCCTTCGAGCCAACGAAGGCCACGACATCATGGAGATCCTGCTATAGATCGAGTCCCTCACTGCCGAGTGTGTAGCCACCAGATGGAAGGTTGACCCTGAGCTGCAAGCCATGATTCTCCTCCTAGCCTTGCCGGACTGTTGGAATCCCATGATCACCATCATAGGCGGCTGGTCCACCGATGAGCTGAAGTATCCAAAGGTGGCTGAGTACGTCCGCAATGAATATATGCGGCGTGGTGGGAGAGAGAGCGGGGCAACGTCAAGTTCTGCCTATGCCGTCCGCCCTCAAGGTGGAGGGGGAGGCAAGAAGGGGAAGGATGCCAAGCAGGGCACAAAGAGAGGTAACAACAAGGAGTGCTACAACTGTGGCAAAAAGGGTCACTATGCACGCGATTGCCCCAACAAGATGTCGGACCAGCCCGGGAAGGGCAGGAAGAAGGACATCCAAGCCATGATGGTGAAGGAGTCTACCGACTTGACAGATCCGGAAGTCACAGTGATCAACTCCAGATGAGGCCGCCACACACAATGCAACCGGGCGGCATTTGTTACCTACGGCGCCACCAAGCTGCACATGACAGTGGCCAACGGCAAAACAGAGTTGGCCGCGTGTGCAGGCAATGTCCGCATCGAGTCGGTGGTGAACAAGAAAGTCATTCCATGCACCATCTACGACGTGCTCCACATGTCCAACTTTGGGACAAACCTGCTGTCAGTGAGCCGCCTTACCGACAAGGGGCTCAAGGTACTCTTCAACAAGAAAGAGGCCATTATCCGGAAGGAGGGAGACAGTGAGGTAATTGCACGTGACAAACGGGAGGAGGACCTGTACCTTCTTTGTACCAAGGTTCTTGTCAATGCGGCGAGGACTGATGCCGTCAACCTCGTGACGAAGGATGATGGAAACCTGGACTTATGGCACCACCGCCTATGTCACATCGCTTCCTCAACTGTGAGGGACATGGCAAAGAAGGAAGTGATACGGGGTCTTGAGGTCAAGAGCCTCGACGCAGCCAAGAATGTCGTGTGCGAGCCATGCATGGTCGGCAAGGCGCAACGACACCCGTTCTATGGCATTCAATGAACCCTTCATTGGCCGACCATGCAATGAAGTCCCCTTCATTGGCCGACCATGCAATGAAGGCCTCGCGCAGCGGTACTGGGGCGAGGCGGCATGGACATCAGCGTACATCATGAACCTGACGCGGACAAAGCTGCTAGAAGACGCGGAGTCCAAGGTGTGGAGGATGCCACAAGAGGTGTGGAGCAAAAGGAAGCCAATTGTGGCACACCTTCGTACATTTGGTTATGTTGCACATGCTGTGCTGCATGCACTGGAGGGGCCGGGCAAGCTGGACCCGCGGACTCACCGGTGCATCTTCGTCGGGTACGAGAGCGGGAGCAAGGCGTACCGGCTCTTCGACCCACGGAGGCAGCAGATTGTGAAGAGTCACGGCGTTACGTTTGACAAGGATGGCCGTTGGACGGACAAGGATGCGGGTCTCTCCAAGTGGGGGAAGTGGCTGCCACTCCTCGAGGGGGAGACGCCGGAGGTCACAAAAGAGGGTGACGTCTGAGCGGCTCCAACCAGCGGCAACCATCCGGGGGATCGGGGAGTGGCTGATTTGCATTCAGCCAAGTCGGACAATGAGTCCAAAGGACCAGCAGCAGTGGAGCTGGATGAGGGGACACGGAGTGAGCCCGCATCTCCACTGTCCCCGAGTTAGAGAGAGCAGGATAGCAATGCAAGTGGCGCCGCAAGAGGGTAGTATCAGCAGCACCAGCAGCGGTAGCAGCAACAGCCTCAACTATAGCAGCCCCGGAGAAGCAGACGCAAAAGGAGGACGGCAAAGAGGTACAATGCTGCGGAGGGCATCTGGGCCGGGCTCGCTCGAGGGTTCTTTGTGCAAGAGGAGCCTGAGACCGTCAAGGAAGCGTTGTAGTGGATGGATGGGGCTGAGCGGGAAGGAGCTATAAAATCAGAGCTCTCCTCCCACGAAGAGAACGGCACTTGGAAGCTGATTGATAGGCATGAGGGCGCGAAAATCATTGGCTCCAAGTAGATCTTCAAGAAGAAGCTCACCAAGGAGGGGAAGGTGGAGCGGTACAAGGCGCGGCTGGTTGCGGAGGGGTACGCCCAGTGGAAGGGTGAACACTACGATGAAACCTTCGTACCAGTGGCGATGTTTGCATCCATCCGCTCCATCCTCTTGGTGACGGCGGCGCGTGACTACAAAGTCCATCAAATGGATGTAAAAACCGCATTCCTCAATGGCGACCTGGACAAAGAGGTCTATATGGAGGTGCCAGAGGGGGTGGACACGCCGCCGAGAAAGGTGTGCCCGCTGCGCAAGGCGCTCTATGGGCTGAAGCAAGCGCCATTCATGTGGTACCTGAAAATGGACGGCTTCAAGGCCGAGCTTTGCCTCAAGTACTACAAGGCACATCATAGCGTGTACGTGCGAAAGCAACTGGGGTTGCACCAGATCGTGGTCCTTTATGTGGATGACCTCATCCTCGTGTTATCAGACATGGAGGAGTTGGTGAACCTGAAGCGGCAGCTGGGCGGTCGGTTCAAAATGACCGACATGGGCGAGCTCGAGTACTACCTTGGTGTCGCCATCAAGAGGGACCGCAAGGCTCGCACGCTAGAGATGGGACAGGCAAAGTACGTGCATGAGGTGCTCCGCTGCTAAAACATGGAGGAGTGCAACCCCATCGGCACACTTATGACCACCACATGTGAGCTAAGCTCGAGCATGGGGCCGAGCATGGATGAGGAGAAGGAGTAGATGGCAGGTGTGCCGTACCAGATCACGGTGGGGTGCATCATGTACACCATGGTGGCAACGCGTCCCAACCTAGCCTTTGCTGAGGGCCAAGTGAGCTGCTACTTTGCTGATCCCGGCCCACGGCATTGGCAAGCGGTGAAGCGGATCCTCCGCTATCTCAAGGCCAAAAAACAGTCGCGGCTCGTGTTTGGAGGGGGAGCGCGTGACGACTCCCTTCAGTTGGTTGGCTACTTCGATGCCGACTGGGCTGGTAACATGGATGACAGAAAATCAATGTCGGGGTATGTGTTTGTACTTGGTGGTGCATCAATTTCATGGGCAAGCAGGAAGCAAGACTGCGTGGCACTTTCTAGCACCGAAGCGGAATGCATTGCACTCGCGGAAGCCGCAAAGGAGGCAGTGTAGTTGCGACGGCTGCTAGGGGAGATCGGGGTGCCACAAAAGAAGCGGACGGTACTCAAAGTGGACAACATGACTGCCATCAGTTTGACCCAGAACCTGTTGCTCCGTAGGAGGACCAAGCACATCGAGATCTGGCATCACTACGCACAAGACTTGGTGGCGAAGGGGGATGCGACTATTTTGCATTGTGGCACTAAGCGCATGCTTGCCGACACCATGACCAAGGCACAACCCCAGGAAGAGCATGATGCCAGCTGCATGGAGCTCGGTCTACGCTGTGAAGTCTAAAATGCTACAGATTCCAAGGTCAGGGCATCAAGGCTGCTGTGCAAGGGGGAGATTGTTGGCATGGTGTGCCCCTTGCCACCAGTGCCGTTGATTGTAATCCCTCGTTTGAACACTAAGGAGTGGTGCAACACCTGATGTGGCTTTAGATTTGGAATCCTTGGCCTTTTCCATGCAGGATCAAGCTTTAAATTGCTTGATTTGAGTGAGTATTCAGAAAGTTAGCCAAGCCCAAAGTTTGGGTGTTGGGCGTGTGGAATCTGGTACACGCCGAGGGTGGCGGGACAATCCCATGCCAGTGATCCGAGTTCGTCCCCAACGAGCTCCAAATGCTCCAGAGAGTTCTCCTTGACCAGTGTGAACTTCTCCTTGACTTATGGATGAGGAAAGGCGCTTCGACGGGTCATCGTCGAAGCTCCTCCCGTTGCCTAGCGTAAAAGGCAAGGTGGGCGGCTCCACCAAGGGTTACTACGACCGCAGTAGCAGGGGCTCTACTGCTCCGTTTTGGAGGTGCTTCGATGCGCTGGAAAGCTTAGATCACATGCTATGAAGATCATATGTAAACTGACTATGCTTACAAAAACAAATGTGCTTTGATTCCGTTCTATTGAATGTGATTTGTTCTACCCACTTACATCCATGATCCTTGTGCTCCATACTCTTCACCGTTGGTATCCTTTGGCTACCCCGAACATTGGAAGCGTGTACTAGTGAGGGCTAGGCATCCTTGAGGGTGCGTCCACATCCACCAGTGCCAACAGTTGCGCCCTAGTTGCCCCCTAGTTGTGCCCTAGTCGCATCCTAGTTGTTCCCTCCTTACGCCCTACTTGCGTCCTACTTGCGCTCTAGTTGTGCCCTAGTTGCACCCTACTTGTGTCCTAGTTGCGCCTCCATTAAGCACTAGCTACGCCCTCATTGCGCCCTAGTTGCGCCCTAGTTACGCCATAGTTTTGCCCTACTTGCGCCCTATTTTCGCCCTACGTGCATCGTAGTTGCACCCTAGTTGTGCCCTAGTTGCGTCGTACTTGCACCTTGTGCCCTACTTGCACCCTGGTTGTGCCCTACTTGCGCCCTAGTTGCAACCTATTTGCACCCTAGTTGCAAATCAGTTGGGCACTAGCTACGCCCTAGTTGCACCCCAGTTGTGCCCTAGTTGTGCCCTTGTTGCGCCCTAGTTGCGCCCTACTTGTGTCCTACTTGCCCTGCTTTAGTTGCGTCCTACTTGTGCCCTCCTTGTACATTAGCTGTGCCCTAGTTGCGCCCTAGTTGTGCCCTACTTCCGCCCCACTTACGCCCTAGTTGCGCCCTAGTTGTATCCTACTTTCGCCATAGTTGCGCCTGATTTGCGTCCTAGTTGCACCCTAGTTGCGCCTCAGCTAGACACTAGCTACACCCTAGTTACGCTCTACTTGCGTCCTAGTTGCGCCGTGGATGTGCCCTTGTTGCACCCTAGTTGCGCCCTAGTTGCGCCCTAGTTGCGTCTTCGTTGGGCACTAGCTACGCACTAGTTCTGCCCTAGTAACGTATTATTGTACCCTAGTTGTACCCTACTTACAACCTACTTCTGCCCTAGTTGCGCCTCATTTGCGTCGTACTTGCGCCCTAGTTGCCCCCTAGTTGCGCCTCAATTGGGCACAAGCTATGCCCTAGTTGCACCCTAATTGCTCCTTACTTGTTCCCTAGATGTGCCCTAGTTATGCCCTACTTGCGCCCTACTTGCGTCCTAGCCACGCTCTAGTTGCGCTCTAGTTGCGCCCCACTAGCGCCCTACTTGTGGCCTAGTTGCACCCTAGTTGCACCCTACTTGCCACCTAGTTGTGCCCTAGTTGTGCCCTAGTTGTGCCCTACTTGCATCGTACTTGTGCCCTATTTGAGCCCTACTTGCGTTCTTGTTGCGCCCCACTTGAGCCCTAGTTGTAACCTAGTTGCATCGTAGTTGCACCTCAGTTGACCTCTCGCGATGCCGTAGTTGTACCCTAGTCACGTCCTAGTTGCGCCCAAGTTGCGCCCTTAGCTGCGCCCTTCTTGTGCCCTAGTTGCGCCCTACTTATGCCCTGGCTGCCCCCTAGTTGCACTCTAGTTGTGCCCGAATTGCACCCTTGTTGCGCCCTAGTTGGACCCTAGTTATGTTTTACTTGTACCCTCTTTACGCCCTAGTTGCACCCTAGTTGCACCCTAGTTGCACCCTACATGCGCCCTGCTTGCACCCTAGTTGCGCCCTAGTTGCGCCTTGGTTGCCCCCTAGTTGCAACCTAGTTGTGCCCGACTTGCAACCTTGCTGCGCCCTAGTTGCGTCATAGTTGAGTCCTACGTACGCCTTAGTTGCGCCCGACCTGCGCCCTAGTTGCGCCCTAGTTGAGCCTTAGTTGGACTCTAGCTACGCCCTAGTTGCGCCCTACTTGCACCCTAGTTGGGCCCTAGTTACACCCTACTTGCGCCAAAGTTGCGCCCTAGTTGCGCCCTACTTGTGCCTTACTTGCATCCAACTTGCGCCCTAGTTGCGCCCTAGTTGCGACCTTATTGCGCCTCAGTTGGGCACTTGCTACGCCCTAGTTGTGCCCTAATTGCACCCTAGCTATACCCTACTGGTGCCCTAGTTGTGTCCTCATTGCGCCTTACTTGCGCCCTAGTTGTGCCTTAGTTGCGCCCTAATTGAGCCCTACTTGCACCCTGGTTACGTCCTAGTTGCATCCTACATGCGCCCTTAATGTATGGTACTTGCATCCTAGATGCGCCATTGTTGCGCCTCAGTTGGACACTCGCTACGCCCTTATTGCGCCCTAGTTGTTCCCTAGCTGCACCCTAGTTGCGCCCTAGTTGCACCCTAGTTGTGTCTGAGTTGGGCACTAGGTATGCCCTAGTTGTGCCCTAGTTGCGCCATACTTGCACCCTAGTTGCGCCCTAGTTGAACCATTTATGGTCAATCACCCCTTGAAAATACGCTCTTCATTTTGTGTACACGTTTCATGTTTTCACCTCGAAGTTTCAATGAACCTTCAAAGACAATTCCACAACCTTCCATTCTCAACGTGTCTACTTACACAAATGAGCATGTTTGTAACATTAAACACACGAAAGTTTGTGGAAGGAGTCCATATCAAATTTTAACACAAAACAATCACCATGGTCTAGTGGTACACACTTCAAAACACATTTTCCTCACGAAGGCCTAGTTCAGACCAGATGCCTTTAGTATGATACAAGGGTCATGAGTTAAAATGCATATATGTGGACCCAGAGCATGACTGAACCAAATGCCATAGCAAGTAACATTACGGGTTTCCGGGTTTCAATGTTCTCCTTGCCCGGGCTCTTGCTGTGGCCCATAGTAGCAGGGCCCATTATCGTAGACAGTGTTTGCGGATCCCTTAGTCAAACTATTCACAAAGATAAACGAACATACAATTATCGATGTTGTCCGATACACGTCCCCCAACACAGCATGAATACATTTTGTGGCTTTGGTGTAGGCTCGCGACAACGTGGTGATGGGTTTGACGTGATCTCGATTAACTAACGGAATAACAGAGCGGTACATTGAGACCGTTAATTGTTCGATGTTAACAGTCAAGTTTTTCAGATAGAATATCTCGATCATCGACAGACCTCTTCACCATACAAAGATTGTCGATTGCTAAACATCGACAGTAGTTGGCTGTAGATAAGAAATCATTTCCAAACACATTTGTGTATTGTTGTTTTCTACAATCATATAAGCCAAATACACTGACAAGATGCACTTTGCCAATACACTATCGTCTTTTGGGGGGGAGGAGATCGAGAGCCGATGCTATCCCCCCCCCCCAATAGAAGAAGTGAATGGGGGGAGTGTATATAGTCAGTGTATCTGATGGACATGTACAAACATTCACTGATGTTAAATACACTAGTGACCATAGTACAATGTCGCCACGATACACGTCCCGATACTCTGCCCCAGTACATTCAGGGGCTTTTGGGGGGGGGTTGCCCACAACATGGCGACCGTTTTGGAGTACGTTCTCCACTATATATGAGAAAGCTTTGTTAGATTGGCATCGTCCATTTCCATCGGTCTGCAGTGGCAATGCGTACATGTGCCATCGACTTTGTATGCACAAGTGTATGTTTTTCATTGTCCCTCGCACAAAATCGATACAATGGCCAGCTACAATCTGCCAATCTACTCAAATCCTTTTGGGGGAGGGGGGAAGATCGAGAGCGGACGCTGACCCCCCCCCCCCAAACAGCAAAAGTGAACTGGTGGATTGTATGTGGTCCATGTATCCGATGAACATGTGCAGAAAGAAACTAATGTCTATAAACTAATGAACGAAGTACATGGTCTACACGAAACACGCCCCGATACCCAGACCCAATACATTCGGGGGTATCGTGGGGGAGAGGGGGGAGGGGCAAATGCCTCCGGATACGCGATGACCATTTCAAAGTATCTTTTGCCTTTTTCATGAATGCTACATCCGCACCGTCGATTATTAACTATCGATGGTGCGATTTCGTGGATATGCCATCGACTTTGAATGCACAAGTGTATTTCTGTTTTTGCCCATCGAACAAAAGTGATACAATGACCAGCTACACGCTGCGAATACACTTGAACCCAGGGGGGGGGGAATCCAGAGCCGACGCTACCTCCTCCCAAAAAGTAAAGTTATTTTTCAATAAGGTATATTGTATCTGATGGAATTGTAAAGAAATACATTTTTCAATACACTAGTGAACGGAGCACATCCTCGGCGTGATACAAGCCTCAATACAGTCCTCCAATTCACTCGACAGTTTGGGGAGAGGGGGGTTGGCGGGTTGGGAGAAGGGGGAATGGGAGTCCGATAGCAAGAGAGCGCGAGAAAAACATCGGTACATATTGCAGGAACGTGTTCGATGACTAAATTCAACACTATATTGTGTTCAGAAAGCTTTAGTTTAACTTACGTCTCCTATGCATGTGAATAAGTAAACAGCAAGTCCTTGGACAAATGTACGTCTACTACTTCTGACATACTATATGTCTTACATTATACTTGCACTTCTTTGTTTGCATTAAGAGATGGCGGAATTGGTAGAACGTACATAATTCTTCATGTGAAGAGAAGATGAATGTGTACTAAGACAATTTCGGGGAAATGACCAAAATTCAAATGTGTGATGCATTGATTGTGTTGTGTATAAAACGGGCCCAATAAACCATACCTCAGTTGCACCTTAAAGGCGTCCCAGTTGGGCACTAGCTACGCCCTAGTTATGCCATGCTTGTGCCTTACTTGTGCCTGAGTTGCACCCTACTTGCGCCCAAGTTGTGCCCTAGTTGCGCCCTAGTTGCGCCTCCCTTGCGTTCTCCTTGCGCCCTAGTTGCCCCCTAGTTGCACCTGAGCTGGGCACTAGCTACGCCCTAGTTGCGCCCTAGTTGCATCCTAGTTGCGCCCTTGTTGCTGCCTAGATACGCCCAAGTTGCACCCTACTTGCGTCCTACTTGCACCCTAGTTGTGCCCCAGTTCCGCCCTAGATGCGCCCCACTTGCGCCCTAGGAGCGCTCTAGTTGCACCCTAGTTGCTCCTTAGTTGCAACCTAGTTGCAATCTAGTTGTGCCATAGTGGTGCCCAAATTGCGTCCTACTTACGCCCTAGTTGTGCCCTAGTTGCGCTTTAGTTGCGCCCTAGTTGGGCCCTAGTTGCCCCTCAGTTTGACACTAGCTACACCGTAATTGCGCCTTAGTTTCACACTAGTTGCGACCTCATTACGTGCTACTTGTGCCCTATTTGCGTCCTTGTTGTGTCCTAGTAGCACCCTACTTGCATACAACTTGTGCCTTACTTGTGCCCTACTTACGCCCTAGTTGCGCCCTAGATGCGCCCTGGTCGTGGCCTAGCTGCGGCCTTGTTGCGTCCTGCTTGTGCCCTCCTTGCGCTGTACTTGTGCAGTATTTGCGCCCTAGTTGCGCCCTAGTTGCATCCTAGCTGCGCCCTTGTTCTGCCCTAGTTACACCCTAGTTGCGCCCTAGTTCCACCCTAGTTGCGCCCTAGTTGGACCCCACTTAGGACCTACTTGTGCCCTACTTGCGCCCTGCTTATGCCCTGGTTGCACCCTAGTTGCGCCCTAGTTATGCCCTAGTTGCGCCCTAGTTGCGCGCTACTTACGCCCTAGTTGAGCCCTACTTGCGCCCTACTTGCACCCTCCTTGCGTCCTAGTTACAGCATACTTGCGCCCTAGTTGCACCCTAGTTGCGCCCTAGGTGCGTCCTACTTGCACCCTACTTGCACCGTAGTTGCGCCCTAGTAACGCCCTAGTTGTGCCCTGGTTCTTCCCTTGTTGCGCCCTAGTTGCGCCCTAGTTACGCCCTCCTTGCGCCCTACTTGCATCCTACTTCTGCCCTAATTGTGCCCTAGTTGCAACCTACTTGCGTCCTAGTAGTGCCTCAGTTGAGCACTAGCTACACTCTAATTCCGCCCTAGTTGCACCCTATGGCCCGGTTTGCATGCTTGTTGCACCCTAGTTGCGCCTTAGTTTTGTGATATCTGTGCCCTAGGTGCGTCCGACTTGCGCCCTAGTTGCACCCTAGTTGTGCCTCAGTTGGACACTAGCTACGCCCTAGTTACGCCCTAGTTGCACCCAAATGGCACCCTAGTTATGCCCTAGTTGCACCCTATTTGCGCCCTAGTTGTAGCCTAGTTGCGCCCTGTTAGAAAACACCACCGAAAAAACTCACGCAGTGCACTCACCCGGGAGGAAAATTGCCTCTCAATAATGGTTCAGGTATAAGACTAAACCACCTCGGCAGCCAACAATCGTTTAAAAGACTGGTGAACCGACAAAGCAGAGTCATCCCCTAATAATGTGACACCTGTCACCCACGTCCGGCCAATGGAAAGAAGTCGTTGCTTTACTAGTTTGTCCTATTATGCTCTTTTTATACCGAGGATGTTCTTTTCCTTGCATTAACCAGAAAAATTCTTCCTATGATGTTCCCCTTTGGTTCCGCAGTTTTGCCGTAGTGTCCTCGCTATGCTCGTACCTCACCCAATCTACCTTTGCAAGCCACTCCCTGCTTCCAAGCTCTTCGCTAAATCACTCTTGCTCCTTCGTTCAATACTTGCCAACCCATTACTTAGCTTGCTATTACTTCCTCTCAGTGACTCCTGTCTACCTCACATCTTCAATGTCTCGCCTTCCCGCAAGCTTTGCAAGGAACTCCTCAGGAACACTCTTGCTTTTGTCACTTTGCTTACGTACTCGTGCATGTTCCATTGCTTTTGCTTGCTTTTGCTGTTGCTGTCACCGCTCTTGCATTTTTCTGACATGGTATCAGAATATCAGGCAACATCACCTGGTGCCCTGTGACCTAGTCATCGCTTCGCCATCGTAATCGCTCTACTTCTCAGTCTGGTTTCATTTGCCGCCGCCGCCACTGCACGTCTCTCATCTTCGCCAGCAGCTGACATCAGTAGCTCCACTTGGATTGCTCCTCACGCTGGAGTGACAACTTGTCATCCTGATTATATCCTCCGCCCATTTCACGCATGTAGCAAACGATCGGTGACTCTTCATCAACAGCCGCAAGCAGCTCTTGAGTCGCCATCTGTCGTCATCTTCCGAGAAGCTTCCTGTCGCCTGCCACCTATCATCTCATGTCCTCGGCCGCCAAAAATGTCTTTGTCTCCCACATCAACTTCATTTGCCTCATCTGATCCAACTTCCCTAGCTTAATAGCTATCATCCTCTCGAGCCACCCTCTCACACTGGCTCTGCTCGTCGTCGACAGCTGGAGATTGCAATTTCCTCCCAGGACATTGGACACCACCAATCTTCCTCCTCATGCTCTTAACTAAGTGGGGAACAAGTCGTCACTCTCCTTACAATCACGGACATCCATAATGACCTTACGTGTTCTCTTGCAGCAGCCACCTTCCTCTCGTTGTCATGATATCTGACACCATCAGTCTTCCAGCCTGTCGGTCTCGGGCCAACTGTGGAACAAGCCATTAGTCTCTTGACAACAAAGGAACTGGTTACCTCGTCCGCACCCACTGCCGCTTCCTCCACTGCTCCCTTAACCGCCTCCTGCTGTCACTAGTTCGTCAACATCATCTCTCTTTGCTTCCGCACTTCCTCTACATTGCCCATCACCATCCACCGCCTCCTTCAGCCTACCTTTGCATCAGCCTCATCTTGGCCTCCTCCAATCACATGTGCATCAGCATCATCGTTTTCATCAACATTGCTCTGCATCACACATGGTTTTGCCCCTACGCCTACTCCATTATCAATAGCTCCTCCGCCATCATCTGCCTTCATCATCGGCACAAGGATTTGCTTGGTGGCATCGCCTTTTTCGCGATGACCTACGCCCACACCGAACCTTCCGTGGCGCACGTGGTGTTGCCCTTGCGCTTACTTCCTCATCATCAGCTTCCGCTTCCTCATCAGCAATCATCCATATCTGTGGCCTGTAAAGGATCTGCACGAGCTAGTTGCTGTCTTTGCAGTAGCTTGCATCCACTCCAGCAACAGATTTCTTGTAGTGCAGTGGCTCTTGCCTTCCCCTTGCCGCATCCTATCCCTCTACTCCGCAGTGCACGTGGTTTCATCCAAGAACCCACTCGTTTATCAATCGTCTCACTGCCTTAATCCGTTTTTCATCATATGCTTCACACTTGCGCACGTAGTTTGCGATAACCTGCGCACACGCCAAAACCTCCGTAGCACACACAGTTAGCCCTTGCACCCAGATTCAGCCAGCCTCCTCCGCATCATTATGCGCAATCATCAGCATCTGTCGCGAACGCAAGGACCTGCAAGAGCTAGATGCCACCTTTGTAGCACCCTGCACCCATGCCAGCAGTTGATCTATCGCAGTGCGCTTGCCTATGCCTTCCCCTTGTCGCATCCTATCCCTCTACTCAGCAGCACATAAGGTTTTACCCTTGCGCCCAATCCGTCAACAGCCATTTGTCGGCCTCCATCTTTGTTCTCCGTCCGGCAAAAGGATCCGCTCAATTACATCTTCATTCTTCCACCAACCTGTTCCTACACCGACATCTTCTTGCAGTACCTACGCCTCATATGACCTCTTACAAGGCCCTTGTAACATGCGCCTCCAACCCCATACGCAACCCAACAGCAACAATCTCAAGTGGCAGGTCGACGATCCATGTTCAGGTGGGAACAGCGACAAGTCTCTCCAGAGACCTTTGCCATAGCTAGACGTATCACAATACTAACTCTATTGGAATACAGAGTTATCATGTCTGGCATTCCTCCCTGCGAAGGACAACCAATGTAAACATCCACAACATCAACCTCTAGACTACCTTCTCCCAAAGGAGAGGTCACTTCTACTCTGATCGCTACAATTTTAAATACAACTACGACGTCACCCGATACTGGCACGACTACTTCTACGTCGCGTATCAAGCCCTACTTCTGGCCCATGTGGCTCACTATAGAGCAACCCTTCCGAACCTCTCTCAGAAACTATGACGCTCGTATATCTAACATCCATGCATTAGTGATGGAATTGAGAGAAATCAGTGGAAGGAGAGGGCTACCATGGTGGCTTAACCACACACAAGTGCGTAGCCTCCCAGAACCAATGAGGGTTCCCCCTTGAGAGTAACTTCCTAGTCCTCCCTCTCCATTATCAGTAGCCACACCTGCAACGGAGGAGGACTAGAAGACTCATGGATCCTTCAGATTGACCACCTGTGTGAGTACCGTATGTGTGTTTTGGGGGGGGTGTCAAAAAACACCAACAAAGAAACTCAAGCAATGCACTCACCCAGAAGGAAATTCTCCTCTCAATAATGGTTCAGGTCTATGACCAAACCACCACGGCAGCCAACGATCACTTCAAGGACCGTTGAACCGACAAAGCCGAGTCATCCCCTAATAATGTGATACCTGTCACCCGCGCCCGGCTAGCGGAAAGAAGCCGTTGCTTTACTACTTTGTCATGTTCTACTCTTTTCATACAAGGATGTTCATTCCCTTGAGTTAACCAAATAGTTCTTCCCATCCTGTTCCTCTTTGGTTTTGTAGCTTTACCACTGTGTCCTCGCTTTGCTCGTACCTCGTCCATCATGCCTTTGGCAGCCACTCCCAGCTTGTAAGCTCTTCACGCACTCAATCTTGCTCCTTTGCTTAGTACTTGCTGACCCATTACTCAGCTTGTTGTCGCTTCCTCTCACCAACTCCTATCTACCTTGCATCTTCAGTGTCTCGCCTTCGCGCAAGCTGTGCGACTAACTTCCAGGGATGTTCTCATTTCCGTCACTTTGTTGAAGCACTTGTGCATGTTTCGCTACTTTTACTTGCTTCTACCATTGATGTCATTGCTCTTACGTTGTTCTAACGCTTCTATAGCACACGGGGCCTTGTCCGTGCGCCCACTTTGCCATGAGTCATCTCTCTCTCTCTCTCTCTCTCTCTCTCTCTCTCTCTCTCTCGCTCTCTCTCTCTCTCTCTC
>SZWC01001382.1:103085-118823 GCA_023375785.1 Penium margaritaceum | reverse complement strand
AATGCAAGAGTGGAGACAGCAACAGCAAAAGCAGGCACAAGCATCGCAACATGCACAAGTACGTCAGCTAGGTGACAGAGGCGAGAACGGTCCCGGGGAGTTAGTCGTATTGCTTTTGCGGGAAGGCGAGACACTGAAAATGCGAAGTAGACGGCAGTTGGTGAGAGAAAGCAAGAGCGAGGAGGGTGATGGGTCGGCAGGGGCTATGCAAAGGAGCGACAGTGACAGAGCGAAGAGATCCAAGGTGTGAGTGGCTAGCAAAGGCGAGATGAGCGAGGTGCGAGTAGAGGGAGCACGGTGGTGAAGCCGCGGAACCAAAGGGGAACAACATGGGAAGAACTGTTCTGGTTAAGTCAAGGGAATGAACATACTCAATGACACATTGCAGAAAATGACAAAATTGGAGCAACGCCTTCATTTCCGTTAGCCGGACACGGTTGCGATGCGATCGCAGCTATTAAGGCAACTCGCCGCAGTATCCTTAATCATGGCCGCCAATCCGTTTGGCGAGGTGGTTCGCATTGGTCCACGGTGGTAACTGAACCTTATTTAGAGCTCGGACTATCCAAGGGATTTGTTCAGTGTTGACTTCAATATTCCAACACCCGCCCTATAGTCAACACTGGAGAGAATGTGGTGCACAGGTGAGATACAGGGACCGCCAGATCTCTGGGAATCCTTCGTGTGGTTACCGGATGAGTGGGTGAAGAGAGTGATGCGCGGTGAGGATGAACGCCTCTTTTGGGAGTGCTTCTTCCCAGTCCGTACCAAGAAGGGTGATGGAGTCAAAGAGACCAAGGAGTACCTGTCGGTGATTGAACTTAGGGAATCGGAGCCTTCCCAGATTGAGTAGTAGTTCAACTCTCCATTGATGGTAGTTTGTGGAACCATTTGTCGACTTGTGAAGTTGGGGGGAATTGTGTATGCACTCTGCAAGATGAGCAACAATGTCAGTTAGTGCCCCGTCTGGTGTTGAGCACTCAATGAAGTGGATTGGCTTCATTGATGGTTGAACACAAAGAAGGGCAATGGTTGTATCATTGCTCATGGTGTGCTCTAGTGTAGGGAGTGCCGAGAGGAACTGTTCATTCATCAAGGCCATCTAACGAGGTAGCCTTGATGTGGGGATTGTTCCAAAAGGATACCGCTGAGAGCTCATTCTTCTTAGTATGACCCATTGGAAGCTTGATGGTGGGGATGTTGAATGCTTGGAATGCAGGACTGGAGGGTGCTGCCACAATGCCACGTTCAAAGAGTTCTCTGCTATAGTGAGCTCTTGTGAGTCCGAGGGGAAATGTAGGAAGTGTAGGGACTTAAACAGTCAGGTCCACGGATGCATCGGCTTCATCCACCTGTTAGCATGGGTAAGGAAGGAGATGGGTGGTGTCCAGTTCCAATGGTGTCTTGATGCTACCTCTTGTGAACTGGCTTCGAGTACAAATGTAGGTGCTAATGAGGCGAGTTGTCTGGATGCAAGAAAACATTGTGTCCAAATGATGTAGATACTTTGGAAGGAGGGAGCTGATGGCAAGAATGGGCGCGCGGACGAGGCCTCGTGCGTAATGGAAGTTTCGGTGCAGGCGTAGGCTAGACAATGCAACCGGGTGGTTCCTTGTGCTTGTGAGCACATGATGATGATTGCTGGTGATGGAGACGTAAACTATTCGATGAGGGAGTGGGCGCATGGGTGAAAAGCACGTGCGCTGAGGAAGTTTTGGTGTGGGCGCAGGACGTTGCGCAACGGGCAATTCAACCGGGCGGATCCAGGTACCGAGCTTATGAGAAAAGCCGATGATTGGCAGAAACGCGGCGAATGATGGAGTGGGTGCAGGGACAAAACCACGTACGCTTCATGATAGGGAAGTAGAGTGCACCAAGGGGAAGGCGATTGCCAACGCGCAACAAAAAATCTGCTACTAGCGTGGGTATAGGCTACTACGAAGCGGGCAGTTAGCTCGTGCAGATCCTTGTGCTGGCAGCACATGTTGATGATTGCCGAGGAGGTAGAAGCTGATGATGAGGGAGTGGGCGCAGGGGCAAAACCACTTGCGCTGCGGGAGATTTGACGTGGGCACAGGTTATCGCGTAATAAGCGATGCGACCGGGCGGATCCTTGTGCCAAACGGATGACAAAAAGTGAATATTGGCAAAGAAGTGATTCATGATGGAGTGGGTACAGGGGCGGAACCACATGCGTTTCAGAAGAATATTGATGATGATAAGGATGAAGTTGATGCGGAGGCAGCTTGACAAGGCAGTAGAAACTGAGACGAGGCGGATACAAGGATGGACTGAAGGAAATGGTGAATGCGAGGAAAAGATGAAGAGAATGTGCACAAACCAATGGTGAAGAGGCTGAGGAGGGTGAAAATGGCATAGTAAGAGTGATGAAGGATTGGCAGTAGCAAGCGGATGACGGAAGTGGCAGATGAATGAAGTAGTGGGGGCAGGGCAAGGTAACCAGTTCCTTTGTTGTTAGGAGAGTGATGGCTTGTTCCCCAATTGCACCAAAACTGACTGGCAGGGAGACTGGTGGTCTCTGATATCCTGGCAATGAGAGGAAGTCAGCTGTAGCAAAGCAAGTTGTTAAGTGGGCAGTGATGCCAGTCCGTGGATGTGAGGAGAGTGACGGCTTGTTCCCTATGTGGCCCGAGACCGCTGGACAGGAAGATTGGTGGTGTCTGATATCCCGACGGCGACAGGCAAGCTCCTCTTGCTAACAACGAGCAAAGCAATGCGAGAGAGCGGCTCCAGGCGCTGCATGTGAAAGAAAGCTGAGGTAGATGAGGTGGATGGAGTGGATGAGGCAGATGGAGAGGATGAAGAAGGCGGAGGCTCTTACGGAAGCTGAGGTGATGGAGGGTGGCAGATGGCAAGCGATAGGAAGCTTTGAAGAAGATGATGGCATATGGCGGCTCGAGAGCTGCTTGCGGCTATTGTTTAAAATCCCCATAATGTTGACCACAAGCACAAGATGGGTGCAGGGTTTGATTTGGAGAATGGGTCATCACTCCAGTGTGAGAAGCAATCCAGGCAATGCTGCAGATGTCAGCTGCTGATGAAGCTGAGAAGCATGAAGTGGTGGAAGTGGCAGCATACAAATGCTTGACGGCGGCGCAAGGTAGTGGCGGCGATGAAGCAATGACTGGGTCACAAGGCACTAGGAGTAAGCCTGTACACCCAAAAACCAGGTTTCAAGTCCGAGTCTCGCGATTCCGAATCGAGTCCAGACTCGCAAGTCCGATTTGCCTTTGTGGAATCAACTCGCGATGCCGAGAATATGGCGTCGGATTGCGATTCCTTGCTGGGGTGGCGGCGAGAGCCGGAGGGGGGGGGGAGGGGGAAAATGAGGTTGGGGTCCGGTTCAACATCCACCACCTTGACAGGTTTTGTGCCATTATCTAGCCTCGAAACCCCCCCTGACCTTTTTCATGCTTGCCTGTACCACGATGCCCGCCCCCTCCCCCCCCCCCCAATGGCCACGGCTGTGTATCCAAAAATCTATATTTTGCTGCCCATGTCTACGTAGGGTTTCACGTAGGGTTTCACGGGTAGTGCGTGCCTACACCCTTCCTACTATCTCATAACAGGTTGTGCCTACACTTTCGAGGATTCTCCTAAGGCACCTCCGGGCCTTCGACCCAGCCACCTGGCCGGGCCCTCACAGCAACACCTATAGCCTCACAAGCATCAGTGCTGCAGTAGCAGCAGCAGCAACAACAACAAGAGCAGGGCTAGCAACAGCAGCAGTAACAGGGGCTGCAGCAAGAGGTGTAGAAGATGAAGAAGCAGACCCCTAGCACCTCTGTCTCTAAGCCGGGCGGGACTCTCATCCAGGCCACGCTGAACACACGAGGACGGGTGGACAAGCGCAAAGCAAAACCGTCCGTGGTGTGGACCGTTTTTACGTACGTGGTCATCAATGCTGAGCCACGGGCTGCGTGCACACTGTGTCCCCCGCGCACGGGACTGAAGGTTACCTTCGGGCCAAACCAAATCAACACGTCTGGCATGTGGAAACATCTACGGCTTGAGCACAAGGAAAAGCACAAGGAGTTGAAGGCGTTGGAGGTTCAGCAGAGCCTCCTCAATGCAACAAGGGCAGCCGTAGACACCGCAGCCGAGGTTGACGGTACAAACACGCAAGTTGCACGTGGTGCCGCTGGTGTGAGGCTGGTTTTCAACAAAAAAGTAATTCCTATGCTGCATCAGTAAGCATGTTGTGGATAAAGACCATAGCTTCTTGAGAATCGAATTGTTCTGGTTGCGGCAAGCTTTTCTCCACTGCAATCCTTTTGCTCTCCTGCCTGGTAGGATCACACTGACACGGCTGTTGAAGAACGGAGCTGCTGCGTTTTGAAAGAAGCTCTGGAAGTTGTTCTTGGCGGTGGTTTCAGGGGTGTCTTTCACGACCGATGGTTGGCAATCCGACGCCAATCACAAGTATTTGGGTGTGACGGTGCACTGGATTGCCGACTGGCAGATGTAGAGTGTGGCGCTGTCTTTCCCGTCTTGGAATGATGATGCCACAGCCGCCACTGTCTTTGACTTGTTCGCTGCTGCTATGAAGGAGTGGGGACTCTGGGACAAAGGCTACTGTGTGACCATGGATAACGACAGCGTGAACGGCTCGATGGTGGATAGCTTTTTGGTGCTGCAGAACGACAGGTTTGACAAGAATAACCACATCCGATGCATGGGCCATATTCTAAACCTGGCTGTGAAAGACTTGATTGCAGTGGAGCAGGTGGAGGAGCACCTTCGATTGGTGCCAGACATAGTGAATCATGTGAGCAGATCTGCAAAGCGTGAGTAGTCGCTCATCAACGCTTGTAAGGCCCGCGCTGTCAACTACCTCTCCCTGTACCTTGACACCCCCACGAGATGGAACAGTAAGCTTGGCATGTGTGAGATGGTGGTGAAATTAAAAGAGGTGCTTGACAAGTGGCTCGAGTCCCGGGATCCTGCCTTGATTCCCAGTGGGCAGGGTTTGGAGCTGCTGAGCATAGTGAATGCGATTTTGAAGCCGTTTGATGGCTTCACAGAGGACCTCAGTGGGCAGGAGTACCCTACGCTCTCACTTGTGGTGCCATTCTTTAGCACCATCTAGCAGAAACTCCACATCTGGCGCGTGAAGGCCACCTAAGCAGCAGAAAAGAAGCAAAAGAAGGCGAGTCTTGACAACAGGGAGAAGCTACTCTTAACGCTACAGCCGGGGCTAGCCAGTGTAGTTGACAAGGTGAGAAACGGGTGGCGGTGGAAAATCACTCTAGGTTTATAAAGGTTTGTATTTATCTTCTTGACAATCATTGTTTTTCAGCTCGTGGTACTGTAGCTTGAGAAATATGTGAAGAATTGTAGCATCCACCATGTGGTTGCGACGGTGATCGATCCACGGTTCAGGTTCCGATTCTTTGAACGCGTGCATAAGGTAAAAATAGTGCCATGGGATGGTGATGGTGGTGGTGCTGATGGTGGTGGTGTGGGTGGTGGTGGTTGAGGGGGTGGTTGTGGTGGTGGTGGCGTTGGTTTAGTGTATTTACATTGTTCTTTTACCTTCCTCATGTGAACTAACTTTCTCTTGCTTTCCCTTATTTGCCCATCATGTGTTCGATGCAGCTTCTGGGAATCAAGTCAATGGTGGAGCTGGAGGTCAAGATGCTTGATTTTTTCAAGCCTTGCTCTTCTAAGGTACAGGACCAACAGAGGGCTGCGGCTGCAGCAGTAGAGGCAGCTGGCGCAGCAGAGGCAGCTGCAAGAGCGGATGCTGACAACGACGACAACATCATGGCGATGTCTACCAACATGCCCGCAACTGCAGCAGTTGCTACCAGCAGCGAACAGCTGGATGGTCCTGCAGCAGCCGCAAAGAAGGGGCGCAGGAAGCAGAGGCGTCAAAGCATGCTAGAGACCGTACTAATAGACTCAATGGACGAGTTGTACGAAGAGCCAGAACCTGCTATACATGTGGTGGTGCCGGACACGATCAAAGAAGAGGTGGAGTTCTACAAGAAGGAGGTAAGAGGCACACAGCGTTACAACGTCTTGCAATTCTACAAGGAGAACTGCACCACATACCCTACGTTTGCCTTGGTAGTGTAGGATGTGCTGGCCGTACCAGCAACAAGCACACCCTCTGAGCGCATGTTCTCGCTCCGAGGCAGAGTTGTGACAGACTTTTGACATTCTTTGGTCCAGATGACGGTGTAGGATTTTCTCTGCCTCAAAACCTGGATCAACAGTCCAGCACTGAAGAATTTTCCAGTGGCACCCAATGGTACCTTGGCTGAGGAGCTGCTATAGATCGAGGAGAAGGAGAAGGCAGCAAGACGAGCAGCGAGGAAAGCTGTGAAAACAACACACATGCAGGAAAAGGCAGCTGCAGATGGTGCTGATGCTACAATAGAGGATGCGCATGGAAATGCTGACAAAGATGAATATGAGGAGGATGACAGTAGTTCAGAGGACTCAGAGGAGGATGAGAATGACGAGGATGGGTGTGGTGAAGAGGGTGGCTTTGTCATGGAGGATGATGATGACAATGATGATATTCTAGAGATGAACTAGTCATGTCTTCACTTGGTTTTGAACCAGTCTCTTTGAATGTTTTTTTTCCAGTCCATGTTTGCATCCATTGCAATGCATGCTTGTGTTCAGTTATTCCCCAATTCATTGAATGGAGATGACACAAAAAGGTTATGCTGCGTTGAAACATGTGTTGTAATCCACCCTTGTTTAGTAATTAGAGATGAGAAAAAAGATTCCATCTCGGGCAGCATAAGATTCCTTTGCTGACATCTCTCCATATACTTTGCTAGCAGGTTTGGTTCGCACACTGAGTTATGCACATACTTGGTTAGCTGATTTGGTTAGCACACCGAGTTACACACAGCTACACAGATTTTGAAAGCAGATTTGGATAGCAAGTTTGGATAGCAGATTAGGTTAGCATGAGAAATGCATTCAGAGACAGGTTTTGCTATGCAAGAGTAATGGTGCACTTGTCCGTTGTTTAGTGAATTGGTGGTGTGGTGGAGGTGTAGAGGTGGTGGTGGTGTGTTGGCGATGTTGAAGCAGTTGCAGGTGGTGGAGGAGCAATTGCTGGCTCACAATTGTGATGGTTGTGCACAACCACCTGGAGGTGGTGGTGCACACGGCGGTGGTATCCGGTCTCGCAATTCCCAGACTATGAATTCGCGATACAGTAGACTCGCGAGTCCAAGACGACAATTGCGAGTCGAGTCCTGGGACCGGACTCGGTCTTGCGATGCCAATTCTGCTTCCAGAATTGCAAGACCAGTCTAGACTACACCCTTAACTAGGGGATGTTGCCTGAGGCTCTGATAACATGTTAGAAGAATGCAAGAGCGGAGACAGCAACAACAAAAGCAAGCAAAAGTATCAAGTCATGCACGAGTACGTCAGCTAGTTGACGAAGGCGAGAGCTGTCTTGGGGAGTTAGGCCTAGAGCTTTTGCATAAAGGCGAGATACTAAAGATGCAAGGTAGACGACAGTTGGTGAGAGAGAGCAAGAGCAAGGAGAATGATGGGTCGGCAGGGACTGAGTGAAGGAGCGATAGTGAGAGAGAAAAGAGATTCAAGTTGTGAGTGGCTAGCAAAGGCGAGATGAGCAAGGTGCGAGTAGAGTAAGGACATGGCGGCGAAGCCGCAGAACCAAAGGGGGACTGGATGGGAATAATAGTTTTGGTGAACTCAATGGAATGAACATCCTCAATAACACATTGTGGAAGAGGACAAAACTGGAGCAAAAACGTCTTTTCAGCTAGCTGGACACAGTTGCAACGTGATCGCAGTTATTAGGGCGGCTTGCCGTAGGATCCATGATCGTGACCTAGAATTTGTTTGTCGAGGTGATTAGCACTTGTTCGCGATGGGACCTGAACCTTATTGAGAGCTCGGATCATCCAAGGGATTCAGTCAGTGTGGAATTCAATATTCTAGCAATTTGAAAACTAGCTACGCCCTATTTGCGCCCTAGTTGCACCGGAATTGCATACCAGTTTTATCCTAGATGTGCCCAAGTTGCATTCTACTTACGTCCTATTTGCGCCCTAGTTGCGCCATAGTTGCGCCCCACTTGTGCCCTACTTGGGCCCTAGTTGCACCCTAGTTGTGCCCTAGTTGCGCTTAAGTTGCACCCTAGTTGCACTTTAGTTGTGGCCTGTTTGTGCCCTAATTGCACCCTTTTTGTGTCCTAGTGTTACCCTGGTTACGCTTTAGTTGCGCCCTACTTGCGCCCTAGTTGCGCCTCATTTGGACACTAACTACACCCTATTTGCGTCGTAGTTGCACCCTAGTTGCACCCTCATTGCACCCTACTTGCGTCCTAGTTGTGTCCTAGTTGTGTCCTAGTCGCACCCTAGTTGCGTCCTACTTGTGCCCTACTTGCGCAATACTTGCGCCCTTGTTTTCATTAGTAACGCCCTAGTTGCGCCTCAGTAGGTCACTAGCTATGCCCTTGTTGCACCCTAGTTGTGCCCTAGTTGCGCCCTAGCTACGTCTTACTTGCACCCTACTTGCGCCGTACTTGTGCACTACTTGCGGCCTAGTTGCGCCCTTGTTGTGCCCTAGTTGCGTCTTAGTTAAGCCTTACTTATGCCCTAGTTGCACCACTATTGCGCTTTGGTTACGCCTCAGTTATGCCCTAGTTGCACCCCAGTTACAACCTACTTGCGCTCTATTTGCGCTCTACTTACGCCCTAGTTGCGCCCTAGCTGCACCTTAGTTGCACCCTGGTTTCGCACTACTTTCTCCCTACTTGTGCCCTACTTACGCCCTTATTGTGCCCTATTTGCGCCCTAGTTGTGCCCTACTTGCATCCTACTTGCACCCTATTTGCACCCTAGTTGCATCCCAGTTGCACCCTTGTTCTGCCCTAGTTACGCCCTAGTTGCGCCCTGATTGCGCCCTACTTGTGCCCTACTTGCATCCTACTTGTGCACTAATTGCGCCCTAGTTGCATCCTACTTGCATCCTAGTTACGCCTCGGTTAAGCACTAGCAATGCACTAATTGTGCCCGAGTTGCGTCATAGTTGCACCCTAGTTGTACTCTACTTGCATCCAAGTTGCGCCCTAGTCGCGCCCTAGTTGTGTCCTACTTGCGCCCTACTTGCGCCCGAATTGTGCCCTACTTGCGCCCTGGATGCACCCTACTTACACCCTAGTTGCGACCTAGTTACGTCCTACTTGCGGCTTTTTGTGCCCTAGTTGCGCCCTACTTGTGCCCTACTTGCAACCTGGTTTCCCCTCAATTGGGCTCTAGCTACGCCCTAGTTCCGCCCTAGTTGCACCTTAGTTGCGCCATGATTACACCCTAGATACGCCCTAGTTGTGCCCTACGTGCGCCCTACTTGCGCCCTACTTGCGCCCTTCTTCCGCCCTAGTTGTACCCTAGTTGGACCCCACTTGTGCCCTATTTGTGCCCTAGTTGCGCCCTACTTGTGCCCTACTTGCAACCTGGTTTCCCCTCAATTGGGCTCTAGCTACGCCCTAGTTCCGCCCTAGTTGCACCTTAGTTGCGCCATGATTACACCCTAGATACGCCCTAGTTGTGCCCTACTTGCGCCCTACTTGCGCCCTACTTCCGCCCTAGTTGTACCCTAGTTGGACCCCACTTGTGCCCTATTTATTCCCTAGTTATGCCCTTCAAACGCCCTAGTCACGTCCTAACTGTGCCCTCGTCGTGCCCTACTTGCACCCTATGTGCGCTCTACTTGTGCCCTAGTTGCCCCTCACTTGCACCCTAGTTGCAACCTGTTCCGCCCTAGTGGCGCCTCAGTTGGGCACTAGCTACGCCCTAGTTGCACCCTAGTTGCGTCCTAGTTGCGCCCTAGTTGCGCCCTAGTTGTGTCCTACTTGTGCCCTAGTTACGCTCTTGTTGTGCCCTGGATGCGTCCTACTTGTTCCCTCTTTGCACCCTAATTGCACCCTAGTTACACCCTAGTTGCACCCTACTTGAGCCCTACTTGCACCCTAGTCGCGCCTTAGTTGCACCCTAGTTGTACCCTAGTTTCATCCTAGTTGTGCCGGACTTGCGCTGTAGTTGCGCCCTAGTTAAGACCTAATTGTGTCTTCCTTGCGCCCTAGTTGCACCCGACTTGCGCCCTAGATGTGCCCTAGTTGTACCTTAGTTGGACACTAGCTACGACCTAGTTACGCCCTAGTTGGGCCCTAGTTGCATCCTACTTGCGCCCTAGTTTTGCCCTACTTGCGTCCTACTTGCATCCTAGTTGTGCCCTACTTGCACCCTAGTTGTGCCCGAGCTGTGTCTCACTTGATCACTCTCTATAAACTAGTTGCGCCCTAGTTGCGCCCTAGTTGCGCCTTACTTGCACCCTACTCACACCCTTCTAGCGCCCTAGTTGCAGACTAGTTGCGCCCTAGTTGTGCCCTAGTTGCGCCTAAGTTGGGCACTAGCTACGTCCTAGTTGCGCCCTAGTTGTGCCCTAGTTGCGCCCTAGTTACTTCGTTCTTGCGCCTCAATTGTACTTTAGTTGCACCTTCATTGCACCCATGTTGCACCTTTCTTGCATCCTACTTGCACCATTGTTGTGCCGTAGTTGCGCCCTAGTTGCGCCCTACTTGCGCCCTAGTTGCGTCCTACTTGTGCCTCCGTTGGACCTTAGGTACGCCCTAGTTGTGCCTTGGTTGCACCCTAGTTGCACCCTAGTTGCGCCCTAGTTCCGCCCTAGTTGCCCCCTACTTACGCCCTACTTGCAACCTACTTAAGCCCTTCTTTCGCCCTAGTTGCAACCTAGTTATAGCCTAGTTGCATTTTAGTTGGGCACTTGCTATGCCCTAGTTGCGCCCAACTTGTACCTTACTTGCGCCCTAGTTCCACCGTACTTGCACTCTAGTTCTGCCCTAGTTGCGCTTTCGTTCTGCTCTAGTTGCGCCTTACTTCCGTCCTACTTGCGCCCTAGCTGCGCCCTAGTTGCGCCGCAGTTGGGCACTAGCTACGCCCAAGTTGCACCCTAGTTGCGCCCTAGTTGTGCCCTAGTTGCGCCCCACTTGCGGTCTATTTGTGCCCTCGTTGCACCCTAGTTGCGCCCCAATTGCGCCCTTCTTGCGCCCTACTTGCACCCTACTTTCGCCCTACATGTGCCCTACTTGCACCCTAG
The DNA here is from genome assembly GCA_023375785.1 of Penium margaritaceum. Taxonomy (NCBI): domain Eukaryota; kingdom Viridiplantae; phylum Streptophyta; class Zygnematophyceae; order Desmidiales; family Peniaceae; genus Penium; species Penium margaritaceum. Next base: position 107,681 of record SZWC01001382.1, on the reverse strand, counting down.
TTAGGTTCCAGTTGCGTCCTAGTTGCGTTCTAGTTGCGTCCTAGTTGCTCCCTACATGCGTCCTACTTTAGCCCTCCTTGCACCCTAGTTGCACCTCAGTTGGGCACATCCTAGTTGCACCCTACTTGCGCCCTACTTGCGCCCTAGTTGCACCCTAGTTGCGCCCTGATTGTTCCCTAATTGCGCCCTACTTGTGTTCTACTTGCGCCCTAGTTGTCCCCTAGTTGCACCCTAGTTGCACCCTACTTGTGCCCTACTTGCGCCCTAGTTGCACCCTGGTTGCGCCCTAGTTGCACCCTTCTTGCGTCCTACTTGCGCCCTATTTGCGCCCTACTTGCGCCCTACTTGCACCCATGTTTTGACCTAGTTGCATCCTAGTTGCAACCTACTTGCGACCTACTTGCGCTCTAGTTGTGCCCTAGTTGCGCCTCAGTTGGGCAGTAGCTAGTCCTAGTTACGTCCTCGTTGCGCCATAGTTGCACCCCAGTTATGCACTTCTTGTGCCCTACTTGCATCCTAGTTGGGTCCTACTTGCGCCCTAGTTGCCCCCTGGTTGCATCTCAGTTAGCACAAGCTACACCCTAGTTGCGCCCTACTTGCGCCCTAGTTGTGCCCTGGTTGCGCCCTAGTTGCACCCTAATTGCGCCCTATTTGGGACCTACTTGCGTCCTACTTGCACCCTAGTTGCACCCTAGTTGTGCCCTAATTGTGCCCTAGTTGCGCCCTAGTTGCGTCCTACTCGCGCCCTTGTTGTCCCCTAGTTGCACCCTAGTTGCGCCCTACTTGTGCCCTACTTGCGCCCTAGTTGCACCCTACTAGCGCCCTACTTGCGCCCTACTTGCACCGTATTTGCGCCCTAGTTGTGCCCTAGTTGCGTCTCAATTGGGCAATAACTACGTCATAGTTATGCCCTAGTTGAGCCGTAGTTGCACCCCAGTTGCGCACTTCTTGTGCCCTACTTGTGTCCTAGTTGCGTCCTACTTGCGCCTTAGTTGCCCCTTGTTGCACCTCAGCTAGGCACAAGATACACCCTAGTTGCGCCCTAGTTGCGCCCTAGTTGCGCCCTAATTGCGACCTACTTGCGCTCTACTTGCGCCCTAGTTGCCCCCTACTTATGCCCTACTTGCGCCCTAGTTGCGCCCTGGTTGCGCCCTGGTTGCGCCCTAGTTACGCCCTAGTTGCACCCTAGTTACGCCTTAGTTGCGCCCTAGTTACGCCCTACATGTTCCCTAGATGCGCCCATAGTGTGCCCTTATTGCGCCCTAGTTGTGCCCTACTTGCGCTCATTTCCGTCTTAGTTCAACCCTCCTTTCGTCCTACTTGAGCCCTACTTACACCCTAGTTGCACCCTTGTTGCTCCCTAGTTGCGCACTAGTTGCACCCTAGTTGCGCCTTGGGCTCCAGCTACGCCCTAGTTGCGCCCTAGTTTTGCCCTACTTGCACCCTACTTGCGCCCTAGTTGCGCCCTTGTTGTGCCCTAGTTGCGCCCTAGTTGCGCCCTAGTTGCACCATAGTTGTACCCTAGTTGTGGCCTAGTCGCACCCTAGTTACACTCTAGGTGCTCCTTAATTGCGCCCTACTTGCGCCCTGGTTGCGCCCTAGTTGCGCCCTCGTTGTGCCTCTGTTGGGCACTAGCTATGCCCTAGTGACATCCTAGTTGTGTCCTTGTTGTGCCCTACCTGCGCCCTACTTGCGGCCTTGTTGCGCCCTAGTTGTGCCCTAGTTGCGCCTCAACTGGACACTAGCTACGCCCTACTTGCGCCATAGTTGTACCCTACTTGCGCCCTATTTGCGCCCTAGTTGGGCCCTAGTTGTGCCCTAGTTGCGCCCTACTTGCGCCCAGTTAAGCCCTAGTTGCGCCCTATTTTCGCCCTAGTTGCGTCCTAGTTGCATCCTACTTGCACCCTACTTGTACCCTACTTGCGCCCGAGTTGCGCCCTAGTTGCGCCCTAGTTGCTCCGTTGTTGCGCCTTAGATGGACACTAGCTACACCATAGTTTCTTAGTTGCACCCTACTTGCTTCGTAGTATAGTCCAACTTGTGCCCTACTTGCGTCCTACTTGCACCATACTTGCGCCCTCGTTGCGGCATACTTCTATCCTACTTGCACATTACTTGCACCCTAGTTGTGCCCTAGTTGCGCCCTAGATGCGCCCTAGTTGCATCCTACTTGCACTCTAGTTGTGCCTCAGTTGGGCACTAGCTACGCCCTTGTTGCGCCCTAGTTGCGTCCTAGTTGCACTCTAGTTGCGTCTCTGTTGGGCACTAGCTGCTTACTTGTTGCGCCCTAGTTGCGTCCTAGTTGTACCCTAGTTACGCCCTAGTTGTACCTTCGTTGTGCCCTAGTTGTTCCCTACATGCGCCCTAGTTGCATCCTACTAACGCCCTAGTTGTGCCCTAGTTGCGCCCTAGTTGCCCCTCAGTTGGGCACTAGCTACGCTGTACTTTCGCCCTACTTGTGTCCTACGTGCACCCTAGTTGTGCCATAGTTTGACCCTACTTGTGCAATAATTGCGCACTACTTGCGTCCTAGTTCTACCCTAGTTGTGCCATTGTTGCGCCCTAGTTGAACCCTTGTTGCGCCCTACTTACGCCCTACTTGAGCCCTACTTGCGCCCTCTTTGCGCCCTACTTGCTTCCTTGTTGCGCCCTATTTGCGCCCTAGTTGGAGCTTGCTTGCGCTGTTCTTGTGCCCTAGTTCCGCCCTAGTTGTGCCCTATTTGCACCCTAGTTGCGCCCTAGTTGCGTCCTAGTTACATCCTAGTTGTGTCCTACTTGTGCCCTAGTTGCATCCTAGTTGCACACTAGTTGCACCCTGGTTGTGCCCTAGATGCGTATTAGTTGCGCCCTACTTGCGCCCTACTTGCTCCCTACTTGCGTCTTACTTGTGTCCTAGTTGCGCCCTAGTTGCACCCTAGTTGCTCCCTAGTTGCGTCTTACTTGACCCCTAGTTGCGCCCTACTTGCGCCCTACTTGCTCCCTACTTGCGTCTTACTTGTGTCCTAGTTGCGCCCTAGTTGCACCCTAGTTGCTCCCTAGTTGCGTCTTACTTGACCCATAGTTGCGCCCTACTTGAGCCCTAGTTGTGCCCTACTTGCACCTAAGGTGGGGACTAGCTACATCCTACTTGCGCCCTAGTTCCGTCCTAGTTGTGCCTAAGTTACACCTCAGTTGGACACTATCTACGCCCTACTTGCGCCCTAGTAGCATCCTAGTTGTGCCTTAGTTACGCCCTACTTGCGCCTAAGTTGCGTCCTAGTTGCGCCCTACTTGCGTCCTAGTTACGCCCTAGTTGCGCCCTAGTTGCGCCCTACTTGCACCCTACTTGAGCCCCACTAGCACCCTAGTTGCGCCCTAATTGCGCCCTAGTTGCGCCCTAGTGGAGAGAACCTTGTTGGTGTCATTTCTTTTCCTAACCTAGTTGCATCCTACTTGTACCCTTCTTGCGTCCTAGTTGCATTTTACTTGCACCATCTTTTTGTCCTACTTGCCTCCTAGTTGTGCCCTAATTGCGCCCTAGTTGCGCCCTAGTTGCGCCCTACTTGCACCTAGTTGGGCCCTACTTGCGCCCTAGTTGCGCCCTAGTTGTACCTTAGTTTTGGACTAGCTATACCCTATTTGTGCCCTAGTTGTGTTCTAGTCCCGCCCTAGTTACACCTCAGTTAGATACTAGCTAAGTCCTACTTGCGCCCTAGTTGCGCCCTAGTTATGCCCTAGTTGCACCCTAGTTATGCCCTAGTTGCGCCGTACTTGCATCCTACTAGCACCCTAGTTGCGCCCTAGATTCTTCCTACTGGCATCCTACTTGAGCCCTTCTTGCACCCTAGTTGCGCCCTAGTTGTACCCTAGTTATGCCCTTGTTGCGCCCTCTCTGCGCCCTAGTTGCGCCCTAGTTGTGGCTTAGTCGTGCCTTACTTGTTCCCTGCTTGCGCCTCAGTTGGGCACTAGCTATGCCCTCGTTGCATCCAAGTTGCGTCCTATTTGTGTCCTAGTTGTGTCCTACTTGCGCCCTAGTTGCACCCTACTTGCGCCCTAGTTGCGTCCTACTTGCGCCCTAGTTGCGCACTAGTTGCGCCATAGTAACACTCTACTTCCGCGCTACTTGAACCCTAGTTGCATCCTACTTGCCTCCTAGTTACATCCTAGTTGCGCCCCAGATGCACCCTAATTGCACCCTAGCTTCACGTCAATTGGGCACAAGCTACGCCCTAGTTGTGCCCTAGTTGCAACCTAGTTGCGCCCTGATTGTGCCCTAGTTGCACCCTACTTGCAACCTAGTTGCGCCCTAGTTGTGCCCTAGTTGCGCCGTACTCGTGTCCTAGTTGCCCCCTTCTTGCGTCTTAGTTGCACTGTAGTTGTGCCCTAGTTGTACCTCAGTTAGACACTAGCTACGCCCTAGTTGCGCCCTAGTTGCATTATAATTCTGCCGTAATTGTGCCCTAGTTGTGCCCTAGTTGCGCCCTAGTAGCGCCTCAGCAAGGCACTAGGTACGCCCTAGTTGCGCCTTAGTTGCGCCCTAGTTTTGCCTCATTTGTGCCCTAGTTGCGCCTGAATTGTGCCCTACTTACGCTACTTGCGTCCTACTTACGCCCTTGT
>SZWC01001382.1:61240-86185 GCA_023375785.1 Penium margaritaceum | reverse complement strand
TAAGCCCTAGTTGCGCCCTGGTTGTGCTCTACTTGCACCCTACTTGTGCCCTAGTTTCACCAAAGTTGTGCCCTAGTTGCGCCCTAGTTGCACCCTAGTTGTGCCCTAGTTGCATCCTAGTTGCGCCCTAACTTCACCCTAGTTGTACCCTAGTTGCACCTGTGTTATGCCCTACTTGCTACCTACATGCGCTTAAGTTGCACCTCATTTGGACACTAGCTACGCCTTAGTTACGTCCTACTTGCATCCTAGTTGCGCCCTACTTGCGCTCTACTTGCGCCCTAATTGCACCATAGTCCCCTAGTTGCCCCTCAGTTGGACACTAGCTACGCTCGACTTCTGCCGTAGGTGCGCCCTACTTGCGCCCTAGTTGCGCCCTAGTTGCGCCCTAGTTGTGCCCTAGTTGCACCCTACTTGCAGTCTAGTTGGCCCCTAGTTGCTTCCTACTTGCTCCATAGTTGCATCCTAGTTGCGCCCTCTTTGCACCCTACTTGCACCCTACTTGCGCCCTAATTTCACCCTAGTTGCGCCCTAGTGCCCTAGTTGCACCTTAGAAGGCCACTAACTACACCCTTGTTGCGCCCTAATTGCGCCAAACTTGTTTCCTCGTAGCGTCCTACTTCCGCCCTACTTACGTCTTACTTACGCCCTAGTTGCGCCATACTAGTGTCCTACTTGCACCAGACTTGCGCCCTAGTTGCGCCCTAGTTGCGCCCTAGTTGCGTCCTACTTGTGCCCTACTTGTACCTCAGTTGAGGACTAGCTATGTCCTAGTTGCACCTTAGTTGCGCCGTGCTTGCGCCTTAGTTATGTCATAGTTGCATCTCAGTTGGGCACTAGCTACGCCCTAGTTGCGCCCTACTTGCGCCCTAGTTAAGCCCTAGTTGTGTCCTAGTTGCACCCTAGTTGCGCCCTACTTGTGCCCTAGTTGCACCCTAGTTGCACCCTAGTAGAGCCCTAGTTGCGCCTTTAGTTGGGCACTAGCTGCGCTCTACTTGCTCCCTATTTGCGCCCTACTTGTGTTTTGCTTGCACGCTAGTTGTGCCGTAGTTGAACCCTACTTGCAAAATAGTTCTGCCCTACTTTCCCTCTAGTTGTGCCCTAGTTGCACCATAGTTGCGCCGTAGTTGCACCGTACTAGCGTCCTAGTAGCGCCCTAGTTGCACCCTACTTGCGATCTACTTCCGCCCTACTTGCACCCTACTATGCCCTAGTTGCATCCTATGTACGCCCCAGTTGCACCGTAGTTGCGTCCTAGTTGCGCCCTTTTTGCGCCCTAATTGCGCCCTACTTGTTTTCTGGTTGTGCACTACCTGCGCCCTAGTTACGCCCTAGTTGCGCCCTACTTGCGATGTATTTATGCCCTAGTTACGCCCTAATTGCACCCTAGTTGCACCCTAGTTGCGCCATAGTTGTGCCCTGGTTGTGCCCTAGAGGCGCCCTCCTCGGGCTTTACTTGCGCCCTAGTTGCGCCCTGTTTGCACCCTAGTTGTGCCCTGCGTGCACCCTATTTGGTTCCTACTTCGTCTTAGTTGCGTCTCATTTGCATCCTAGTTGTGCCCTACTTGTTCCCTAGTTGCGCCTTAGTTGCGTCCTAGTTGCACCCTATTCAGAAACTAGATCGCCCTAGTTGCGCCGTAGTTGCACCCTACTTGTGCCCTTTTTGCGCCCTGGTAGCGCTTTACTTGCACCCTAGTTGAGTCCTACTTGCGTCCTAGTTGCGCCCTAGTTGCACCCTAGTTTCGCCCTAGTTGCGTCCTACTTGCAACATAGTTGCGTCCTTCATGCGCCTTAGTTGCGTCCTAGTTGTACCTGACTTAGGAACTAGCTACACCCTACTTGTGCCCTGATTGCGTCCTAGATGCGCCCTAGTTGCGCCTCAGTTGGACAATAGCTATGCCCTCCTTGCGCCCTAGTAGTGTTCTGGCTGCGACCTGGTAGCGCCCTATTTGCGTCCTAGTTGTGCCCTGGTTGAGCCCTACTTGTGTCCTAGTTGCGCCCTACTTGTGTCCTACTTGCGCCCTAGTTGCGTCCTACTTGCGCCCTACTTGCACCCTACTTGAGCCCGATGTACACCCCAGTTAGGCCCTAGTTGCGTGTTAGTTGTGACCTAGTTTCACCTTAGTTGCGCGTTACTTGTGCCCTACTTGCGCCTCAGTTGGACACTAGCTACGCCCTAGTTGTGCCCTAGTTGCACCTTAGTTGTGCCTAGTTGCGTCCTAATTGCGTCCCACTTGCACCCTACTTGCCCACTAGTTGGGCCCTACTTGCACCCCAGTTGCACCCTACTTGTGCCTTACTTGCGTCATACTTGCGCCCTAGTTGCATACTACTTGCGTCCTAGTTGCGCCCTAGTTGCGCCCTAGTTGTGCATTATTCGCGCCATAGTTGCGCCTCAATTGTGCACGATCTACATCCTAGTTGCGCCCTAGTTGCACCCTAGGTCCACCCTAGTTGCGGCCTAGTTGTGCCCTACTTACACCTAGTTGTGCCCTAGATACGCCCTAGTTGTGCCCTACTTGTGCCCTACTTGCGCCCTACTTGCGTCCTACTTGCGCCCTAGTTGTGCCATAGTTGCTTCTTCGTTGAGCCCTAGTTGCGCCCTAGTTGCGCCTCCATTGGGCACTAGCTACAGCCTACTTGCACCCTAGTTGTGCCCTAGTTGCACCCTACTTGCGCTGTAGTTGCTCCCTACATACGCCCTAGTTGTGCCCTAGTTGCGTCCTACTTGTGCCCTTCATACGCCCTAGATGCGCCCATGTTGTGACCTACTTGGGCGCTGCTTACGCCCTACTTGCGTCCTACTTGCGCCCTAGTTGCACCCTACTTGCGTCCTATTTGCGTCCTACTTGCACCCTACTTGCGTCCTAGTTGGGCCCTAGTTGCGGCCTAGCTACGCCCTAGTTGCACCCTAGTTGTATCTCAGTCGGACACTAGCTACGCCCTAATTGCGCCCTAGTTGCGCCCTAGTTGCGTCCTACTTGTGTCCTACTTGCGTCCTAGTTGTGTACTACTTGTGTCCTACTTGCGCCCTACTTGCGCCATACTTGCGCGCTACTTACGCCCTAGTTGCATCCTAGTTGTCCCCTAATTGCGCTCTAGTTGTGCCCCAGTTGCGCCGTACTTGCATCCTACTTAAGCCCTACTTGCGCCTACTTGCATCCTAGTTGCGCGCTAGTTGTGCCCTAGTTGCGCCCTAGTCATGGCCTAGTTGTGCCCTACATGCACTACAGTTACACCTCCATTGGGCACTAACTACGCTCTTGTTCCAACCGAGTTGCGCCCTAGTTGCACACTACTTGTGCCGTAGCTGCACCCTAGTTGGGCCCTAGTTGCGCCCTAGTTGCGCCCTTCTTAGATCCTACTTGCGCCCTACTTGCACCCAAGTTGCGCCGTACTTGCAACCTACTCGTGTCCAACTTGTGCCCTAGTTACGCCCTAGTTACACCCTAGTTGCGCCCTAGTTGTGCCCTACTTCCGCCGTAGTTGTGCCTTACTTGCATCCTAGTTGTGCCTTAGATGCGTATTAGTTGGGCACTAGCTACGCCCTAGTCGTACCGTAGTTGTGCCCTAGTTGCGACCTAGTTGCACCCTAGTTGTGCCCTAGTTGCGCCCTAGTTGCGCCCTCGTTGCGCCCTAGTTGCAACCTTGTTGCAACCTAGTTGCACCCTACTTCCACCCTAGATGCACCCTAGTTGCGTCCTAATTCCACCCTACTTGCGTCCTACTCGAGCCCAAATTATGCCCTAGTTGCGCCCTAGTCGCACCCTAGTTGCGTCCTAGTTGCACCCTAGTTGCGCCTCAGTTGGGCATCAGCTAAGCCCTAGTTGCGCCCTGGTTGTGCTCTACTTGCACCCTACTTGTGCCCTAGTTTCACCCTAGTTGTGCCCTAGTTGCGCCCTAGTCGCACCCTAGTTGCGTCCTAGTTGCACCCTAGTTGCGCCTCAGTTGGGCATCAGCTAAGCCCTAGTTGCGCCCTGGTTGTGCTCTACTTGCACCCTACTTGTGCCCTAGTTTCACCAAAGTTGTGCCCTAGTTGCGCCCTAGATGCACCCTAGTTGTGCCCTAGTTGCATCCTAGTTGCGCCCTAGTTGCGCCCTAACTACACCCTAGTTGCACCCTAGTTGCGCCTGTATTGTGCCCTACTTGCCCCCTACTTGCCCTTAAGTTGCGCCTCAGTAGAACACTACCTACGCCCTAGTTACGTCCTACTTGCATCCTAGTTGCGCCCTACTTGCGCTCTACTTGCGCCCTAGTTGTGCCATAGTCCCCTAGTTGCCCCTTAGTTTGACACTAGCTACGCCCGAATTGTGCCCTAGGTGCACCCTACTTGCGCCCAAGTTGCGCCGTAGTTGCGCCCTAGTTGTGCCCTAGTTGCGCCCTACTTGCGCCCTACTTGCCCCCTAGTTGTTCCTACTTGCGCCACGGTTGCATCCTAGTTGCGCCATACTTGCAACCTACTTGCACCCTACTTGCGCCCTAATTGCACCCTAGTTGCGCCCTAGTTGTGCCCTAGTTGCGCCTCAGTAGGGAATTAACTAGACCCTAGTTGCGCCCTAGTTGCGCCCTACTTGCTTCCTAGTAGCATCCCACTTGCGCCTTACTTACGCCTTACTTACGCCCTAGTTGCGCCATACTAGTGTGCTACTTGCACCAGACTTGTGCCCTAGTTGCGCCCTAGTTGCGCCCTCGTTGCGGCCTACTTGTGCCCTACTTGTACCTTAGTTGGACACTAGCTATGTCCTACTTGCGTCCTAGTTGTACCCTAGTTGCGCCGTGCTTGCGCCTTAGTTGTGTCATAGTTGCGTCTCCTTTGGGCACTAGCTACTTCCTAGTTGCACCGTACTTGCGCCCTAGTTAAGCCTTAGTTGTGTCCTAGTTGCGCCCTAGTTGCGCCCTACTTGCGCCCTAGTTGCACCCTAGTTGCGACCTAGTTGCACCCTAGTAGCGCCCTAGTTGCGCCTTTAGTTGGGCAGTAGCTGCGCTCTACTTGCTCCCTATTTGCGCCCTACTTGTGTTCTGCTTACACCCTAATTGTGCCCTAGTTGAACCCAACTTCCGAAATAGTTCCGCCCTACTTTCCCTCTAGTTGTGCCCTAGTTGCGCTATAGTTTCACCGTAGTTGCACCCTCCTAGGGTCCTATTTGCGACCTAGTTGCGCCCTACTTGCGCTCTACTTGCGCCCTACTTGCACCCTATTGTGCCCTAGTTGCATCCTATGTGCACCCTAGTTGCACCCTAGTTGCGTCCTTGTTGCGCCCTTTTTGCGCCCTAGTTGTGCCCTGCTTGTTCCCTGATTGTGCACTACTTGCGCCCAAGTTACGCCCTAGTTGCGCCCTACTTGCAATGTAGTTATGCCCTAGTTACGCCCTAATTGCGCCCTAGGTGCGCCCTAGCTTTGCCATAGTTGTGCCGTGGTTGTGCCCTAGAGGCGCCCTCCTCGCACCTTACTTGCGCCCTGGTTGCGCCCTAGTTGCACCCTAGTTGCGCCCTACGGGCACCCTATTTGGTTCCTACTTTGTCTTAGTTGCGTCTCATTTGCATCCTAGTTGTGCCCTACTTGATTCCAAGTTGAGCCTTAGTTGCGTCCTAGTTGCACCCTATTCGCAAACTAGATCGCCCTAGTTACGCCGTAGTTGCACCCTACTTGTGGCCTACTTGCGTCCTAGTTGTGCTTTACTTGTACCCTAGTTGAGTCCTACTTGCATCCTAGTTGCGCCCTAGTTGCGCCCTAGTTTTGCCCTAATTGTGTCCTACTTGCAACATAGTGGCGTCCTTCATGCACCTTAGTTGCGTCCTAGTTGTAACTGACTTAGGAACTAGCTACACCCTACTTGCGCCTTGGTTGCGTCCTAGTTGCACCCTAGTCGCGCCTCAGTAGGACAATAGCTATGCCCTCCTTGCGCCCTAGTAATGCCCTAGTTGCGACCTGGTAGCGCCCTATTTGCGCCCTAGTTGTGCCCTGGTTGGGCCCTACTCGTGTCCTAGTTGGGTCCTGCTTGTGTCCTAGTTGCGCCCTAGTTGCGTCCTCCTTGCGCCCTACTTGCACCCTACTTGAGCCCTACGTGCACCCCAGTTAAGCCCTAGTTACGTGTTAGTTGTGACCTAGTTTCACCTTAGTTGTGCGTTACTTGTGCCCTACTTGCGCCTCAGTTGGACACTAGCTACGCCCTAGTTGTGCCCTAGTTGCACCTTAGTTGTGCCCTAGTTGCGTCCTAATTGCGTCCCACTTGCACCCTACTTGCCCACTAGTTGGGCTCTACTTGCACCCCAGTTGCACCCTACTTGTGCCTTACTTGAGTCATACTTGCGCCCTAGTTGCTAAGGGTGCACACCGGGTAAGATTCCCGGATCTCAGGTTGGATCCTGATCCCCGGTTCCGGATCCTAGGATGGATTTGGATCCTCGGATCCAAGAAAAGATCCCCGGATCCTATGGAATCCCGAATCTTTTCCGGATCCTATAGCCTGAGCAAGGATAATGCCTTACATTTTTTACTCTTAACCCCGTTTTCCCCTCTTTTTTATGTGGTTGAAAGATCCCCGGATCCCGGATCGAATCTTGATCAAGGATCCGGATCCCCGGATCCGGATCCGGATCCGGATTCCCGGATAAGATTCCCGGATCCTAGGATTTGGTGTGCAGCCTTACTAGTTGCATACTACTTGCGTCCTAGTTGCGCTCTAGTTGCGCCGTCGTTGTGCATTATTTGGCCCATAGTTGCGCCTTAGTTGTGCACGAGCTATATCCTAGTTGCGCCCTAGTTGCACCCTAGTTGCACCCTAGTTGTGGCCTAGTTGTGGCCTAGTTGTTCCCTCCTTGCACCTAGGTGCGCCCTTGTTGCACCCTAGTTGTGCCCTACTTGTGCCCTAGTTGCGCCCTACTTGCGTCCTAGTTGCACCCTAGTTGTGTCGTAGTTGCGTCTTCGTTGAGCCCTAGTTGTGCCCTAGTTGCACCCTAGTTGCGCCTCAGTTGGGCACTAGCTACGCCCTACTTGCACCCTAGTTGTGCCCTAGTTGCACCCTACTTGCGCCGTAGTTGCGCCCTACATACGCCCTAGTTACGCCCTAGTTGCGTCCTACTTGTGCCCTAGATACGCCCTAGATGCGCCCATGTTGTGACCTACTTGCACCCTACTTACGCCCTACTTGCATCCTACTTGCGCCCTAGTTGCACCCTACTTGTGTCCTATTTGCGTCCTACTTGCACCTTACTTGCGCCCTAGTTGCGGCCTATCTACGCCCTAGTTGCACCCTAGTTGTGTCTCAGTTGGACACTAGCTACGCCCTTATTGCACCCTAGTTGTGCCCTAGTTGTGTCCTGCTTCAGCCCTACTTGCATCCTAGTTGCGTACCACTTGTGTCCTTCTTGGGCCCTACTTGCACCATACTTGCGCCCTACTTACGCCCTAGTTGCATCCTAGTTGTCCCCTAGTTGCCCTCTAGTTGTGCCCTAGTTGCGCTGTACTTGCATCCTATTTGCGCCCTACTTGCGCCTACTTGCATCCTAGTTGCGCGCTAGTTGTACCCTAGTTGCGCCCTGGTCACGCCCTAGTTGCGCCCTACATGCACTACAATTGCGCCTCCATTGGGCACTAACTACGCCCTTGTTACACCCAAGTTGCACCCTAGGTTTGCCCTAGTTGCGCCCTAGTTACAATCTACTTGTGTCGTTAGTGCACCTTAGTTGTGCCCTAGTTGCGCCCTAGTTGCGCCCTTCTTAGATCCTACTTGCGCCCTACTTGCACCCAAGTTGCACCCTACTTGCAACCTACTTGCGTCCTACTTGCGCCCTAATTACGCCGTAGTTGCACCCTAGTTACGCCCTAGTTGTGCCCTACTTCCGCCCTAGTTATGCCTTACTTCCACCCTAGTTGTGCCGTAGATGTGTCTTAGTTGGGCACTAGCTACGCCCTAGCCGTACCGTAGTTGTGCCCTAGTTGCGCCCTACTTGCATCCTACTTGCGCCCTACTTGTGCCCTAGTTGCGCCCTACTTAAGCCCTAGCTGCAACCTAGTTACGCCCTAGCAGCGCCCTAGTTGCGCCTTTATTGGACACTAGCTACGCCCATTTTGCACCCTAGTTGCGCCCTAGCTGAGCCTTTGTTGTGTCCGAGTTGCGCCCTAGTTGCATCCTACTTGCTCCCTACTTGCGCCCTTGTGGTTCCCTAGTTGTGCCCTAGTTGCGCCCTAGTTGAACCCCAGTTACGCCCTAGTTGCGCCCTAGTTGTGCCCTACTTTCATCCTACTTGCACTCTAATTGCACCCTACTTACGCGCTACTTGCGCCCTACTTGCGCCCTAGTTGTGCCCTAGTTACGTCTCAGTTGGGCACTAGCTACGCCTTACTTGCACCCTAGTAATGCCCTAGTTGTGCCCCAATTGCACATTACTTGCGCCCTACTTGCGCCCTAGTTGCGCTCTAGTTGCTCCCTAGTTGTGCCCTAGTTGCGCCCTAGTTGCACCTCACTTGAGCACTAACTACGCCCTAGTTGCATCCTAGTTCCGCCCTAGTTGCACCCTACTTGCGCCCTACTTGCGCCCTAGTTGTGCCCTAGTTGCGCCCTAGTTGCACCTCACTTGAGCACTAACTACGCCCTAGTTGCATCCTAGTTCCGCCCTAGTTGCACCCTACTTGCGCCCTACTTGCGCCCTACCTATAACCTATTTGCGCCCTAGTTATGCCCTAGTTGCACCCTAGTTAGATCCTACTTGCAGCCTACTTTGGCTCTACTTAGGCCCTAGTTGCGCCCTAGCTGTACCCTAGTTGTGCCCTAGTTTTGACCGACTTGGGCCCTTGCTACGTCCTAGTTGTGCCCTAGTTGCGCCCTAGTTGCGCCCTAGATGTGTCCTACTTGCGACCTCCTTGCGTCCTAATTGCGCCCTACTTGCACCCTAGTTGCACCCTACTTGCCTCCTACTTGCATCCTACTTGCACCCTACTTGCGCCCTAGTTATGTCCTAGTTGCATCCTAGTTGCATCCTAGTTGAGTCTCAGTTGGACACTAGCGACGCCCTCATTGTGCCCTAGTTGTGCCCTAGTTGTGTCCTACTTGCATCCTCCTTGCGCCCTAGTTGCGCCCTACTTGTGCCCTACTTGTGCCCTACTTGCCCCCCACTTGCGCCTTACTTGCATCCTAGTTGCCCCCTAGTTGTGTTCTAGTTGCGCCCTAGTTGTGCCCTACTTGTGCCCTACTTGCATCCTACTTGCGCCTACTTGCTTCCTAGTTGCGCAGTAGTTGTGCCCTAGTTGCGCCCTAGTCGCGCCATAGTTGCACCCTACTTGCACACCAATTTTGCCTCCATTGGGCACTAGCTACACCCTAGTTGCGCCCTAGTTTTGCCCTAGTTGCGCCCTGAATTTCCCCTGCTTGTGCCCTAGTTGCGCTCTAGTTGTGCCCTAGTTGCACCCTAGTTGCGCCCTTCTTGCGTCTTACTTGCGCCCTACTTGCACCCAAGTTGTGCCCTACCTGCCTCCTACTTGCGCCCTACTTGCGCCCTAGTTGCGTCCTACTCAGGCCCTAGTTGCGTTCAAGTTGCACCCTACTTGCGTCCTAGTTGTTCCTTAGTTGGACACTAGCTACGCCCTAGTTGGGCCCTAGTTGCGTCCTAGTTGGGCCCTTCTTGTGCCCTACTTGCACTCTAGTTGCGCTCTAGTTGAGCCCTTGTTGTGTTCTAGTTGCGCCCTAGTTGCGCCCTACTTGCGCCCTACTTGCGGCCTAGTTGTGCCCTAGTTGCGCTTTAGCTGCGCCCTAGCTGGACCGTAGTTGTATCCTAGTTGCGCCCTAGTTGTGCCCTAGTTGCACCCTAGTTGCGCCCTATTTGCAACCTAGTTGCGCCCTATTTGCACCCTACTTGCGCCCTAGTTTTGCCCTGCATCTGCCCTAGTTTTGTTCTAGTTGTGCCCTAGTTGCGCCCTACTTATGCCTTACTTGCCCTGTAGTTGTGCCCTAGTTGCGCCATGGTTGCGCCCTAGTTGCGTGCTACTTGGGCCCTAGTTGCACCCTAGTTGCGCCCTACTTGTGCTCTACTTGCGCCCTACTTGCGTCCTAGTTGTGTCCTACTTGTGCCCTACTTGCGCTCTAGTTGTGCCCTAGTCGCGCCCTAGTTACGTCTCAGTTGGACACCAGCTACACCCTAGTTGCGCTCTTGTTNAGTTGCGCCCTACTTATGCCTTACTTGCCCTGTAGTTGTGCCCTAGTTGCGCCATGGTTGCGCCCTAGTTGCGTGCTACTTGGGCCCTAGTTGCACCCTAGTTGCGCCCTACTTGTGCTCTACTTGCGCCCTACTTGCGTCCTAGTTGTGTCCTACTTGTGCCCTACTTGCGCTCTAGTTGTGCCCTAGTCGCGCCCTAGTTACGTCTCAGTTGAACACCAGCTACACCCTAGTTGCGCTCTTGTTGTCCCCTAGGTGCGCCCTAGTTACACCCTCCTTACAAGCTACTTGCGCCCTAGTTGTGCCCTCGTTACACCCAAATTACGCCCTAGTTCAACTTAGTTGTGCCCTAGTTTCTCTCTACTTGCGCCATAGTTGTGCCCTACCTGTGGCCTAGTTACGCACTAGTTGTGCCTTTGTTGCGCTATACTTGTGCCCTAGTTGCGTCCTTGATACGACCTAGTTCCGCCCTAGTTGCGCCCTATTTGTGTCCTAGATGCATCTCAGTTTGACACTAGCTTCGACCTAGTTGTGCCCTAGTTGCGCCCTAGTTGCACCCTAGTTGCGCCCTCAATGCGCCCTAGTTTTGCCCTACATGCACCTTACTTGCACCCTACTTGCGCCCTTGCTGCACTCTAGTTGCGCCCTAGTTGCATCTCAGTTGGGCACTAGGTACGCCCTAGTTTCCCCCTAGTTGCCCCCTAATTGCGTCCTATTTGCGCCCTTCTTTTGCCATTGTTGCACCCTACTTGTGCCGTACTTGTGCTTTAGTTGCGGCCTACTTGCGCTCTAGTTGCACCCTACTTGCGCCTAAGTTGCGCCCTAGTTGCGCCTCAGTTGGGGACTAGCTTCGGCCTAGTTGAGCCCTAGATGCGCCCTGGTTGTACAATAGTTGCTGCCTAGTTACGCCCTAGTTGCGCCCTACTTGCGCCCTAGTTGCACCCTAGTTGCACCCAAGTTGCACCCTACCTGCGCCCCACTTGCGCTCTACTTGCGCCCTAGTTGTGCCCTAGTTTTCCCCTACTTGTGTCCTACTTGTGCTCTAGTTGCGCCCTACTTGCACCCTACTTGCACCCTAGTTGTGCCCTTCTTGAACCCTAGTTGTGCACTAGTTGCGCCCTGGTTGCGCCCTATTTGCACACTAGTTGCGCCCTGTTTGCACCCTACTTGTGCCCTAGTTGTGCCCTACTTCTTCCCTAGTTGCGCCCAAGTTGCACCCTAGTTGCAGCCTAATTGCACCCTATTTTCACCCTACTTACATCCTACTTGCGCCCTTGTCGCGCCTTAGTTGCATCCTACTTTTGCCATACTTGCGCCATAGTTGCCCCCTAGTTGTGCCTTGACTGTGTCCTACTTGTGCCCTACCTACGCCCTACTTGCGCCCTAGTTGAGCCCTAGTTATGTCCTAATTGCGCCCTAGTTGCGCCCTACTTGCGCCCTGCTTGCCCCATTGTTGTGCCCTGTTTACGCCATGGTTGCGCCCTAGTTGTGCCTTGCGTCCTAGTTGCATCCTAGTTGCGCCCTACTTGTGGTCTACTTGTGTCCTATTTGCGTCCTACTTGTGTCCTACTCGCACTCTACTTGCGCCCTAGTTATGCCCTAGTCGCGTCCTAGTTACCTCTCACTTGGAAACTAGCTACACCCTAGTTGCACCCTAATTGTGCCCTAGTTGTACCCTAGTTGCACCCTACTTGCCCACTACTTGCGCCATAGTTGCACCGTACTTAGGCCCTAGCTACGCCCTAGTTGCGCCCAAGATGCACCGTAGTTGCGCCTCGGTTGGGCTTTAGCTATGCACTAGTTGCGCTATAGTTGCGCCCTTGTTGTGCCCTACTTGCGCCCTACTTGCACCCTACTTGTACCCTATATGCACCCTACTTTCATCTCACTTAAAACCTAGTTGCGTCCTACTTGCGTCCTACTTGCACCCTACTTGCACGCTAGTTGCGCCCTAGTTGCACCCAAGTTGCACCATACTTGCACCCTCGTTGCGCCCTACTTACGCCCTAGTTGCGCACAACTTGCAACCTAGTTGCGTCCTACTTGCGTCCTACTTGCGCCCTAGTTGCGTCAAAGTTATGCCCTACTTTCACCCTAGTTGCGCCCTAGTTGCTCTTGGAAAACACAAGACTCTGCCAAGAGTTATTCCCTTCTCAATAAGGATTCAGTTATGAGACTGAACCACCTTGACATAACGGCTCCTCGTTCACACTAAGCGTTGGGATCCAAACGTCAAGTCATCCACTAATACTGTAACACATATCACACGCATCCGGCAAGCGGAAAGAAGCCGTTGCTTTCCTATTTTGTCCTGTTCTGCCTGTATATGCCGAGGATGTTCATTCCCTTGAGATTAACCCAAAACAGTCTCTCCAACCTGTTCGCCTTTGTTTCCGCGGCTTTGCCACAATGTCTTTGCTCAGTTTGCCCATCGCCCATTCTTCCGCCTTCCACTCTGAGCTATCAGCTTGCACCTCTTCTCTTTGTCACTCTCATTGCCTCACTCAGTTTTTGTTCAAACTCAGTCTCCAAAGTAATCCTGCACGCCTCGCTCCAACTTTCTCTCGCTTATCACATGTCTACCTTATCGCTCTACCATAGCCCGGAACTCCTCTATATGGGTCCTATGACTAAGTCCTTGCATTGTCTCACAGCTCCTTGCTCTCGTCATCAGACGTCTGTGTTCCCGCATGTACCCTTGCTTTTGCTTGCTTCTGCCATCACTCACCCAACTCCTTCCATTTACCTGACATGGTATTAGAGCATAAGGCTACGTCCCTTGGTGATTACTAACTAAGTTATCACTTCGTCGCCCTCATCCGTGCCTCTTCCACTTCCTCCGCAAATGACATCAGGAACATTGCCTTACGCACTTCACAAGCTCTGGTGGTTCCTCAGAGCCGAAACTAAGCCCTGTGTTCAGAATCTTACCCCTCACAGCGTTCAGTTTCTCTTTGCCATCAAGGTGTTAGCAGCGTCCTCAAGCCACGCTCTGTCTGCATCTTCTTTGAAGCTTCCTGCTGCGTCTGCTTGCTACTTCTGTCACCCTGCATTGCTATATCTCCTCCTCTGTAGCCTTTACAGTTTCTCCTTCTTCCTCTCTATCCCTCCTCTCAACCTCTATAGTCTTGTGGTCTTGTCACATCCTCGTCTCCGTCTCCATCTTCACAGCACCTTCGTTCCTTCATCCTTATCACGTCTTGCGGCGGCCCCATTTCTCCTCGTCACCTTCATCTGCATCATCAACCGCATCTGCCGGCTTCTCCATCGGGCATCCTCTACCTACTTCATCACCCAGGTAATCTTTCCCGCATCATCCTCTCAAGCTGCTCCCTCGCATCGCCTCCTCTCATTGTTGGCAGCAAAGCTCCATTTACAATCAGGACATTGGACACCACCAGTCTTCCTGCCCGTCAGTCTCGGGCCTTTTGGGGAACAAGCTGTCACTCTCCTCACATTTGCAAATCTCTTTGCTTCTCTTGAGTTGCACTCGCTGCAACATGTTTCCTCTCGGAGTTAGGATATCGGACACCACCAGTCTTCCTGCCCGTCGGTCAGAGGCTAATTGGGAGCACAAGCTCTAACTCTCCTGATGATGGAGAAGCTCCCTAATTCACCATTATTTGTAGCCTCTTTCTCCTACTTCGCATCTCCTCCATCCATCCTCTCTTCCCTTGTCAATCTTCCACTTCAGCATCAGCCTTCCTCTACTATCATCAGCCTCATCTGCTTCCATCATCAGCCGTCTTCAACTTCCTCATTGTTTTCATCACCATACTCTTCAACATCTCCATCATCATCCTTCAATCATCCGCAGCGCACATGGTTCTGCCCTTGCGCCCAGTTCATCATCAATCAGCGACTTCCATCATCATCATTCACTCAACACAAAGATCCACCCCGTCAAACCGCCAATCTTGCGGCGACCCGCACCCACGCTGACTCTTCTCCACAATGCACGCAGTTTGCCCCTGCACCCACAATTCATCGGTTTTCTACCTTTGCTTCTCACCAGCAATCATCTGCAGCTGCCACCAGCAAAAGGATGTACACAAGCTAGCTGCCCACTTCGCAACAGCCAGCACTCACACCGGCAGCAGACTTCTCGTGGCGCGTTGGCTCTACCCTTCCCCTTGCCACATCCTACCCCTCTAGCAGTACAAGTGGTTTTGCCGATGCGACCACTCCTTCATATGACGCTGTTGTAGCTATCTGTATCCCTCCTCATCACCCGCTCGGTCGCATCGTCAACCTTGCGACAAGATGCGCCCAAGCCGAACTCTTCATCAACGCAAGTGGTCCGTCCCTACGCTCACACTTCATCATCAGTCACTCTTTGTCACTCATCAAACAAACGTCGGCAT
Source organism: Penium margaritaceum (assembly GCA_023375785.1). Taxonomy (NCBI): domain Eukaryota; kingdom Viridiplantae; phylum Streptophyta; class Zygnematophyceae; order Desmidiales; family Peniaceae; genus Penium; species Penium margaritaceum. Next base: position 71,669 of record SZWC01001382.1, on the reverse strand, counting down.
CTGCAGCCAAAACACCAGCACCGGCAGGGTTTGCCTAGACGCATATGCAACAATGGCAAATCCATGGGCAGGGTGCCCAACCCTTGATGAAGATGGGCACAACATCTACAGTTGGTCCCACACAATGCTAACCATCACCAGCACCATCTTCTTCAATGTAAACCTAGTCTCAGACCATCTTCTTGGTGCATATGAACATCAACAAACTCCACGTCTATCTCCTCACCTGTATCATGAAACCTTCATGCTTGTGTGGTGGCATCTCTCCAACCTAGGTGATGTGTCCTTTCACCATCTCCAAAGGCATACAAGGTGCGAACCAGAACTCTAGTTCAGTCAGCAAGAGGAGGCATGGAAACGATGCTGGATCACCCTCACCTGCCGAGACAATCCTCATTCTCCTCCCTTCCCCACGGAGCTCAAAAGCAGGCCGCTTCTGAACATTGATCTCATCTAGGAAGATGAAGAAGAGGAAGAAGAAGTTGCGCCCTATTGTGCCCTGTTTGCGCCCTAGTGACATCCTATTTACACCCTAGTTGCGCCCTGTTTGCATCCTACTTGCGCCCTAGCTGTACCCTACTTCTTCGCTAGTTGCGCCCTAGTTGCGCCCTAGTTGCAGCCTAATTGTGCCCTACTGGTACCCTACTTACGTCCTAGTTGCGCCCTTGTTGCACCTTAGTTGCGTCCTTCTTGCGCCCTACTTGTGGCCTAGTTAATCCCTAGCAAAACCTTGGTTGTGCCCTACTTGTGCCGTACTTGTACCCTAGTTCCGCCCTAGTTGAGCCCTAGTTGTGTCCTTGTTGCGCCCTAGTTGCGCCCTACTTGCCCCATAGTTGTGCCCTAGTTGCGCAATGGTTGCACCCTAGTTGCACCCTACTAACACCCTAGTTGCGCCCTAGTTGCGCCCTACTTGTGCCGTACTTGTGCCCTACTTGCGTCCTACTTGTGTCCTACTTGCTCCCTACTTGCACCCTAGTTGTGCCCTAGTCGCGCCCTAGTTACATCTCAGTTGAAAACTAGATACACCATAGTTGTGCCCTAGTTGTGCCCTAGTTGCGCCCTAGTTGAACCCTACTTGTGCGCTACTTGCACCCTAGTTGCACCCTACTTGCACCCTAGTTACACCCTAGTTACACCCGAGTTGTGCCATAGTTGTGCCTTGGTAGGGCATGAGCGATGCCCTAGTTGCGCTCTAGTTGCACCCTTGTTGTACCATACTTGCGCCGTACTTGCACCCTACTTGTGCCCTACTTGCACCCTACGCGAGCCCTACTTGCACACTAGTTGTGTCCTACTTGCGCCCTACTTGCACCCTACTTGCAGGCTTGTGGCACTCTAGTTGCACCCAAGTTGCACTATACTTGCGCCCTAGTTGCACCATACTTACGACCTAGTTGCACACAAATTGCAACCTAGTTGTACCCTACTTGCGCCCTACTTGCGCCCTAGATGCGTCCTAGTTGCACCCTACTTGCACCGTAGTTGTGCCCTAGTTGCTGTTGGAAAACACAAGATTCCACCAAGAATTATTCCCTTCTCAATAACGGTTTAGTTCAAAGACCGGACCACCTTGATGTAACGGCTCCTTTGTCACACTGAGGATTGGGATCAAAACGTCATGTCATCCACTAACAATGTATCACATGTCACATATGTCCGACAAGTGGAAAGATGCCACTGCTTTCCTATGTTGTCTTGTTCTTCCTTCATATATCGAGGATGTTCATTCCCTTGTGTTTAACTCAAAACATTCTCTCCAACCTGTTTGCCCTTGGTTCCACGGCCTCACCGTCGTGTCTTCCCTTTTCTCACAGATCGCCCATTCCTCCGCCATCCACTCTCAGCTCTCAGCTTTGCACCTCTTTGCTCCGTCACTCTCATTGCCTTGATCACTTCTCGCTCAAGCTTGGTCTCCACAGTTATCCTGCATGCCTCACTCTAACTTTCTCCCACTGATCACATGTCTACCTTATCGCTCTACGGTAGCCCGGGAGTCCTCTATATGGGTCCTATGCCTAAGTCCTTGCATTATCTCACGTCTCCTTGCTCTTTTCATTAGACGTTTGTGCTCCCCCATGTGCCATTGCTTCTACTTGCTTCTACCATCACTCACCCAACACCCTCCATTTAGCTGACATGGTATCAAAGCATCAGGTTACATCACGTGGTGATCATTGACTAAGTTGTTGCTTCGTCGTCCTCAACCACGCCTCATCCACTGCCTCTGCAGCTGATGTCAGCAACATCACCTCGCGCACTTCTCAAGCTCTGGCAGTTTGTCAGTGCCAAAACAAAGCCCTGCGTTTGGAATCATGCCCCTGGCAGCATTCGGTGTCTCTTTGCCATCAAGGTGTTAGCAGAGTCATCCAGCTACGCTCTGACAACATCTTCTCTCAAGCTTCCTCTTGCCTCTACTCATTACTTTTGTCAACCTGAATTGCTAAAACGCATCCTCTATAGGCTTCGCAATTTTCCTTCTTCCTCTTTGTCCCTCCTCACAACCGCCATAGCCGCGTGGTATGGTCACATCCTCTTCTCCGCCTCCATCTTTGCAACATCTTTGTTCCTTCGTCCTTATTGCGTCTTGCAGCGGCTTCAGCACCTTCATCTACAACATCACCCGCATCTACTTGCTTCTCCATCGAGCATCCTCTGCCTCCTCCATCACCCAACTAATACTTCCTCCATCATCCTCTCAAGTTGCTCTCTTGCACCGCCTTCTCTCATCGTCAGCAGCAAAGCTCTGTTTGCTGTCTTGACATTGGACACCACTAGTCTTCCTACCCGTCGGTCTCGGGCCAACTGGGCGACAAGCCATCAGTCGCCTGACATTTGTAAACATCTCAGATGCTCTTGAGTTGCACTCTCTGCAGCAGATTTCCTCTCGGAGTCAGGATATCGGACAGCACCAGTCATCTTGCTCGTTGTGTTGGACTGATGCTCCTTACCATGGCAGGAGTGACTCCAAAAAGGAACACCAAAAAGACAAGCCAAGGTGGCTTTGTGGTTCATGGTGTCCACCTCTAGAGGCAGGGGCCCGAGTTCAAGTCCCACAAGATGAAATTCTGCCCTGCCTCAAGGGAGGTGAAAAATAGATGCTAGGAAGCTAGCTCAAACTCTAGAATTCGTCCTTGAGTTTCTAGAAGGCCAGGTGAGGGTCCAGGAAAGTGGCACACCTTCTAGAAGGGGTGACTTTTCCTACAAAGCATCTAGAGGTGTCTTGGTCTTCTGGACACCTTCCCTCCTACTAGAAGCAAGCTGAGGAATCTAGGAAGGGGCAGAAGCTTCTACAGGAGGGGAGGGATGCCTTCCTAGGTGGGAAAAGGACTGCCTACCAAGGGCTACTCTAGAAGCCATAGAATCTACTAGGAAGCTTCAAATCTGGCATGCTTTGGTAATCTGGAAATCTTATATCAGTGGCTATAAAATTCCAGTGCTGGTGAGCCTTGATCAATTGTTAATTCCCAATAAACTGAGGCCAAAACTATTGCCTCACTCCCTGACCAGTTATCTGCCATCCTTAGAACCATTTGCCTTCACAGTTTCAGTCTCTTCAAAAACAGTTGGTGGTGTGAACCAACCACTGCTAAGGACCCTCCAGGGTGCACACTCACCCTCATGCCAACAAAGGGTTATGGGCCCAAGCCTCTAAGGGGTTCAAAGCCAGCTTGATTTCACGCTTCCAACAGCAAGACATGGCAACCAGCGAGCAAGAGAGAAGCCGCGATGTCCTTAAGTTTGATGGGACAGGCTTTGCCTTGTGGAGGTGGTAGTTTGAGGTCTTCCTTGATGACAAGGGACTGCTTGAGCTCATAAAAGGTGATGAGACTACTCCGCCTGCGACTGCAACGGCTGAGGTGAAGGAGGCATATAAGAACCGCAACAAAAAGGCGGTGGCGCTCCTTGTGTCCGCGTTAGCCCACCACAACTTGGGCACATCCAAGGATGCACCTTGGCGGCAGACGCATGGTCAAAACTCTGCTCCATCTACCAGTCAAGCAACCTTGCCAATCAGCTCTTCATCCTTAAATGGCTCGTCACCCTCCGAGCCAACGAAGGCGACAACATCATGGAGATCATGCAGCAGATTGAGTCGCTCGCAGCGGAGTGCGTGGCCACGGGTTGGGAGGTCGACTCTCAGTTGCAAGCTATGATCCTCCTTCTCGCCTTGCCAGACACTTGGACTCCCATGATCACAGTCCTTGGTGGCTGGCCTTCCGACGAGCTGAAGTACCCGAAGGTTGCTGAGTATGTGCGCAATGAGTGGATGCCACATGGCGGTGGAGAGAGTGCAACAGCATCAAGTTCGGCTTATACGGTTCATCCTCAAAGTGGAGGCCGAGGCGACAAGTGGAAGGGTGCCAAACTGGGCACCACGAAGGGTGACAAGAAGGAGGAGTGCTTCAACTGCGGCAAGGAGGGCCACTACGCGCGCAACTGTCCCAAGAAGAAAACGGATTGGTCGCAAGGGGGCAGGAAGAAAGATGAGCACGCCCTTATGGCGTACAACACCACCAACTTGAAGGATCCGGGAGTTACCGTCATCGACTCTGGATCAGGCTGCCACACGCAATGCAACAGGGTGGCATTTGTCACCTACAGCGCCTCGGAGAGACGCATGATGGTGGCCAATGGAAAAATAGAGGTGGCCGCCGGTGAGGGTAACGTCCGCATTGAGTCAGTTTTGGATGGCAAACCTTTCACAAGCACAATCTACGATGTGCTGCATATGCCCAACTTTAGGGCAAACCTGCTCTCCGTTAACCGCCTTACCTACGAGGGACTTGAGGTGCTCTTTACAAAGAAGGAGGCCGTCATCTGCAAGGAGGGAAAATGTGAGGTGATTGCGTGTGGCAAGAGGGAGGACGACTTGTACCCGCTACAAGCAAAGATCCTCAGCAGCCGGGTGGGGTCCAACACCACCAATATTGCAATGAAGGATGGAGGAGACTTGGACCTATGGCACCGCCGAATCTGCCATATTTCTCCATCGACAGTGAAGGAGATGGCTAAGAGGGAAGTGGTGCGGGGTCTCCAAATCAGCGGTCTTGATGGAACCAAGGAGACCGTGTGTGAGCCATGCATCATTGGCAAATCAACTCGGCAGCCGTTTGTCGCCAAGGGGACGCGTGCATCGGCAAAACTTGCCGTGGTACACACAGATGTGTGTGGACCGCTTGAGAGCTCCATCGGCGGAGCTCGCTACTTCCTTACCTTCATCGATGACCACAGCCAAAAACTCTACCTCTACCCAATGAAGCGGAAGAGTGAGGTCTTTGCGTGCATGCAGGATTTTGTGGCTGATGTGGAGCGGCAAATAGAGTTGAAGGTGAAGGCGTTCCGGAGTGACAACGGCGGTGAATATGCGGTGTGCCTTGGGTGGATAAAGAGCAAGGGGATTGAGTGGCAAAAAACAACTCCACACTCCCCACAATAGAATGGCGTCGCAGAGAGAGCGAATCGCACAATCCTTAACATGGTGCGATCCATGTTGAGCGACGCCGGCCTTACACAACGGTATTGGGCTGAGGCGGCAAGGACAGCAGTGTACATCATGAATCTCATGCCGACCAAGCCGCTGAAGGACAAGGAGAGCAAGGTATGGAAGACGCCACAAGAGGTGTGGACCGGGAAGAAGCCCGCGGTGGGTCACCTCTGCACGTTTGGTTGTGTTGCACATGCAATGGTGAGGCACGTGAGGGAAGGAGCAAGCTGGACCCGCATACCCGCCGGTATATTTTCCTTGGATATGAGAGCGGAAGCAAGGCGTACCGGCTCTTTGACCCAAGGAGGCAGCAGATTGTGCGGAGTCACAACGTCACGTTCGACGAGAAAAGCCATTGGACAGACAAGGAGGCAGGTCTCTCCAAGAGGGGGGAGTGGATGCCACTCCTTGAGGGGGAGACGCCGGAGAACATGAATGAGGGTGACATCCTCGCATCACCACCAACCGGAGAGCATTGCCTGAGGGATGGGCGAGCGGCAGACTTTATTCCGGCCAGTTCGGATGAGGAATCCGAAGCAACTGAAATGGAAGTGGAGGTGGGGAGTCAACAGATGTCTCCAAGGTCTCCAAGAGAGGGGGAGCAGGCGCTTGGAGAGGATGGCGCCAAAAGGGGACAGCAACAACAACAACCGCCTCAAGAGCCCCGCACGAGTGACCGTGTGCGAAGAAGATCAAAAAGGTGTAATGCCTATCCCTTTGCCACTAGCCGCGCCTTATACTTCTCCACCTTGCTGTCCTTGGTGAGCTTCACCTTGAACACCCACTTAGAGGTGATCACCTTCGCCCCCACTGGTTGATCCACCAGCTCCCATGTGCCGTTCTCAGCAAGGGACGCAAGTTCAAATTTCATTGCTTTGCCCCACTGCTGCCCGTCAGGTCGTACACGCGCCTCTTGCACGGTTGTGGGCTCCGTTGCGGCTGCCATCATGCACCGCGCCATGCCAACCGAGCGGTCCGTGCTCGCATCATACCGCTTCGCCGCATTCCGATGCCTTTGGATGCGACGCGGTGACCTTGTTGACGCTGGTTGTTGGTCCTACTGTTGCTCTGCTGCAACGTTGTCCTCGGCCGCGAGCTCCCTCGCATCGGCTGCTGCGTCCTGCGCTCTAGCGGCACCTATACCTACTGCATTTCCCTGCCGCGCTCCAGCACCTTCGTCCTCCAAAGACCCGTCATCAACCTGTGCAGGTGCCGGTTCCTCCTCAAGCTCAAGGAGTTGGAACCACTCCCCCTCCTTTGGAGATTGCAATGCGTCAATGTTGTTGCTGCTGCAGTAGCTCTGTTGCTCATCAAATGTGACGTCGCGGCTGGTGATGACGTCTTGCGCTTGTGGGTCAAAGAGGCGGTACGCCTTAGGCGCACTCTCGTACCCGACGAACGCATATGCCTTTGCACGCGGATCCAATTTGGAATCTTTTCTTTGCGCGGTCTGCACCAACGCATGTGCCTTGCACCCGAACGCCTTCAAGTGCGCCACGCTTGGTTTGCGCCTGCTCCAAGCCTTCTACGGCATCTTCCAGCCGCCATTCCCCTTCAGCACTACTGTTGGGGTGAGGTTGGTGATGTAGCACACCGTACTCACGGCCTCGGCCCACAGACTCCGTGGCAGTTTAGTGTCCATGAGCATCGTCCGCGCCATAGTGAGTAGCGTCTGGTTCACACGCTCCGCCACACCATTAGATTGAGGCGTGTACGGAGTGATTGGCTCCCACTCAATCCCCTGCTCCTTCAACCACCCTCCGCATACAACGTACTCACCACCATTGTCGCTGTGTAGAGCTCTGACCTTGCCGCCAGTGTGCCTGTGCATCGCTACAAAATACTTCTTCAGCCGGTCCAGCACCTCGCTTTTCTGCTTCAAAATGTAGATGAAGAGTTTTCTGCTGCAATCGTCGATGAAGGTCTTGATTGGTCCGCACAAATCACTGTGCACGACCTCAAGCAAGTTCTTGGCTCGCCGTTGTTCGTCTTCAAATGGCTTGCGCTTTGCCTTGCCCACGATGCAAGGCTCACACTTGTGCTCTGCGGAATCTGCTACTGCGTCTGGTGCACCGGTGATGTTGAGGCCGTGAACCATGTCGCCCTTTGCCACCTTCTGCACGATTGCGGGCGACGAGTGCCCCAGCCGATGCCACAGTTGCAGGTTTGCTCCCCCGCCTTTTGTGAGGTTGACGACGTGTGCTTGCGGGTCTCCTACGTCTGTTGCCGAGGGGATGCCCTTGGTCTCAACATTGTACAAATATCTCTCGCGCTTTGCCTCCAACACGACTTAGCCACCGCCGTCCATCCACACGACTGCACCTTTCCTGCAGAAGAGCACTTCATACCCCTTGTCTTTCAAGCAGCTCATACTCAAAATGTCAGCCAGGCCGGGGACATGTTGCACATTTTGGTTAACACATTGCGCTCTTTTACTACCAACCACCACCTCTATGTCCACATCACCTTGGCCGGCCGCAGATTCGACCTTGTCGTTGGCGGTCACCATGGACTTTACAGACTTGGTGTAGTTGATGAACCCCACCTCCTCGACTTGGGTATGCTCCTCCACACCTGAGTCAAGACACCGCCGGTTGGTGCCCTTCAGGTCATGGTTCTTTGTGCCGTTGAGGAGCGCCTTCTTGCCTTTGGCGCCCTTGCCGCCGGACTGCGCCTCCTCCGGGCACTCCTTGGCCCAATGGCCCTCCTTGCCACAGTTATGGCATGCACCCCTCTTGGCGCCCTTCTTGCCACCGCCCTTACCGCCGCCTTGCTTGCCGCTGCTGCTGCCACTTTGCATTTTGGTGACCAGGGCAATTTAGGATGACGAGGTCTTGCCACCGCTCCGACAGTGCACATCGTTGCGGATGTACTCGGCGACTACGCCGTAGGTGAGTTTTTCCTCCTCCCAACCTCCCAGCATGGTGATGAGAGGACCCCAACTGTCGGGTAGAGCCATGAGGATCACCATCGCCTGCATCTTCATGTCAATCTTCCACCCCACATCATTGCATTATGAGGCAAGAGACTCGATCAGTTGCATGGCAGAAATGACTTCCTCACCCTCCTCGATCCTCACCGTCAAGAGTCGCTTCATTGCAAATATCTTGTTGGCTAGGGATGTTGATTGGTGGATGGAGCAGAGCTTCTTCCACACGTCAGCTGCCAGGTTGCAGCCTTGGCTGTAGCCCCGCTAAGATTCATGCAGTGCTGACAATAGGAGCATCAGCGCCTCCGTGTTCTTCCTTACAAAGGCCGTCTTCTCCTTGTCCGTTGCGCTCGCATCGTGAACCTCCGTGCCCTTCATGAGCTCCAGCAGTCCCTTGTGCCCGAGGTAGATCTCAAAATGCCACCGCCACAGCCTAATGCCTGGGACGCCCATGTGCTTTTGGATGGGCGAGGACTATGTCTTTTGCGTCATGTTGAACTTCTGCAATGGACAGTCTCAAAGTGCGACGGAAACGTCGCCCGAAGCGACACTCCCGTGTGTTGCGGAAGCCGTGAACGTCTTGGTAGTCAGGTCAGGGCTTTGGGCCCATAACCCTTTTTCAGGAATGATGTCCTGGCGTGCCTTGAACCACCTAAGTGTGCACGGCTTCTTAGTGCAAAGAGACTTCCAAAGGAGGTGTGTGCTTTGGGTCGCCGCAACACCAAGGGAGCAGAATTCTGGCAGAGTGCAGATTACGGAAACTGAGAAAGGCTTGAAACCATTAATGGTTATTTTTTTGGTGCTATTACATCAGATTATTAAAGCCTGTGATCTGAGCACTCCAACGCATCCAAGTATGCCCAAAACAGAGCAGTATAGCCCCTGCTACGTCCATCCAAGCAACCCTTGGTGGAGCCGCCTTTGGCTGCCGCCGACGGGAGTCGTCTCCGACATGAGCCGACGACGGCTCGAAGCGCCTTTCTTTGATTGACAAGTCAAAGGGCGGCTCGCCCTGATCAAGAGGACCTCCTCGGTTGCTTCCTCTAGGGCCTTGGGGTCTATGGAGCCAGTTGGAGCTGAACACGGATCACCGGCGGTGGAGTATCCCGTCACCCCGGACGGGTACTAGATTCCACCCCCCGCACCACCTGAACTTTGGGTAGGGCTAACTTTCTGAATTGTCAACCAAATTGAGCAACTGAAAGCTCCAAACTGCATGGAAAAATCCACAAAGTCCGAATCTACAATCAGATTAGACATCCAACCACACTCTAGTGGCCAAACCAGGAAAACAGCAAACGGCATCTATGGCAGGGACACTTTTTAATAGCTACACCCTACTTGCGCCCTAGTTGCGTCCTAGTTCCGCCCTAGTTACGCCTCAATTGAACATGAGCTGCGCCCCACAAGCGCCCTAGTTGTGCCCTAGTTGTACCCTAGTTGTGCCCTAGTTGCGCCTTACTTGCGCCCTAGTTGCGCCTCAGTTGGGTACTAGCTACGCTCTAGTTACACCCTAGTTGAACCCTAGTTGTGTTCTACTTGCACCGTAATTGTGTCCTAATTACACCCTACTTGCGCCCTAGCTGCACCCTACATACGCCCTAGTTGTGCCCTAGTTGTGCCGTAGTTGCACCCTGCTTGCACCCTAGTTGCGTCCTACTTGCGTCCTAATTCTGTCCTACTTGTGCCCTAGTTGCGCCCTAGTTGTGCCCTAGTTGCGCCTCAATTGGGCACTAGCTACGCCCTCGTTGCGCCCTAGTTGCACCCTAGTTGCGCCCTACTTGCACCCTAGTTGCGCCCTAAATTTGTTCTAGTTGCGCCCTATTTGTTTCCTAGTTGTGCCCTATTCGCGTCGTAGTTGCACCCTAGTTGCATCCTAGTTGCATCTTAGTTGCGGCCTAGTTGTGCCCTGGTTATGCCCTTGTTGAACACTAGCTACATCCTAGTTGCGCCCTAGTTGCGACCTACTTGCGCCCTAGTTGAGCCCTACTTGCGCCCTAGTTTCCCCCTAGTTG
>SZWC01001382.1:17221-50714 GCA_023375785.1 Penium margaritaceum | reverse complement strand
GTTAACTTGAGGGAATGAATATCCTCTGTATTAAAGGGCAGAACAAGACAAAATAGCAAAGCAACCGCTTCTTTCCGTTAGCAAGACACGGGTGACAGATTTCATTTTATTAGGGGATGACTCTGCTTTGTCGGTTCAACGGTCCTCGAACCGATCGTTGCCTGCCGAGGTGGTTTGGCCTTAGACCTGAACCATTATTGAGAGGAGATTTTCCTCCCGGGTGAGTGCACTGTGTGGGTTTCTTTGGTGGTATTTTCTGATACCCCCCTTGAAACACACACAGGGTATTCACGCAGGTGGTCAATCTGGAGGATCCATGAGTCTTCTAGTCCTCCTCCGTTGAAGGTGTGGTTACTAATAATGGAGAGGGAGGACTAGGAAGGTACTCTGGAGGGGGAACTCTCGGCGGTTCAAGGAGGCTACACAATCTGACATGTTGTGGGTGGTTAAGCCACCATGGTAGCCCTTTCCTTCCACTGACTTCTCTCGGTTCCATTACTAGTGCATGGATGTCGGGCATCATAATGTCTGAGAGAGGTTGGGAAGGGTTGCTCTATAGTGAGCCACAGGATAACTAGGGCTTGATACTTGACGTAGAAGTAGTCGCGCCAGTATCGGGTGACCTCGTCGTTGTCATTAAAATTGTAACGGTCAGAGTGGAAGTAACCTCTCCTCTGGGAGAAGATAATCAAGAGGTTGATGTTGTGGATGTCAACGTTGGTTGTCCTACACAGGAATGCATGGCAGGCGTGATTCTGTATTCCAATAGAGTTGAAGTGGAGTAGTGGGATACGTCTGGCAATGGCGAAGGTCTCTGGAGAGTTGCGGCTCCCACCAGGAGATGGATCGTCGACCCGCCATTTGTGATTGTTGCTGGTGGGTCGCTTATGGAGTTGGAGGCGGATGTTACCAGAGCTTTGTAAGAGGTGAGTTGATGTTGGCTGGTATGGGGAGTAGGTACTGCAGGATGATGTTGGCGTGGGAACAGGTCAGTGCAAGAATGCCAATGTAATTGGGCGGGTCCTTTTCCTGAGTAGGCTAGCAGAGCTTGTGAAGAGTAGGAGAGTAATGCTGATGGAGTGAGCGTGGGGATGAAAGCACATGCGGGGAGCTGCAGATGGATGGAGTGAGCACAGTGGCAAAGCGACATACGCTGTGGAAGTTTCACTATAGGCATAGATTGCCGCGCAATATGCGATGCGACCGGGTAGATCCTTGTGCCGAGCGGAGAATGATGCTGCACAGGGAAGAACGGTTGACGACGGAGTGGGCGCAGGGGCAAAACCTCGTGCGCCGGGAAGTTTCGGCGTGGGCACAGGTCATCACGAACCAGGCGATGCGACCGGGCGGATCCTTGTGGTGAGCGCAAGAAATGCTGGAGGTGGAGGAGCGGCTGATGATGGAATGGGCGTAGGGGCAAAACCACGTGCGCTACAAATAGAGGAAAAGAATGCGTCAAGGGGAAGGAAAACACCAACGCGCTGAGAGAAATCTGCTGCTGGCGTGGGTGCAGGCTGCTGTAAAGCGGGCAGCTAGCTTGTGCAGATCCTTGCGCTGGCCATACATACTGATGATTGCTGATGAGAATGCGGAGGATGATAGGTGAGTCTGGGTGTAGGGACAAGCCGTGTGCGCTGCGGAAGCTTTCACGTGGGCGCAGGTCACCGCAAAACAGGCGATGCAACCGGGCGGATCCTTGTGCCGAGCAGATGACGCAAGCAAATGATGGAGGAGGAGCGATGGATGGCGGAGTGGGCACAGGGGCAAAACCACGTGCGCTGCAGAGCGATGGATGATGATGTGGAGGAGGCTGATGTAGAAGTGGCTTGAGGAGGAGGCAGAGGAGGCAAAGCTAAGTCTAATGTAGGAGGATGATTGGATGAGGATGCGGTGATGATGAGGAGAATGTGCACAGGCTGATGGACAAGAGGCTGAGGAGGATGACAATGGCGCGGCGATGGAGATGGATGAGACAGATGGAGGAGGGACGCCAGGAGGCAATAGTTGAGTAACCAGCTGCTCTACTGACAGGAGAGTGACGGCTTGTTCCCCAGTCACCAGGAAGACTGGTGGTGTCCGATATCTTGGCAGCAAAAGCAAGTTGGCTGCAGTAGAGAATTTGTGTGGTGAGGACTGATGCTGGTCCGCTCAAGTCAGGAGAGTGACGGCTTGTTCCCTAGTTAGCTCAAAGCGTGAGCACAAAGACTGGTCGTGTCCGATAACCTGATGACGGATAGCAATCCCCTGCCACTGACGATGCGAACAGATGGTGCGAGAGGGCGGCTTGAGACAATGGACGCAAGGAAGCTGAGGTGGATGGGACAAATGGAGCACATGAGGCAGTTGCAGTAGACAAGGAAGACGAAGGCGCTTCCGAAGGCTGAGTGACGAAGAAGGACAGGTAGCGGGCGGCAGGAATCTTCCACAAAGATGGCAACAAGCAGCGACTCGGGAGCTGTTCTAAGTTGTTATCGATGGCCCGTCACCAACTATTGGCCACGGGCACGGACTGGGTGCAGGGCTTGGTCGGGATGAAAAGGAGTCTCTTCCTTCTAAGGAGTTATTGAAGTAGTGCTGCTGACGTCAACTGTTGGCAAAGCGGGGTATTGCAAAGTGGCGGTTGCGGCAGCAGATGAATGTTGGGTAGAGTGGAGCGATTGTGGCAGCAAAGTGATGACGGGGTCACGGGGCACCAGGTGATGTTGCCTGATGCTCTGATACCATGTCAGAAGAATGAGCAAAGACAGTAGTATCAGGAGTAGGCAGAAGCAATGGGACAAGCACAAGCGCGTTTGCTTTCTTACAGAAGTAGAGAGGCATGAGGTGTCCCAAGGAGTTAGTTGCAGAGCTTGAAGGGAGGTGAGGCACTGAAGGTGCGAGGTAGACAGTCATCCATATGAAGGAGATGAGAGCAAAGTGGGTGATGGGTTGGTGTGCGATGAACGAAGAAGCGAGAGCGACTGAGCAAAGAGCTTAGAACTGGGAAAGGTAGGTAAAGGCAAAGTGAGCAAGAAGTGAGCAAAGCGAGGACACGGCGGCGAAGCCACGGAACCAAAGGGGAACCGGATGGGAAGACCTGTTTTGGTTAAGTCAAGGAAATGAACATCCTCACTATAAAAGGGCAGAACAGGACAAAGTAGCAAAGCAACGGCTTCTTTCCGCTAGCCAGACGCGGGTGACAAGATACTTTGTTAGCGGATGACTCTGCTTTGTGGGTTCAACGGTCCTCTAACCAATCCTTGGCTGCCAAGGTGGTTTGGCCTTAGACCTGAACCATTATTGAGAGGAGATTTTCCTCCTGGGTGAGTGCATTGCGTGAGTTTCTTCGGTGGTACTTTTTGACATACTTGCGCCGTAGTTGCGTCCTAATTGCGTCCTACTCACGCCTCGGTTGGACAGTAGCTACGCCTTCCTTGCGCCCTAGTTGCGCCCTAGTTGAGACCTAGTTGTGCCCTATTTGCACCCTAGTTGCGCCCTAGTTGCGCCCTACTTGCGTCCTAGTTGCGCCCTACTTGCGACCTAGTTACGCCCTAGTTGCACCCTAGTTAGGCCCTACGTGCACCCGAATTGCGTCCTACTTGCACCCCAGTTGCGCCCTAGTTGCGTCCTAGTTACGACCTAGTTGCACCTTAGTTGTGCCTTACTTGTGTCCTAGTTACGCCTCAGTTGGGCACTAGCTATGCCCTAGTTGAGCCCTAGTTGCACCCTAATTGCGCCCTAGTTGCTTCCTACTTGCGCCCCAGTTGCCCCCTACTTGCGCCCTACTTGCACCCTACTTGCACCCTAGTTGCACCCTACTTGTGCATTACTTGCGTCCTACTTGCACCCTAGTTGCATCCTACTTGCGTCCTAGTTGCGTCCTAGTTGCGCCCTAGTTGTACACTAGTTGCACCATTGTTGCACCTAAACTGGACACTAGCTATGCCCTAGTTGCACCCTAATTGCGCCCTTGTTGCACCCTAGTTACGACCTAGTTGTGCCCTACTTGCGTCCTAGTTATGCCCTAGTTGCGCCCTAGTTACGCCCTACTTGTGCCCTGGTTGCACCCTAGTTGCGCCCTAGTTGCACCCTAATTGCGCCCTTGTTGCACCCTAGTTACGACCTAGTTGTGCCCTACTTGCGTCCTAGTTATGCCCTAGTTGCGCCCTAGTTACGCCCTACTTGTGCCCTGGTTGCACCCTACTTGCGTCCCAGTTGCGTCCTTGTTGCGCCCTAGTTGCGTGTTACTTGAGCTCTAGTTATGCCCTAGTTGCGCCCTAGTTGTGCCTTCGTCGCGCCTCAGTTGGGGACTAGCTTCGCTCTACTTGCACCCTAGTTGTGCCCTAGTTTCACCCTACTTGTGCCTAATTTGTGCCCTACTTGCGCCCTAGTTGCGCCCTAGTAGCGTCCTACTTGCATATTACTTGCACCCTACTTGTGCCCTATTTGTGCCCTACTTACGCCCTAGATGCGCCCTAGTTGTGACATGCTTGCGCCCTACTTGTAACTTACTTGCGTCCTACCTGCGCCCTAGTTGCACCATACTTGCGTCCTTCTTGCGTCCTACTTGCACCCTACTTGTGCCCTAGTTGCGCCCTAGTTGCGCCCTAGTTATGCCCTAGTTGTACCCTAGTTATGTCTCAGTTGGACACTAGCAACGCCCTTTTTGCGCCCTAGTTGCACCCTAGTTGCGTCCTACTTGCGCCCTACTTACGACCTACTTGTGCCCTACTTGTTCCCTACTTGCACCCTACTTGCATCCTAGTTGCGTCCTAGTTGCGCCCTAGTTGCGCTCTAGTTGTGCCCTAGGTGTGCCCTACTTGCACCCTCTTTGCGCCCTACTTTCACCTCCTTGCTTCCTAGTTGCACGCTAGTTGTGCCCTAGTTGTACCCTAGTCGTGCCCTAGTTGCGCCCTACTTGCACTCCATTTGTGCCTCCGTTGGGAACTAGCTACACCCTAGTTGTGCCCTAGTTACGCCCTACTTTTGTCCTAGTTGCGCCCTAGTTGCACCCTACTTGTGCCCTAGCTGCATCCTAGTTGTGCCCTAGTTGCGCCCTAGTTGCGCCCTAGCTACGCCCTAGTTGCATCCTTGTTGCGCCCATACCCTAGTTGCACCCTACTTTTGCCCTACTTGTGCCCTACTTATGCCCTACTTGCGCCCTAGTTATCCCCTAGTTGCACCCTAGTTGCGTCCTACTTGCACCCTACTTGCGCCCTAGTTATGCCCTCATTGCGCCCTAGTTGATCCCTAGTTGTGCCCTAGTTGCGCCCTAGTTGCGCCCTTCTTCCGTCCTTCTTGCACCCTACTTGTACCAAAGTTGCACACTACTTGCGTCCTCCTTACGTCCTACTTGCGCTATACTTACGCCCTAGTTGCACCCTAGTTGCGCCCTAGTTGCGCCCTAGCTACGCCCTAGTTGCATCCTTGTTGCGCCCATACCCTAGTTGCACCCTACTTTTGCCCTACTTGTGCCCTACTTATGCCCTACTTGCGCCCTAGTTATCCCCTAGTTGCACCCTAGTTGCGTCCTACTTGCACCCTACTTGTGCCCTACTTACGCCCTAGTTGCAACCTAGCTGTGCCCTAGTTCTGCTCTAGTTCTGCCCTACTTGCACCCTAGTTGTGCCCTAGTTGTGCCCTAGTTGTGCCCTAGTTACACCCTAGTTGCGCCCTAGTTGCACCCTCAATGCGCCCTAGTTGCGACCTACTTGCATCCTACTTGCACCCTACTTGCGTCCTTGCGCACTAGTTGGACCCTACTTGGGTCCTACTTGCGTCCCACTTGCATCCTACTTACGCCCTGGTTGCGCCTTAGTTGTGCCCTAGTTGCGCCCTAGTTGTACACTAGTTGCGTCTCAATTGGACACTAGCTTAGCCCTTCTTGCGTCCTAGTTGTGCCCTCGTTCTGTCCTACTTGCGCCCTCCTTGTGCCCTAGTTGCACGCTACTTGCAATCCCATTGCGCCTCCAATGGACACTAGCTACGTCCTAGTTGCACCCTAGTTTTTCCCTAGCTGCGTCGGAGCTGCACCCTGCTTGTGCCCTAGTTGCGCACTAGTTGTGCCTTAGTTGGACCCTAGTTGCACCCTTCTTGCATCCTACTTGCGCCCTACTTGCACCCAAGTTGCGCCCTACTTGCGTCCTACTTGTGTCCTACTTGCGCCCTACTTACGCCCTAGTTGCACCCTAGTTGCGCCCTAGTTGCATCCTACTTGCACCCTCGTTGTGCCCTACTTGCGCCCTATTTGTACCCTATTTGCGTCTTAGGTGGGCACTAGCTACGCCCTATTCGCGCCCTAGTTGTGCCCTAGTTGCGCCCTACTTGCATCCTACTTGCGCCCTACTTGCACCCTAGTTGTGGCCTACTTAAGCCCTAGCTGCGCCCTAGTTGCGCCCTTGTTGCGCCGTAGTTGTGCCTTAGTTGGATACTAGCTACGCGCTAGTTACACCCTAGTTGAGCCCTAGTTGCGTCCTACTTGTGCCCTCCTTGCACCCTCGTTATGCCCTATTTGAGCCCTTCTTGTGTCCTAGTTGCACCATCGTTTCGCCCTAGTTGTGCCCTACTTGCGCCCTAGTTGTGCCCAAGTTGTGCCCTAGTTGCGCCCTAGTTGCGCCCTATTTGCACCCCAGTTGTGCCTTGTTTACGCCCTACTTGTGCGCTAGTTGTGCCCTACATCTGCCCTAGTTGCGCCCTAGTTGTGCCCTAGTTGCAGCCTAATTGTGCCCTCCTTGCACCCTACTTACATCCCAGTTGCGCCCTTCTTGCACCTTAGTTGTGCCCTACTTGTGCCCTACTTGCGCCCTACTTGTGTCCTAGTTAAGCCCTAGTTGTGTCCTAGTTGTGCCCTAGTTGCGCCCTAGTTGCGCCCTATTTGCCCCATAGTTGTGCCCTAGTTGCACCATGGTTGCACCCTAGTTGCGCCCTAATTACGCCCTAGTTTCACCCTAGTTGCGCCCTAATTGTGCCCTACTTGCACCCTACTTGCGTCCTACTTGTGTCCTACTTGCGCCCTACTTGCGCCCTAGTTGTGTCCTAATCCCGTCCTAGTTACGTCTTACTTGGACACTAGCTACACCGTAGTTGTGCCCTAGTTGCACGCAAGTTGCGCCATAGTTGCGCCCTCGATCCGTAGTACTTGCGCCATACTTGCACCCTACTTGCGCCCTAGTTACGCCCTAATTGCGGCCTAGTTCACCTTAGTTGTGCCCTAGTTCTNTGCACCCCACTTGCGTCCTATTTGGGCCTACTTGTGTCCTACTTGCGCCCTACTTGCGCCCTAGTTGTGTCCTAATCCCGTCCTAGTTACGTCTTACTTGGACACTAGCTACACCGTAGTTGTGCCCTAGTTGCACGCAAGTTGCGCCATAGTTGCGCCCTCGATCCGTAGTACTTGCGCCATACTTGCACCCTACTTGCGCCCTAGTTACGCCCTAATTGCGGCCTAGTTCACCTTAGTTGTGCCCTAGTTCTGCTCTACTTGCGCCCTAGTTATGCCCTAGATACGCCCTAGGTGTACCCTAGTTGCGGCCTAGTTGCACCCTAGTTGCCCCCTAGTTGCGTCCTACTTACGCCCTTCTTGCCCCCTTGTTGCGGCCTAGTTGTACCGTTCGTGCGCTTTAGTTGCGTCCTAGTTGCGATCTAGTTGAACCATACTTGCGCCCTAGTTGCACCCTAGTTGTGCCTCAATGGGGCACTAGCTACGCCTTAGTTGCGCCCTAGATGCGCCCTAGTTATGCACTAGTTGCGCCCTAGTTGCGCCCTAGTTAGGTCCCACTTGCATCCTAGTTGCACCCTAGCTACGCCCTACTTGTGTCCTACTTGCGCCCTAGTTGCGCCCTACTTGCGCCCTACTTACACCCTAGTTGTGCCCTTCTTGCACCCTAGTTGTGCCCAAGTTGCGCCCTAGTTGCACCCTATTTGCACCCTAGTTGCACCCTGTTTACGCAATAGTTGCACCCTAGTTGTGCCCTACTTCTTCCCTAGTTGCAGGCTAGTTGCGCCCTAGTTGCAGCCTAATTTCGCCCTACTTGCACCCTACTTACATCTTAGTTGCGCCCTTGATGCGCCTTAGTTGCGTCCTACTTGCACCCTATTTGCGCCCTACTTGCGCCCTACTTACGCCTTGGTTGTGCCCTACTTATGCCTTAGTTACGCCCTAGTTGCCCCCTAATTACGCCCTAATTGGGCCCTAGTTGAGCCCTAGTTGTGTCCTAGTTGCACCCTAGTTGCGCCCTACTTGCGCCCTGCTTGCCCCATAGTTGTGCCCTAGTTGTGCCATGGTTGCGCCCTAGTTGCGCACTACTTGCGCCCTAGTTGCGCCCTAGTTGCGCCCTACTTGTGCCCTACTTGTGCCCTACTTGTGACCTACTTGTGTCCTACTCGCATCCTACTTGCACCCTAATTGTGCCCTACTTGCACCATATATGTGCCCTGGTTGCACCCTAGTCACGACTCAGTTGGAAACTAGCTACACCCTTGTTGCGCCCTAGTTGTGCCCTAGTTGCGCCCTAGTTGATCCCTACTTGCGCCCTACTTATGCCCTAGTTGCATCCTACTTGTGCCCTATTTACGCCCTAGTTGCACCCAAGTTGCGCTCTAGTTGCGCCTCAGTTGGGCACTAGCTACAGCCTAGTTACGCTCTAGTTGCACCCTAGTTGTGCCCTACTTGAGGCCTACTTGCACCCTATTTGTGCCCTGCTTGTGCTCTACTTCTACCCTACTTGCACCCTAGTGGCGTCCTACTTGCGCCCTACTTGCGTCCTTCTTGCGCACTACTTGAGCCCTAGTTGCATGCAAGTTGTATGAGAAGAATGCAATGAGTGACGACGGCAGGAGTAGAAGCAAGCACAAGCAACGAAGCATGCAACAACGTGTTAGCAAAATGACGGGAGCAGAGAGGCGAGTGCGATCCATGGAGTTAGTCGCTGGGCCTCGAGAGAGGCGAGGCACCGGCGCTCCAAGGTAGACACAGGGTAGTGAGAGAACACGAGAGCGAAGCGAGTGATGTGCTGAGATTGGGCAAACGGTCGAGAGTGACAAAGAGAAGAGTGAGCTAGGAATGGTGGGCAAAGACGGTAGGAGCGAGGAGCAAGCAGGGCAAGAGCAGCGCGGCGAAGCCGCGGAACCAAAGGGGAACAGGATGAGCAGAATTGTTTTGGTGAACTCAAGGGAATGAGCATCCTCGGTATAAAGGGACAGAATAGGACAAGCTAGCAAAGCAACGGCTTCTTTCCGCTAGCCGGACGCGGGTGACAGGTGTCACTTTATTAGGGGACGACTCGGTTTCTGTCGGTTCAATGGTTCCTGAATTGACTTGAGGCTGCCGAGGTGGTCCTCGTCTAAAACCTGAACCATTCTCGAGAATAGATTTTTCTCCTGGGTAAGTGCACTAAGTGAGTTTCTTTGGTGGTATCATCTGACACCCCCCTTGAAACTCACACAGGGCACTTACATAGATGGTCAATCTTGGAGATTCCAGGGTCTTCTAGTCCTCCTCCGTTGAAGGTGTGGCTATTGATAATGGAGAGGGAGGACTAGGAAGATACTCTGGAGAGGGAGCCCTTAGTGGTTCCGGGAGGCTGCGCACTCTGACACGTCATGGTCGGTTGAGCCACCATGGGAGTCCTCTTCTTCCACTGATCTCTTTCAGTTCCATCACTAGTACATGGATGTCAGATATTCAAGCATCATAATGTCTGAGAGAGGTACGGAAGGGTTGCTCTGTAGTTAGCCAGAGGATAAGTAGTGCTTGATACTCGACATAGAAGTAGTCGCGCCAGTATCGGGTGACCTCCCCGTTGTCATTAAAATTGTAGCGGTCATAGTGGAAGTAGTTTCTCCTTTGGGAGAAGATATTCCAGATGTTGATGTTGTGGATGGTGACATCTGTTGTTCTTCGTAGGGTGGCATGCCAGGCGCAATTATTTTGTATGCCAGTGGGCTTGAAGTGAAGTATTGGGATATGTCTGGCAATGGCGAATGTCTCTGGAGAGATTTGTTGCTGCTCCCACCAGCAGATGGATCGTCAACCCGCCATCTGTTGGTTGTTACTGGTGCGTTGCTTGAAGGGGTTTGGAAGCGGATGCTGTTGAAGTCTTGGATGAGCAGATGTAGGATGACACTAGGAGCAGACAATGCAGGAAGATGTTACCATGAGGCCAGTTAATGCAGGGGCGACGATGTGTTTGAGCGAGTCTTTTGTTGAGCGGAGGGTGATGCATCAGAATGGACAGCAGCGCGTGGCAGTCCGGTCAATGCAACCGGGCGGATTCATTTGCAGAGCTGGTGAGAAGGGCGGATGATGGCGCAGAAGCGATTGATATCTGAGTGGGCGCAGGGACAAGACCACGTGCTCTGCAGAAGTTTCGGCGTGGGCGCAGGTCGTCACGAAATGAGCGATGCAACCGGGCGGATCCGTGTGCCGAGAAAAAAAAAGCGGACGATAGTGAAGTATTCGATGATGAAAGAGTGGACGCAGGGGTGAAACCTCGTGCGCTGTGAATTAGGGGAGTGGGATGCGGCAAGGGGAAGGTGATTGCCGACGTGCCGTGAGAAATGTGCTACTTGCGTGGGTGCAGGCTGCTGCGAAGCGGATAGCTAGCTCGTGTAGATCCTTCTGCTGGCAGTAGATGCTGAAGATTGCAGAGGATGGAAGCGGAGGCTGTTGTTTTGAAGAAGTGGACGCAAGGGCAAAACCTTGTGCACTGCGGAAGTTTCAGCGTGGGCGCGGGTCGTTGCGGAACAGGCGATGTGACCGGGCGGATCCTTGTGCCGAGCGGAAAATAAGAAGCAGATGATGGCGGAGGAGCGATGGATGGCTGAGTTAGCGCAGGGGCAAAACCACGTGCGCTATGAGGCAATGCTAATGTAGGCAAAGCTGAAGTTGATCAAAGGCAGTTTGGAGGAGGCAGAGGAAGTTAGGAAGAGGCTGATGCGAAGGTAGGCTGTAGAGATGATGGATGCTGGTGAGCAATGAGAAGGATGTGCAGAGGCTGAGGGCGACAAGAGATAAAGTTGATGAGGCAGTGACAACAGGATGAGGATGATGATGTAGCGATGAGGATGATGGAGGAGCGGCAGCGGGAGAAGAATGGGATAGAGGAAGGAAGGAGGCTGTAGTGGACGCGGGCGAGGCAACCAGCTCCTTAGTTGTCAAGAGAGTGACCGCTTGTTCCCCAGTTTGCCCAAGACCGACAAGCAGGAAGACTGGTGGTGTCCGAGATCTTGTCAGCAGGAGGAAGTCAGCTGCAGCAGGGCAAGTCGTGAGGTAGGCAGTGATGCCGGTCCGTGGATCAGGAGAGTGACGGCTTGTTCCCGAGTTAGCTTGAGACTGACGGTGTCTGATTGTGGTGTCCGATATCCTGGTGGCGGAAGGCGATATGCCGTTGCCGACGACCAGCATAGGCGGCGCGAGAGGTTGGCTTGAGATGATGAATGCAAGAGGATTGAGGTGGACGGGTCGGATGAGGCAGATGATGCTGAGAAGAGGATAAGGGATGAGGAGGAACTTGCAAGGACTGGAGCGAAGGAAGGCAGCACACGGTGAGTGGCAGGAAGCTTCTAGGAAGATGACAGCAGGTGGCGGCTCGAGAGTAGTTCTCAGTTTTTCTTTGATGTCTCGTTACCAGCCTTGCCACACGCGCAGATGTGGGCACAAAGCTTGGCCGCGATGGCGAGATATCGTTTCCATCCGAGGAGCAGACAAGGTAGTAAAGCTGATGTCAATGACTAAGGGTGCGGAGAGTCACGAGGTGGCAACAGTGGTGGCAGAGGAAGTCTAGGCAGAAGGCTGAGGTGATGGCGATGACAAAGCGTTGACTGGGTCACGAGGCACCAGGTGATGTGGCCGGATGCTCTGATACCATGTCAGAAGAATGCAATGAGCGACGACAGCAGGAGAAAAAGCAAGCACAAGCAATGAAGCATGCAAGAACGTGTTAGCAAAATGACGGGAGCAGAGAGGCAAGTGCGATCCCAAGGAGTTAGTCGCAGAGCCTTGAGAGAGGCGAGGCATCGGAGCTCCAACGTAGACACAAGGCAGTGAGAAAACACGAGAGTGAAGCAAGTGATGTGCTGAGATTGGGTGAACGGTCAAGAGTGACGAAGCAAAGAGGGAGCTGGGAATGGTGGGCGAAGACGATAGGAGCGAGGAGCAAGCAGAGCGAGAGCATGGCGGCAAAGCCGCAGAACCAAAGAGGAACAGGATAAGCAGAACAGTTTTGGTTAACTCGAGGGAATGAACATCCTTGGTATAAAAGGACAGAACAGGACAAGCTAGCAAAGCAACGGCTTCTTTCCGCTAGCCAGACGCGGGTGACAGGTGTCACTTTATTAGGGAATGATTCGGCTTCTGTCGGTTCAACGGTTCTTGAACTGTTTGGAGGCTGCCAAGGTGGTTCTGGTCTAAGACCTGAACCATTATTAAGAACAGATTCTTCTTCTGGGTAAGTGCACTGAGTGAGTTTCTTTGGTGGTATTACATGACAAGTTGTACCCTACTTGTGCCCTAGTTGCGCCCTACTTGCCCCCTATTTGCGAACAGCGTGCAACCTAGTTACGTCCTACTTGTGCCCTACTTGCACCCTAGTTGCGTCCAAGTTGTGCCCTACTAGCACCCTAGTTACGCCCTAGTTGCTGTTGGAAAACATGGGACTCGGACAAGAGTTATTCCCTTCTCAGTAACGGTTTAGTTCCAAGACCGGACCACCTTGACATGACGGCTCCTCGGTCAGACATAACATTTGGATCCAAACGTCACTTCATCCACTAATAATGTAACACATGTCACATGCGTCCGACAAGTGAAAAGAAGCCGTTGCTTTCCTATGTTGTCATGTGCTGCCCGTATATACCGAGGGTGTTCATTCCCTAGAGTTTAATCCAAAACAGACTCTCAAACCTGTTCGCCTTTGGTTCCGGGGCTTCATCGCTGTTAAGGGTGCACACAGGTTCAAGGAACCGCGATTCTGGAACCGCGGTTCCAGTTCCGGAACCGGAACCGTGGTTCCAGTTCCAAGATTCTGGAACTGTCCAGGAACCGCGGTTCCTGAGCCCAGGTATTTGGAGGAGATAATGTGTGGGGATGGGGGAGGGTTTAGGATTTTTTCTCTGATGTGGCACCCTTTGAGGCCATGTGAGTACTCCAATCAATTACCCATGCACAATTAAGGAGTGTTGAAGGTCTTTATCCTTGTAGTTTTGGACAAAAAACCTGATCGTGGTAGCCGATTGTGGTTCATGCTCCTTGCGTACGAGAGGAACTTCTGTGGAACCGTGACTGGAACCGCGGTTCCATGACAAACCGCAGTTCCGGAACCGGAACCGCAGTTCCAGTTCAGAGCTGGAACCGGAACCGCGGTTCCGGTTCCATTCTCAGAACCGCGGTTCCGTACTGGTGTGCAGCCTTAACCGGCGTGTCTTAGCTCTGCTCGCCCATTGCCCATTCTTCCGCCATCCACTCTCAGCTCTCATCTTTGCACCTCTTTGCTGCGTCACTCTCATTGCCTCGATCATTTCTCACTCAAACACAGTCTCCATAGTATCCCTTCAGGCCTCGCTCCAAATTTCTCTCACTGATCACATGTCTACCTTATCACTCTACCGTAGCCCAGAACTCCTCTATACGGGTCCTCTGACTAGCTTCTTGCATTGTCTCATAGCTTCTCACTCTCTTCATCAGACATATGTGCTCCCGCATGTCCCATTGCTTCTGCTTGCTTCTACCATCACTCACCCAGCTCCCTCCAATTACCTAACATGATATCAGAGCATCAGGCTACATCACTTGGTGATCACTGACTAAGTCGTCGCTTTGTTGCCCTCATCCATGCCTCTTCCACTTCCTCCGTAGCTGACATCAGCAACATCACCTCGTGCACTTCTCAAGCTCTGGTGATTCGTGAGTGCCAAAACTAAGCCTTGCATTCAGAATCATGCCCCTGGTAGCATTCGGTGTCTCTTTTCCATCAAGCTGTTAGCAGCGTCCTCGAACCACGCTCTGTCGACATCTTCTACAAAGTTTCCTGCTGCCTCTGCTCACTACTTCTGTCATCCTGCATTGCTAAATCTCCTCCTCTGCAGCCTTCACAGTTTCTCCTTCTTCCTCTCCATCCCTCCTCACAACCTCCATAGTCGCGTGGTATGGTCACATCCTCGTCTCCGCCTCCATCTTTGCAGCACCTTCATTCCTCCGTCCTTATCCCATCTAGCGGTGGCCCCATTTCTCCTCATCACCTTCATCTGCATCATCACACGCATCTGTCTGCTTGTCCATCAAGCATCCTCTACCTACTCCATCACCCACCTAACCTTTCTTGCATCATCCTCTATAGCTTCTCTCTTGCATGGCCTTTTCTCATTGTCAGTAGCAAAGCTCTGTTTGCTATGAGGACATTGGAAACCACCAGTCTTCCTACCCGTCAGTCTCGGGCCAGCAGGGGAACAAGTCGTCACTCTCCTCACATGTGCAAACATTTCTTCTTCTCTTGAGTTCCACTGTCTGCACCAGAACTCCTCTCAAAGTTAGGATATCGGACACCACCAGTCTTCCTACCCATTGGTCTCAAGCCAGAAGGTAGCACAAGCCGTCACTTTCCTGACGTCAGAGGAGCTCCCTGCTTCACTTGTATCTGCAGCCTATTTCTCCTCCTCCGCATCTCCTCCATCCATCCTCTCTTCCCTTGTCAATCTTCCACTTCAGCATCAGCCTTCCTCTGCTATCATCAACCTCATCTGCTTTCATCATCAGCCATCTTCAGCTTCCTCATCGTCTTCATCACCATCCTCCTCAACACCAGCATCATCATCCTTCAATCATCCGCAGCACACGTGGTTCCGCCCCAGCGCCCAGTTCATCATCAATCAGCCGCTTCCAACATCATCATTCACTCGACACAAGGATCCGCCCAGTCGAACCGCCAATCTCGTGGCAACCCACGTCCACGTTGACTCTTCTCCGCAGGGCACGCGGCTTGCCCCTGCACCCATAATTCATCAGTCTTCCGCCTCTATTTCTCACCAGCAATCCTCCGCATCTTCCACCAACAAAAGGATCTGCACGAGATAGCTGCCCACTTTGTAGCTACCTGCATTCACTCCGGCAGTAGATTTCTCACAACGTGTTTTCTCTCACCTTCCCCTTGCCATATCCTACCCCTCTACATTTAGCAGCACACTTTGTTTTTCCCATGTGACCACTCCTTCATACGATGCTTTTGTAGCTATCCGTTCCCCTCCTCATCATCTGCTCGGTCGCACCGTCAACCTTGCAACAAGCTGCG
The DNA here is from genome assembly GCA_023375785.1 of Penium margaritaceum. Classification (NCBI taxonomy): domain Eukaryota; kingdom Viridiplantae; phylum Streptophyta; class Zygnematophyceae; order Desmidiales; family Peniaceae; genus Penium; species Penium margaritaceum. The sequence goes on along the minus strand of SZWC01001382.1, from coordinate 35,454 downwards.
TCCAAGCCGAACTCTTCATCAACACAAGTGGTCCGTCCCTGCACTCACACTTCATCATCAGTCACTCTTTGTCCCTCGTCAAACGAACATCGGCATCTGCAGCCAACACACCAGCAGTGGTAGAGTTTGCCTGGACGCATAAGCAACAATGGCAAATCCATGGGCAGGGTACCCAACCCTTGATGAAGATGGGCACAACATCTACAGCTGGTCCCACACAATGCTGACCATTACCAGTAGCATCTTCATCAATGAATACCGAGTCTCAGACTTCCTTCTTGGTTCATACGAACATCGGCAAACTCCACGTTAATCTCCTCACTTGTATCATGAAACCTTCCTGCTTGTGTGGGGGCATCTCTCTAACCTTGTTGATGTGTCCTTTCACCATCTCCAAAGGCATGCAAGGTGCAAACCAGAACTCTAGTTCAGTCAGCAACAGGAGGCATGGAAACGATGTTGGATCACCCTCACTTGCCGAGACAATCCTCATTCTCTTCCCTTCTTGACAAATCTCAGAAGCAGACCGTTTTTTAAATTTGATCTCATCAAGGACGGTGAAGAAGAGCAGGAAAAAGTTGCGTCATATTGTGCCCTGATTGTGCCCTAGTTGCGCCCTATTTGCACCCTAGTTGCACCCTGTTTTCACCCTACTTGCGCCCTAGATTTGCCCTACTTCTTTCCTAGTTGCGCCCTACTTGTACCCTAGTTGCAGCATAATTGCACCCTACTTGCATCCTACTGACGTCCTTGTTGCGCCCTTGTTGTGCCTTAGTTGCATCCTACTTGCGCCCTACTTGCACCCTAGTTGCACCCTAGTTGCGCCTTGGTTGTGTTCTACATGTGCCCTACTTGCGCCCTAGTTGAGCCCTAGTTGTGTCCTAGTTGCGCCCTAGTTGCGCCCTACTTACGCCCTACTTGTCCCATGGTTGCGCCCTAGCTGCACCCTACTTGCACCCTAGTTTTGCACTACTTGTGCCCTGCTTGCACCCTAATTACATCCTACTTGTGTCCTACTTGCGCCCTAGTTGTGCCCCAGACACTTCCTAATTACGTCTTAGTTGGAAACAAGCTACACCCTAGTTGTCCCCTAGTTGTGCCCTAGTTGCGCCATAGTTGCACCCTACTTGTGTGCTACTTACGCCCTAGTTACACCCTATTTGCGTCCTAGTTATGCCCTAGTTGCGCCAGAGTTGTGTCCTAGCTACGCCCTAGTTGAGCTCTAGTTGCGCCCTAGTTGTGCCCTACTTGTGCCCTACTTGCACCCTACTTGTGCTATACTTATGCCCTACTTCTGCCCTGCTTGGACCCTAGGTGCATCTTACTTTTGCCCTACTTGTTACCTACTTGCATGCTAGTTACGCCCTAGTTGCACCCAAGTTACACCATACTTGCACCCTAGTTGTCCCTACTTACGCCCTAGTTGCACAGAACTTACAACCTAGTTACATCCTACTTGCGCCCTACTTGTGCACTAGATGCGTCCTTGCTCTGCCCTACTTGTACCCTAGTTGCGCCCTAGTTGCTATTGGAAAACACAAGACTCCGCCAAGAGTTATTCCCTTTCTCAATAACGGTTCACTTCCGAGATCGAACCACCTTGACATAACGGCTCCTCAGTCAGAGTGAGCATTGGGATCCAAACGTCAAGTCATCCACAAACAATGTAACACATGTCACATGCATCCGGGAAGCGGAAAGAAGCCGTTGCTTTCCTCTTTTGTCCTGTTTTGCCTACATATACCAAGGATGTTCATTCCCTCGAGTTGAACCTAAAACAGTCTCTCCAGCCTGTTTACCTTTGGTTTCGCGGCTTCACCACCGTGTCTTCGCTCTGCTCGCCCATTGCCCATCCTTTTGCCATCCACTCTCACCTCCTAGATGTGCACCTCTTTGCTCCGTCAATCTCATTGCCTTGCTTAGTTCTTGCTCAAACTCAGTCTCCATTGTAATCCTACACGACTCGCTCTAACTTTCTCTAACTGAGCACATGTCTACGTTATCGCTCTACCATAGCCCGGAACTCCGCTATACAGGTCCTATGACAAACTCCTTGCTTTGTCTCATAGCTCCTCGCTCTCGTCATCAGACGGCTTTGCTCCCGCATGTCACATTGCTTTTGCTTGCTTCTACCGTCACTCACCCAGCTCCCTCCATTTACCTGACATGGTATGAGAGCATCAGGCTACATCACCTGGTGATCACTGACTAAGTGGTCGCTTCGTTGCCCTCATACGCACCCTTCCGCTTCCTTCGTAGCTCATGTCAGCAACATCGCCTCGTGCACTTCTCAAGCTCTGGTGGTTCCTCAGTGTCGAAACTAAGCCCTGCATTCAGAATGCCCCTGGGAGCGTTTGGTGTCTTTTTGCCATCAAGCCGTTAGTAGTGTCCTTGAGCCACGCTCTGTCGACATCTTCTCCAAAGTTTCCTACTGCCTCTGCTCACTACTTCTGTCAACCTGCATTGCTAAATCTCCTCTTTTGCAGCCTTCACAGTTTCTCCTTCCTCTCCATCCCTCCTCACAACCTCTATAGCCGCATGGTATGGTCACATCCTTGTCTCTGCCTCTATCTTTGCAGCACCTTTGTTCCTCCGTCCTTATCCTGTCTTGCGGCGGCCCCATCTGCATCATCACCCACATCTGCCCGCTTCTCCGTCAAGCATTGTCTGCCTACTCCATCACCCAGCTAATCTTTCCCGTGTGATGCTCTCAAGCTGCTCTCTCATACCGCCTTCTCTCGTCGTCAGCAGCAAAGCTCCCTTTGTTGTCATGACATTGGACACCACCAGTCCTCCTGCCCGTCGGTCTTGCGCCAACTGGGGAACAAGCCGTTACTCTCCTGACATGCGCAAACGTCTCTACTTCTCTCGAGTTGCACTCTCTGCAGCAGAACTCCTCTCAGAGTCAGGATATCGGACACCACCAATCTTCCTTCCCGTCGGTCTCAAGCCAACTGGGAGCACAAGCCGTCCCTCCCCTGACGTCAAAGAACCTCCCTAATTCACCAGTATCTACAGCCTATTTCTCCTACTCCACATCTCCTCTGTCCATTCTCTCTTCCCATGTCAATCGTCAACTTCAGCATCAGCCTTCCTCTCCTAACATCAGCCTCATCCGCTTTCATCATCACTCGTCTTCAGCTTCCTCGTCGTCTTCATCACCATCCTCTTCAACATCAACATCATCATCCTTCAATCATCCGCAGCGCACATGGTTCCGCCCAGTTCATCATCAATCAGCCGCTTCCATCATCATCATTCACTCAAAACAAGGATCCGCACGGTCGAGCCGCCAATCTTGCGTTGACCCGCGCCCAAGCTGAGTCTTCTCCACAGCGCACGCGGCTTGCCCCTGCACCCACAACTCATCAGTCTTCCGCCTCTGCTTCTCACCAGCAATCATCTGCATCTGCCACCAGTAGAAGGATCTGCACAATCTAGCTTCCCACTTCGCAACAGCCTACACCCACGCCGGCAGCAGATTTCTTGCGACGCGTTGGATCTCACCTTCCTCCCTGCATCCTACCCCTCTACATTTAGCAGCACACGTGGTTTTGCCCCTGTGACCACTCCTTCATACGATGCTTTTGTAGCTATCCGTTCCCCTCCTCGTCATCCACTCAGTCGCACCATCAATGTTGCAACAAGCTGCATCCAAGTGCAACTCTTCATCAACGCAAGTGGTCCGTCCCTGCACTCACACTTCATCATCAGTCACTCTTTGTCCCTCATCAAACGAATGTCGACATCTGCAGCCAACACACCAGCACAGGCAGGGTTTGCATGGATGCATCAGGAACAATGGCAAATCCATTGGCAGGGTACCCAACCCTTGATGACGATGGGCACAACATCTACAACTGTTCCCACATAATGCTGACCATCACGAGCACCATCTTCATCAATGAATACCGAGTCTCAGACTTCCTTCTTGGTGCATATGAATATCAGCAAACTCCACGTCAATCTCCTCACCTGTATCATGAAACCTTCCTGCATGTGTGGGGGCATCTCTCCAACCTAGGTGATGTGTCCTTTCACCATCTCCAAAGACATGCAAGGTGCGAACCAGAACTCTAGTTCAGTGTGCAATAGGAGGCATGGAAACGATGCTGGATCACCCTCACCTGCCAAGATAATCCTCGTTCGTCTCCCTTCCCCACGGAGCTCAGAAGCAGACTGACTCTGAAAATTTATCTCATCAAGGAAGGTGAATAAGAGGAAGAAGAAAAGGTCATGGAGCACCCTGCAGCACCACCTCCTCCACCTCTCCTCGCAATACACCTTCCAACACACGTTGGTGAGATTCACGACAAGTAAGAAAACAACGTTGGGGAGTGGAAAATTCATATATACACCTTTCTCTACCCAGAGGTCATTGGTGTATTTGCGATCACAAATGTCCTCCTCGACAGACCCAAATATCTTGGCAAGCAGTGCTCCCCTGCAAAACTAGCCCGGAAACAGGAAGACCTAAATGAAGGGATCAGATCTTGGCTTTGTCCTTTCATGGACAAAGATATTGACCCTCTTCTTTCAGATCATCCTAGAGACTTAGGAGCCATGTGGAGAGGTCTCCTTACACACTGTTATAGACAACTTTCTTCCAACTGGGAGGAGTACTGCTATTAACTCTTGTCAAACTCAGGGGGCTTGTTGGAAAACACAAGACTCCGCCAAGAGTTTTGCCTTTCTCAATAACGGTTTAGGTCCAAGATTGAACCACCTTAACGGCTCCTCGGTCAGACTGATCGTGCGGATCCAAATGTCAATTCATCCCCTAATAATGTGACACATGTCACACGCGTCCGACTAGTGGAAAGAAGCTGTTGTATTGCTATTTTGTCCTAATCTGCTTGTATACGCCGAGGATGTCCATTCTCTCAAGTTAAACCCAAAACAGTCTTTACATCCTATCATCGTTTGGTTCCATGGCTACGCCGCCGTGTCTTTGCTCTACTCGCGTATCACCCATTCTTCTGCCATCCACTCTCACCTCTCAGCTTCGCACCACTTCGCTCCGTCACTCTCATTGCCTTGCTTAGTTCTCGCTCAAACGCACTCTCCCGAGCGATCCCGCATGCCTCACTCCAACTTTCTCTCATTGATCACCTATCAACCTTATCGCTGTACATAGCCTCTTACTCCTCTATCCGGTTCTTATGACTAACTCCTAACATTGTCCTACAAATCCTCGCTCTCATCATCAGTTGTCCGTGCTCCTGCGTGACCCATAGCTTCTGCTTGCTTTTGCCATCACTCACCCAGATCCCTCCAATAATCTCACAGTTGCGCCTTTGTTACACACTAGCTACACCCTAGTTGTGCCCTAGTTGTGCCCTAGTTGTGCCCTATTTGCGCCCTAGTTATGCCTTTGTTGCGCACTAGCTACACCCTAGTCGCGTCCTACTTGCGACCTACTTGCCCCCTACTTGTGCCCTAGGTGCACCCTAGTTGCGCCCTAGTTGCGCCCTAGTTGCACCTCAGTTGGGCACTAGCTGCGCCCTAGCGACATCCTGCTTACGCCCTAGTTGCACCCTAGTTGTGCCCTAGATGCGCCCTAGTTGCGCTCTACTTGAGCACTAGTTGCGCCCTAGTTGTGCCCTAGTTGCACTCTAGTTGCGCCCTTGTTGCATCCTAGTTGCTCCCTAGATGCACCTCCGTTGGGCACAAGCTACATTCTACTTGCATCCTAGTTGGGCCCTAGTTGCACCCTACTTACGCTTTACTTGCGCCCTAGTTGCGCCCTAGTTGCACCCTAGTTGTGCCTCAGTAAGGCACTAGCTACACCCTAGTTGCGCCCTAGTTGCACCTTACTAGTACCCTAGTGCCCTCGCTGTGCCCTAGTTGTACCCTACTTGCGTCCTACGTGCGCCCAACTTAAGCCATATTTGCACTCGAGTTGCGCCCTAGTTGCACCCTACTTACACCATACTTGCACCCAAGTTGTGTCCTACTTGCGCCCTAGTTGCGCCCTAGTTACACCCTAGCTGCCCCCTTGTTGCACCCTAGTTGCATCCTAGTTGCGCCCTAGTTCTGCCCTGCTTGTACCCAAATTGCATCCTAGTTGGGCCCTAGTTGCGTAATAGTTGTGTCCTACTTGCGTCCTACTTGCGCCCTAGTTGCACCTTAGTTGCACCCTAGTTGCTTCCTAGTTGCGCCCTACTTGCGTCTTACTTGCACCCTACTTGCGCCCTAGTTGCGCCCTAGTTGCACCCTAGTTGCGCCTTAGTTGGGCACTAGCTATGCCCTAGTTGCGTCCTAGGTGCGCCCTAGTTGCGTCCTAGTTGTCCACCAGCTACGCCCTAGTTACGCCCTTGTTACGCCCTAGTTGCACCCTAGTTGCGCCCTCAATGCACCCCATATGCGCTCTAATTGCACCCTAAATGCACCCTACTTGCGCCCTTGTTGCGCCCTAGTTGCACCCTACTTGCACCCTACTTGTGCCTTAGTTGCACCCTAGTTGCCCCCTAGTTGTGCCCTAGTTGCGCCCTAATTTTGCCCTAGTTGCACCCTAGTTGCGCCCTCAATGCACCCCATATGCGCACTAATTGCACCCTAACTGCACCCTACTTGCGCCCTTGTTGCGCCCTAGTTGCACCCTACTTGCACCCTACTTGTGCCTTAGTTGCACCCTAGTTGCCCCCTAGTTGTGCCCTAGTTGCGCCCTAATTTTGCCCTAGTTGCGCCCTAGTTGCGCCCTACTTGTGCCCTACTTCCGTCCTAGTTGTGCCCAAGTTGCACCCCAGTTGCGCCTCAGTTGGTCACTAGCTACGCCCTAGTTGTGCTCTAGTTGCCACCTAGTTGCGCCCTAGTTGCACCCTAGTTGCGCCTTACTTGCGCCCTAGTTGCGCCCTACTTGCACCCTAGTTGCGCCATAGTTGCATCTGAGTTGGACACTAGCTACATCCTAGTTGCGTCCTAGTTGCGCCTTACTTGCACCCTACTTCAACCCTACTTGCGCCCTAGTTATACCCTAATTGTGTCCTAGTTTCTCCCTAGTTGTGCCTTAATTGCGCCTTACTTGCGCCATACTTGCATCTTAGGTGGGCACCAGTTCTGCCCTAGTTGCACCCTAGTTACGCCCTTGTTATGTCCTAGTTGCGTCCTACTTGCGCCCTAGTCACGCCCTACTTGCGCCCTACTTATGCCCTAGTTACGCCCTAGTTGCGCCCTAGTTGCGCCCTAATTGCACCCTACTTGCGCCCTACTTGCGTCCTACTTGCGCCCTAGTTGCATCCTTCTTGCGTCCTAGTTAGACCCTAGATGTGCCCTAGTTGTGCACTAGTTGCACCCTAGTTGCGCCTCAAGTGGACACTAGCTAGGCCCCAGTTGTGTCATAGTTGCGCCCTAGTTGCACCCTAGTTGCGCCCTAGTTGTGCCCTACTTGCGCTCTAGTTGTGCCCTAGTTGCACCCTAGTTGCGTCCTACTTGTGCCCTAGTTGCACCCTACTTACGTCCTAGTTGCATCCTAGTTGCATCCTGGTGGTGTTGTAGATGCACCCTCGTTGCGCCCTAGTTGCGCCTTAGTTGCGCCCTAGTTGCGTCCTTGTTGCGCCCTATTTGCGCTTCAGTTGGGCACTATCTACGCCTTACTTGCACCCTAGTCATGCCCTAGTCACGCCCTACTTGCAGCCTAGTTGCGCCCTACTTGCGCCCTAGTTTCGGCATTCTTACGTCCTACTTGCGCCCTACTTATGCCCTGGTTGCATCGTAGTTACACCCTAGTTATGCCCTTCTTGCACCCTAGTTGCGTCCTCCTTTCGCCATACATGCGCCCTACTTGCATCCTAGTTACGCCCTACTTGCACCCTAGTTGGCAACAACTTGCGACCTGATTGCGCCCTACTTGTGTCCTACTTGTGCCCTAGTTTCTTCCTACATGCGCCGTACTTGCGCCGTAGTTGCGCCCTAGTTGCTATTGGAAAACACAAGACTCTGTCAAGAGTTATTCCCTTCCAAATAATGGTTCAGTTTCCAGACCGAACCACCTTGACTTAACGGCTCCTCGGTCAGACTTTCCATTGAGATCCAAACGTCAAGTCAACCTAATAATGTGACACATGTCACACGCGTCCGGCTAGCGGAGGGAAGCCGTTGCTTTGCTATTTTGTCCTGTTTGGCATATATACATCAAGGATGATCATTCCCTCAAGTTTAATTCAGAACAGTCTCTCCAACCTGTTCTTGTCAGGAAAAGAAATGACTCTGACAAGGTCCTCTCCAGCACCCCTCGGATAATCCGAGCTCTCCGTATCGGTTCTGATCTTCCGAACCCTCTTCCGCAAAACGGTCGGTTGGTCACGACCGTTGTACGAGAGTCGAGCCGCCCCCAATGAGGCGATTACATCGCTATGCATACGGCTAGCGGAAAGAAGCCATTGATAACTATCTTTGTCCCGTTCTGTTGTATATACGGAGGATGTTTATTCCCTCCATGAGTTAACCAGAACATTTTTCCGCATCCTGTTCCCCTTTGGTTCCGCGGCTTTGCCGCCGTGTCCTCGCTCTGCTCGCACCTCGCCCATCTTGCCTTCACCAGCCACTCCCAACTTGCAGTTCTTTGCTCCGTCACTCTCGCTCCTTTGCTCAGCACTTGCCGATCCATCATTCACCTCGCTCTCGCCTTGTCTCACCAACTCCCGTCTACCTCGCATATTCAGTGGCTCACCTTCCCGCAAGCTCTACGACTAACTCCTTGGAAGGCCTCGCTCCCGTCACTTTGCTGACAGCGTTGTGCAAGTTCCGCTGCTTGTGCCTGCTTCTGCTATCACTTTCTCTGTTCATTGCATTCTTCCAACATGGTACGAGAGCATCAGGGAACATCACCTGGTGCCTCGTGACCCAGTCATCGCATCACCTTTGCAACTGCTTTGCTCCTCGGTCTCGCATTCATCTGCCGCTGTGCTACCACTTCATGCTCCTCTGCTTTTTCGGCAGCTGACAGCAGCAGCTTTGCCTGGACTGCTCCTCACGCTGGAGTGAGGAGTCATGCTCCTGATCAAACCCTACACCCATGTCGCACCCGTGGTCAACGATCGGTGATCTGTCAACAACAGCCGCAAGCAGCTCTCAAGTCGCCGCCTGCCGTCATCTTCCGCCTGCCACCTACCGCCTCTCATCATTTGAGCCTCTGCAATCGCCTGCGCTTTCCTCATCCTCTTCATCTGCCTCATCTGCTCCATCGGCCCCATCAACCTCAGTTTTCTAGCATTCATCGCCTCGAGCCGCCCTCTCGCACCGCCTCTGCTCGCCGTAAGGAACAGCAGACTACCTTCCGCCATCAGGATATCAGACACCACCAGTCTTCCTGCTTGTCGGTCTCGGGCCAACTGGGAACAAGCCGTCACTCTCCTGACATCCACGGACCAGCATCATTGCCCATCTCACGACTTGCCCCGCTGTAGCTGACTTCCTCTTGCTGTCAGGATATCGGACACCACCAGTCTTCCTGCCCGTCAGTCTCAGGCCAACTGGGGAACAAGCCGTCACAAACCTGACAAAAAAGGAACAGGTTGCCTCACCCTGCATCCACTGCTGCTTCCTTCATCATCCCGCTCCGTTCTCCAGCTGTCACTGTCGCTCCTCCGTCACCCTCATTGTGACATCGTCATCCTCTTCCTGCCGTCACTGCCTCATCAACCTCATCTCGCGTCACCATCAGCCTCCGCACTTCCTCCTCATTTGACCATCAGCATCCATCGCCTCACCAGTCTACCTTCACATCAGCCTCATCTCAGCTTCCTTTGCCTCCTCCGAACCGCCTCTCATCAGCTTCCACTCTGTTAACATCAGCATTGCCTTGCTGCGCACGTGGTTCAGTCCCTGCACCCATTCAGCCATCAGTCGCTCCTCTGCCATCATCTGTTTCTCCGCTTCCGCATTGTCCTCAACTCGGCACAAGGATCCGCCCATTCGCATTGCCTGTTTGGCGACGACCTGCGCCCATGCCGAACCTTCCCCAACGCACGTGGTTTCGTCCCTGCGCCCACTCAATCATCAATGGTTCCTCCGCTTTTCGCGTCGTTCTCCGCTCGGCACAAGGATCCGCCCGGTCACATTGCCTGTTTTGCGACGACCTGCGCCCATGCAAAAACTTCCACAACGTACGTGGTTTTTCCCTTACGCCGACTTCGTCTTCATCAGCTTCCGCCTCCATCATCCACAATCATCAGCATCTGTTGCCAGCACAAGGATCTGCACGAGATGCAGCAGCCTGCACCCACGCCAGCAGCAGATTTCTTGTGGCACGTTGGCGATTGCCTTCCCCTTGCCGCATTCTATTCCCTACTTTGTAGCGCACATGGTTTCGCTCCCGTGCCCACTCCGTCATCTGATCATCCGCTCCGGCATCATTCTTTGCTCGGCACCAGAACTCGCCCGGTCGCATCGCCTGCTTTGCGACGACCTGCGCCCACGCCGAAACATCCGCAGAGCACGCGGCTTGCCCCTGCGCCTCCTCCGTCACCATCTTATCCTCCGCTTTCTCATCATTCTCCATTCAGCACACAGATCTTCCCAGTGGCATTGCCTGTTGCGTGACGACTTGCACCAGTGTGCCATCGTCTACCTCCAGGGCTCTGCTCATTCCTGCACCCTACAGCATTCAACTCCATTCCACTAATTCCGCACTCACCAAGAACAGGTCAAATCTGTTGTGGTGAAGTTGATAGAACGACCCACTGCCACACACTCTCAAGAGTATCAGCATGGCAGGACACGCCCTTGACTAGAAGCACATCCGAGAACTCGATCAATTTGGAGAAAATATCCACGACTGGTATCGTGGCATAAACGTAAAGACAAAGCATTCATTCCTTCACGGTTATCAACTCTTCCTCTTCCTAGAAGGAGTTTATGACAATCTCGAGTGTCCTCCAAGAGCCTACACAACAACCCTTCGAGACATCAAGAAATTCCTCCGCCGCACCACCCATCCTGTCAACCATAGAAATATCAATAAATTGTCACTGGTCGGAGCCATGTTGCCCACTCTGGTGGCAGTAGCATGGAATCCAAACCTCTGGAAGGAGATCGTCAGATCCCTTCATCGAGCGGAAACTCCCACCGTAAGACAACGCCACCTGGACTCTGTTACCCTATAAGGCTTTCAGGATCGTGCACCTTGTTGGACTCAAGGGCGCTGTACGGAAAAGAAATGATCCGGACGAGGTCCTCTTCAGCACCCCTCGGATATTCCGAGCTCTCCGTATGGGTTGAGATCTTCCAAACCCTCTTCGGCAAAATGGTCGGTTGGTCACAACCGTTGTACAAGTGTCGAGCCACCCCTAATAAGGCAATTACATCGCTACGCGTACGGCTAGCAGAAAGAAGCCGTTGTGAGCTATCTTTTTCTTGTTTTGTTGTATTATGGAGGATGTTTATTCCCTCCATGAGTTAACTAGAACAGTTCTTCGCATCCTGTTCCCTTGTGGATCTGCGGCTTTGCCGCCATGTCCTTGCTCTGCTTGCACCTCACCCATCTTGCCTTCGCTAGCCACTCCCAACTTGTAGTTCTTCGCTCCATCACTCTCGCTCCTTTGCTCAACACTTGCTGATCCATCACTCACCTCGCTCTCGCCTTGTCTCACCAACTCCCGTCTACCTCCCATCTTCAGTGGCTCACCTTCCCGCAAGCTCTACGACTAACTCCTCGGGACCGCTCTTGCTTCCGTCACTTCACTTACGCCGTTGTGCATGATCTGCTGCTTCTGCCTCCTTCTGCTATCATTGTCTCTGTTCATTGCATTCTTCTAACAGTTCTCCTTTAGTTCTGCAGCTTTGCCGCCGTGTCTTTGCTCTACTCGCCCATTGCCCATTCTTCCCCCATCCACTCTCAGCTCTCAGCTTTGCACCTCTTTGCTCCGTCACTCTCATTGCCTTGCTCAGTTCTCGCTCAAACTCACTCTTTACAGTAATCCTGCATGCCTTGCTCCAACTTTCTCTCACTAATCACTTGTCTACCTTATCGCTCTACCCGTAGCCCGGAACACCTCTATCCGGGTCTTATGACTAACTCCATGCATAGTCTCACACCTCATCGCTCTTGTCATCAAACGTCTGTGCTCTCGCATGTCCCATTGCTTCTGTTGGCTTCTACCATCACTCACCCAGCTCCCTCCTTTTACCAGGCATGCTACATCACCTGGTGATCACTGACCAAGTCATCGCTTTGTTGTCCTCATCCGCGCCTCTTCCACTTCCTCTGCAGCAGACGTCAGCAACATTGCCTCACGCGCTTCTCAAGCTCTGGTGGTTCCTCAGCACCAAAACTAAGCCCTGCGTTCAGAATCACGCCCTTGCCAGCGTTTAGTGTCTCTTCGCCATCAAGCTATCAGCAGCGTCCTCAAGCCAAGCCATGCCGACATCTTCGCCGAATCTTTGTGCTGCCTCTGCTCGCTACTTCAGTCACCCTACAATGCTAAATCTCCTCCTCTGCAACCTTCATATNTAAGTCATCACTTTGTTGTCCTCATCCGCACCTCTTCCACTTCCTCTGTAGCAGACGTCAGCAACATTGCCTCACGCGCTTCTCAAGCTCTGGTGGTTCCTCAGCACCAAAACTAAGCCCTGCGTTCAGAATCACGCCCTTGCCAGCGTTTAGTGTCTCTTCGCCATCAAGCTATCAGCAGCGTCCTCAAGCCAAGCCATGCCGACATCTTCGCCGAATCTTTGTGCTGCCTCTGCTCGCTACTTCAGTCACCCTACAATGCTAAATCTCCTCCTCTGCAACCTTCATATATTCTTCTTCTTCCTCTCCGTCCCGCTCACAACCTCTGTAGGTGCATGGTACGGTCACATCCTCGTCTCCACCTCCATCTTCATAGTGCCCTCGTTCCTCTGTCCTTCTCTCGTCTTGTGGCAGCCCCATTTCTCCTCATCACCTTATCTGCATCATCACCCGCATCTGCCCGCTTCTACGCCAAGTATCCTCTACCTACTCCATCACCCAGCTGATCCGTCCGGCATCATCTTTTCAAGCTGCTCTCTTGCACCGCCTTCTCTCGTAGTTAGCAGAAAAGCTCCATTCGTTGTCAGGATATCGGACACCACCAGTCTTCCTCCCCTTCCCTCTCGGGCCAAATGGGGAACAAGTCATCACTCTCCAGAAATCTGCCAACGTCTGTGCTTCTCTTGAGTCGCACTCTCTGTAGCAGAACTCCTCTCGGAGTCAGGATATCACACACCACCAATCTTCCAGCCTACACAACAACTATGAGAAGCTCCTCCATCCACTAGTGCTGGTACCGTTTTGTGACTTTTGCAATCGGGGGATTGCACTCGTAGCTGTACCGCCGATTGGTCATCCTCATACCCCTCGTCAAACTTTGCGATCTCAGATTCCCTCTGCGATGTTGTGGACCATCCAGATGGGCGGCGTTCAGCACAGATCCCTCCTCACGGACAAGAGTCCCGCCTTTCACTCCTGCCCCTCGCCGCTCATTTTTCTGCGACTTCCTCCCCTTCTTGGTCTCCTGCTTGCTTTGGCGATTGCGAGCAATGTGTCAGAATTTTCCGCAGTTGTAGCAGGTTTGCGTTTCTCTCTGGTCGACAGAGTCCACTTCCATTGGAGTCGAGGAGTCCTCCGACTGGATTTTTCCATTTCCACGATAACTATGGTTGGAGGGTTGCCAACCGTAGGATTCTTGGATCCAAGCATTTTAGTCGGTGCTGTCGATTCTCTCTACTACTGCGATCATCTGCTGAAAGCTGTTTTGGATGCTGAAAATGGCGATTGCTTGCCGGATGTCTCGCCTGAGGCCGTTCTTGTAGTGAATACTGAGTTCGTTAGGAGCGATGTTTGTACCAGTAATAATCTCGTGGAATCTCCAGGTGTACTCTGCCACACTGGACTAATGACGGAGACGCTGGAGCTTGTACTGAGCGTCAGATTTCTTGTTCAGCCGTGTGAGTATGACGTGCGAGAACTCGTTCCAGTCGGTTGGTGGCGTCAGCACGTCTTGCCATTGCGGGTTGATCTGCTCCAAGGGTAGAACGCCTCCGGTGGGCGATATGAGACGGCACCGATGACCATCGATGAGGCCTCGCCAATCTCCTTCTGCCATTGGATGGCCTTTATATCAGACCACCAACTTAGTGCCATGCCACGCAGAAGCGCGGCCGCGAGGTCAATCTTCTTGCGATCATTGTTGACCCCAGCAATGGTGAAGTACACCTCTAGAATCATCAGCCACATCCAAACCGTCGGTCCCTTTGAGTTTGCAGGATCAAACAGGTCAGGAGGGGCCGGTTTGGGTTTTCTCGAGAGTTGGGAATTTCTCTCGACAAGCACTGCCTCTCGTGCACTTGCATTGAGAAAAGCCTCCATCGTGACGTTGAGCTGTTGGAGAAGGTGGCTGTTGATCCCCTCAAGCGTGGAAACACCGTTTACCAGTTCCTCGTTGTTCCGCGCCTGTCGTCTGGTGCCACATGTCACTCCGGATGTTGACGTCGAGGCTGTCGATAGGGGCGGCTGGTTCACAACTATTGGATCTGCGACCGGGTTGGCCGTCAGAGCTGTCGGAGTGGATCCGGCTGCCACATAGCCTGCCACGCCAGATTTTGCTGCCGCTTCAGGGTTCACGTGCAAAAGCACATTCTACTCCTCCATCGCCAAAACGTTTGCTGAAGACTCGCTGCTAGTCGTCAGGTGCGCTCACTTGCTTCACGTTGTAGTCGCGATGTCTGCAAAGTCTTGACATGCGAGATGCGCTGACGGCTTGTGCAAGGTAGTCCTCCGGATGGGTAAAGTAGTAAGATGCCTCTTCAGCACCGTTGTGATCTGATACCAAGTGTTCTCCCGAACGGAGCATGGATGGTGAACAGGTAGACGTTGCGCGGCAATGACAGTTGAGAATTTGGGACACTTGAGCACTTTGTAATTAGCGGTAAGTTTACTTCAATGACAAGTGTCGGAATGACATAACACACATATACAAGTGTCGAGTTACAAATGAGACGTAGTCGGGGTCTTTGGGTCGGACGTCGAGTGACGCGTGCGGAGGCGCGCTGTGAGTGGTCGGATTCGAGAAGCTCCACAAATTAGTCGGGACAAGGGCACATTCTACTCCTCCATCGTCAAGATTTTTGGGGGGCTTTGAGGATCGACAGTGAAGATGCACGATGCATCTTCATAAATCCCGATATGTCGTAAAGTGTCGAGAAGTCGACCGACATGTCGAGATACTTCTGTCGTTGATTCCGGAAAGTGGTCAAAGTTGTCAAAAGATTTGAGAATGTGTGCGGGAGGGCGAGGGAAGTTGGCCGAATCGCCCTCAACCGTCAGAGTGAAAATCGAGGTCTCGTCGCGTGGTGGGCTACACGTGTAATGAAAGAAATGTCCACGCGGGAAGATTTCGGACTCGTGTACGTCTAGTACCTAACATCTACACAAGGTGAAAGTTGTCTATTATTCCAAATACATCAGCATTTTAGTACGGATCCATATTCTGTATGATGGAAAAGAATGTTCTCTAACTAAGCATTGGTTTCCTCCATAGTCAGATGTGATGAGTAAACAAAGATGTTTTTTTCAAAAAGAGAATGGATAATATTCATGTATTTCCATGTATTACCTTTTCTTCAAACATATAAACAAGTGTTGTTTTGTTTTTTCCCTGACGTTCATGCCGTTGTGTGGATCGTACATTCAAATTTTCTACATCCTTGACTTCACAAGCCCTTTTTTGTTATTTGAAGGTACCTTCAAAAGTCCATTGTGTTTCAGGTGACACACGTGATTGGCTGCCGAGGCGCCGGATCTAGTATTAGGTATCACAAATAACCTTGCTTGAGTTCTAGGCGACGGACATAGGCCGTGGCTGGATGGGCATGACAATCATTTGTATCCATCCTCCTCCTTGAGATGATGTCATCATTCGATTTCCGTTGCTTGTCTCACCGGATGTGGGTCAGAGAAGCTAGTTTTCTTTCCATAATAGCAAGCACTATTGAAGAAAACCGACGGCGGTCTCCATATTGCGTGACAAATTGCCCTGGTTTTATGGCATTAAACGCAACTGAACAGAAATCTAGGAGGAGGGCAGAAAAAACGTATCATTTTCATGCCCATCCAGCCGCGGCCATAGTTTTTGAGACGCTTTACTTCAAGGCATCTCTTTCCAAAGTAATGCAAGCTGAAGCAATGGACCCAAACAAAAAATCATATGTGAGCTCACACCAAGGCCGGGGTCTCACTTCATCAGATGGGTTTAAAAAAAAGCGTGCGGAAGTTAAAGTTTAATCGGACGGTTTATGTAGGACGATCTCATGGCCATCACGGTCCGACCATCATTGAACGCTGATGGGTAAAAATTGAACCGCGTTCCCGCCTCCATTGAGCCGTTGGCAAATTGTAATGCCTCCAACGTCATTGCGAGCGTCGTCACAGAGCGAAAAAAACAGGTGTTATCTGTGGGAACGGCGGGCAGTTCAAATTGGTCAAACACGCCTTCCGCCAGCACGACATCGTCCCATCAACCTCTCATCAACCTCCTCGGGTGATGGAAGGTTACTGGGCGAGCGCGGGGTCGTTACGTCCAGGTGGTGATGACGGGGGACGACCCTCTACGCAATCCACCCACCAGCCCGACACCTATCCGCCAACCACCACCACGCAGGGCAGCTCTCGCCCCTCGACGTCCAGTCGACGAGCTGGGGTGTTCTGATCCTCCCGTCACGATCCCAACGCCATGGCCGACCCCACTAGAGCCCCAACCAACATTCGAAGTGCCAGCCTATTAACCGACTGCATCTAGCCACTAGTGTTGCCGTGCAATCGTTTGACGAAGTGCGCAGGCGTTGAGGCAGCGATGAAGACGCCCGCTTCTACACGGATCTGCCTGCCGCCTTCAGATCCGCATAACATGATGTGCTCCCCACCCCTCAACTGCTCGCAAAACCTGCTCCCGTGGCAACGGCATCTGTGCAGATGCTGAGCTCACCGCCACGACCGCCTGAGAGAGCCCAGCAGCATGGCTCGGTCGCGGCAGCCAGAAGTGTGAAACAGAAAGCGGCAAGGCTGCCCACTCGCTCGCCACTTGCAACGAACAAGACTGTCAGGTCTCCTCCACGGCCACCGACATGGAAGAAGCCTTGGATGCAGTTGAGGCCGTCATTGACCAGCCCCTCGTCAGCCACTAGCCCAGCACCCGGTGCACAGCCAAATGGGGAGGATTCTCCGAAGTCTCAATCCACTGGTGGCACTACTTTTTTCAGCAGTGCTGGTGAGACCCGGCCCCCAACAGAACCAGCCGACTGTGGTGCACATGTACAAGTCGAGCCACAGACCTCGGCGTCATCTGGTAGGCCCGCGTCCAGTGCACAAGAGGATGCAGTTCCCTGGTCTGAAGACAAGGTGGTGGTGTTGGCCAAGATGCGGTATGACCTCGATGCAGAGTGGATGGAAGAGGCCAAGAAGCAAGGATCCTCTGAGTACGTGATGCTGTGGAAGCGCTTATGCAAGCGCGATCTCGGATAGGATCGTTCGTACCACGCTACCCGTGCAAAACTCAAGGCTTTGAGCGAGCAGTACGTTCAGCTGCGGCACAACATGGCTCAGAGCGGGTCGGAGCGGTGCCAGCTACCTTCATGCTAGGAGTGGCTGCATCGAGCTAATGGAAACAGGCCGTAGTACGTCAACAGGGCCATGGATGGGAGCGGCATTGAAGGTACACCATCACGTAGTGGTAGCGAAGGCCGGCGGAATCAGCAACCAGTCCAGGAAGATCCACTGATGCAAGCGCTGGTACGCATCGCTGAGACGCAGCAGCAGTCGATTGACACCATGGGCAACATAGCGCTTAACTTGCTGGCCATGAACATGCAGCATCAGCTGCCCACAAGACAGGGTATGGCCATGGGCATGGGTACGGGCATGGGCATGGCCACAGGCCAGGGCTTGGGCCATGCTACGAGGGATGGCATGAGCATGGGCACGGCCGTCGGCATGGGGACTGGCCAGGGCAAGGACAGAGGCTTGAGCATGGGCACTGGCCAGGGCATGGATCTGGGCATGGGCCAGGGCATGGGCATGGGCACAGGCCAGGGCATGGATTTGGGCACGAGCCAGGGCATGGGGCTGGGCACGGGCCTGGGCACGGGCCTGGGCATGGGGTAGGGCACGGGCCAGGGCATGGGCAATGGCATGGGCCAGGGTATGGGCTTGGGCTGGGGCATGGGCATGGGCTTGGGCACGGGCCAAGGCATGGGCCTGGGCACGGGCCAGGGCATGG
>SZWC01001382.1:0-16976 GCA_023375785.1 Penium margaritaceum | reverse complement strand
CATTGACCAGCCCCTCGTCAGCCACTAGCCCAGCACCCGGTGCACAGCCAAATGGGGAGGATTCTCCGAAGTCTCAATCCACTGGTGGCACTACTTTTTTCAGCAGTGCTGGTGAGACCCGGCCCCCAACAGAACCAGCCGACTGTGGTGCACATGTACAAGTCGAGCCACAGACCTCGGCGTCATCTGGTAGGCCCGCGTCCAGTGCACAAGAGGATGCAGTTCCCTGGTCTGAAGACAAGGTGGTGGTGTTGGCCAAGATGCGGTATGACCTCGATGCAGAGTGGATGGAAGAGGCCAAGAAGCAAGGATCCTCTGAGTACGTGATGCTGTGGAAGCGCTTATGCAAGCGCGATCTCGGATAGGATCATTCGTACCACGCTACCCGTGCAAAACTCAAGGCTTTGAGCGAGCAGTACGTTCAGCTGCGGCACAACATGGCTCAGAGCGGGTCGGAGCGGTGCCAGCTACCTTCATGCTAGGAGTGGCTGCATCGAGCTAATGGAAACAGGCCGTAGTACGTCAACAGGGCCATGGATGGGAGCGGCATTGAAGGTACACCATCACGAGGTGGTAGCGAAGGCCGGCGGAATCGGCAACCAGTCCAGGAAGATCGACTGATGCAAGCGCTGGTACGCATCGCTGAGACGCAGTAGCAGTCGATTGACACCATGGGCAACATAGCGCTTAACTTGCTGGCCATGAACATGCAGCATCAGCTGCCCACAAGACGGGGTATGGCCATGGGCATGGGTACGGGCATGGGCATGGCCACAGGCCAGGGCTTGGGCCATGCTACGAGGGATGGCATGAGCATGGGCACGGCCGTCGGCATGGGGACTGGCCAGGGCAAGGACAGAGGCTTGAGCATGGGCACTGGCCAGGGCATGGATCTGGGCATGGGCCAGGGCATGGGCATGGGCACGGGCCAGGGCATGGGCCTGGGCATGGGCCAGGGCATGGACATGGGCACGAGCCAGGGCATGGAGCAGGGCACAGGCCACGGCATGGGCATTGGCACGGGTGAGCGCATGGAGCAGGGCACGGGCCAGGCTATGGGCATGGGCACGGGCCAGGGTATGAAGCAGGGCACGGGCATGAGCATGGGGAAGGGCACGGGCCAGGCTATGGGCATGGGCCAGGGCATGGGCATGGGGATGGGCACGGGCCTGGTCATGAAGCTGGGCACGGGCCAGGGCATGGGCATGGGCACGGGCATGGGCATGGGCATGGGCACGGCAGAGGGCATGGGCATGGCCAGGTGCCAAGCCATGGGCATGGCCAGAGGCCAGGCCATGGGCATGGTCATGGGCCAAAACATGGGCATGGTCACGGGCCAGGGCATGGGGATGGGCATGGGTACCGGTTTGACTGGATTGAAGCAGGCAAGCGCATGGACGTCGCATGAGGGCATGGGGCAGACGTGGGAAGTGCGGGGTGAGGATTACGCACCGACTGAGAATGACGTAGAGAAAGAGGCAGAGGAGGCGGAGGGGGACATTGAGGCGGAGGCAGAGGAGGTGGAGGCTGCATAAGGAATTAACATTCTTAGTGAAGAAAATATAGATGATGATTTTTAGGGCTCTTTGTTTTTGTCAAATTGAATTTGCATGTTTTGCACCGTATGTGGACTACGTTGCTCCTTGTATTCAGAAAAAGGACATTGCATTGCGTGATGTGTCATTCGTGAGTAGTATAGTGCTTATCCTTGTGATTTGAGTGCATTCCACAACCTAAGTGGGCACAATACCATGAAGCGATTCCAATTTATTGTACTGAACATGCTGATAGGTGCGCTACAGCAATTTGAAAGGATTCTATCGAGCTTGCATGGACAAGCAGTTGTGACCCTATCATGCACACAAAACATTCGTAGATTGGAAGCTGTAGCTATGGGGTGTGTGAGCAAAGTAAGGTAGAAGCGGTGAAGTGCGCATAACCCATCCAGGGTTTCACAGTAGAGCAGAGTTAAGCATAGAAACCTCATACATTAGAACGTAAGATCATAGTTTAACATTGTGCCTCAAAGACCACCTTGACGTTCAAGGTGAGCTCTCCACATACGTTGGGCTAACTCATCCCTCTCTCTGACAGCCTGACTGTACTGTTTAGCAGGACCCTCCGCAATGGGTGCGCCACCCCCCCCCCGTGTCAAACCTCCACGTCTAGACTCACCACCAACCGGCGCTATGTACTACAACGTGGAAGAAACTGCTGCAGACTCAGCAGGAGTGTGTCGTATGATGGAGAGGGTGCGTCGACGTGCTTCTTGATACCACCGCATGTCAAAGTGGTGACCATGAATCTAGCACATATTGTGCAAGATGATGCATGAGGTCACAACAACTGGTACATTTCGCAGCTCATGCTCCATTCGCGTGAGCAAAATACGCCATCGTTACTCTAACATGCCGAATGTGCGGTTGATAACCATCCGGGTGCCACTCTGCTTGTTGTTGAAGTACGTTTGCCACAGCTATAGGTCGGAGCCTCAAAACTTGTAAGGTGGAAGCATGTAAGGACGACACGGGTGGGCTGCATCACCCACAAGCTTGAAGCCGAAGAGGTCCCCTTTCAAGATGTGTTGGTAGAGATTCGTCTTCGTGAAGAGACGCCATTCATGCATTGATCCAACCCATCCGACATGGTAATCCCAAATGATGTAACGCGCATCACACACGGCTTGTAAGAGCACGGCATAGAAGCCCTTGTGACAGTAGTAGGACTCCTTGTGGTCTGTTGGACCAACGATTGGGATGTAACGCCCATCGATAGCACCAACACATCCCTCAACTCCACGCATGGCATGAAACTCACGCTCTTGCTGCTCTAGCCGGTCGTAGGTCGGCCATTTGATGCAAAAAATCTTGAAAACTTGACGGAAGGCGAGGAAGAATTTGTGGCATATGTTCACAACGGTAGTCTTGCCAACCTCGAAGTTGTTTGCAATGCCGTTGAAAGACAACCCAGTTGCAAGGCGTGTCAAGGCAATCGCCACGCGGACCTCCATGATGATGGCAAAACGGAAGGTGGTGTCCCACCTCTCTAAAAGCGGTCGCAGCTCCTCAACAATGAAATCGAACAATGCCGGACTCACACGCATGGCTTTCTTCAAGTCGGTGTCTTTCCTTGTTGTGAGCCATGTTGGGATCCGCTTGTTGTCTCTAGGTTGTGTCCAAATGGACCTGGGCCTCCTCTGATTTTTGGCAAGGTATTGGCGTCTACGCAAGGTTGCCAACAATAGGAGGATGAAGGTGTTGTGCACAAGATAGGCATGATGCAGGAAGAACCAGATCCCCAGGACTAGGCACGTGAAGGAGTCCATGCTCTTTAGTTTGGCTCTTCTAGATGAGGCTGAGGCACAAAAGACGGTGTCGGGAGGGGTAATGGACGTCGCTCCAGGTTGGTGCAGGCCGTTTACCAGTTAGGCGCACTGCTAGGGTTTGGTGGTCGCGACCCACCATCATGGCGCGCGGTCTCATGTCATCCATGTTNGTCATAGTCAAAGTTATCTACATCTTTACAGGTTCTAGAGGAGGTCTCCTGAAGCACTTGTACTATCATGTGGATCATGTTTGACAACATAAACATATTACGAGGGAACTCTCTCAACCGTCAACTGTGGAGAGGAGGACACACATCATTCAACAGTGGAATTGGAGCATTGGCAAAGGAGAAATCAAAACTGGAAAGCTGGTTTGAAGTATGGAATTGATCACAACACAAAAAAGCATGTGGAGTTGCAATGTAATCCTAACGGCCTTTGGGAAATCGCCTAGAGCGATCAGAGGCCTTCCCAGCTGCTGTACTAACTGCAGCCATTGAACCTTCTGCAGTGGGGGCTCGTGAGTTGGGCGTAGATCCCACTACAGAACCTCCCTCCCCTGCACCTGCCACAAGAGCTGCTGCTGCAATGCCTGGAGCCTTGATGTCCTTGCGTTTGCGAACACCCTGCCTCAAAATCCTTGTCACATCTGCCGCACCACTATCATCTTCTTCATCGTTCTCGTCATTGCTGTCATCATCACCCTGCTCCTCCATCTGTTCAATCTCCTCATCCTCGTCCTCATCCTCCTCGTCGTTAGTGTTGTTTGCTCCTTCATCGCCTGCCACCTCCCTCACCTCTACCACCTCAGAATCATCACCATCTGCTGCACCTGCAATGGTCAGGTCCCATAAGAATTCATAGTCCTCCTCATCCTCAACATCCCCATCTGCTTCACTTCCACTGTCCCCTGTCTCTTCATCAACTGCTTGCTTTATCCCCTTTGTCAGCTTCCTTGCTTTCTTCTTCCGCACATACGTGTCAGTCACACGTTTGTGCGGACTAGCATCTCCAGCGTTGAAACCTTTAGACGGTTGCGCCGTGCAGTCTGAATAAGCTCGTGCTTTGAGAAGGCCCGCTCGTTGTCAGAGCTGCTACAAGGCTGTGCCAAAAGCCGCATTGCCAAAGCCCGCAGAGTTAGCAGGCTGGTCATGTGCCGGGCATGCCACTTGTATGCAGGCAGCTCCCCTGCTATCACCTGTTGCACTGCTTCCTTTGCCCGCAGCACCTCCCTGACCTTGGACGGCTCCTCCTCCAATGTGATCCTCTCAAACGCCTCCAGCTCCCCATTGATGGTTTCCTGCTCGCGCTCATCCGGTAGGAGTGCAGTGATGACCGTATTCCACGCCTCCACCATTTTCTCGTTGCCATCAAACTTGTGGCCGAAGTGCTGCGGGTGGCAACGACAAGCTGCGGCATAGATGGGACAGGACATTCAGTTAGTCCAACGGAAGCTCAGACGCTCAACAACGAACTTGACCCACTCAGGGTTGCAAGGAGCACGACGGCTGCCGTGAGAAGAAGCAAGGGAGTTCAGAGCCACTGTTGTGTCCAAAAGCGTCTCAAACACAATCCTGGCTGTCCCCCCTGCACTGTCAGCCTTACGAATAGCAAGGAAAATTGGAAGCATGAGCTTGGTCATGGCCTTGACCTGCACCCAAAAGACGCCCATCTTCACAAGCCTGCGCACTTCTTTCTTCTTTGCCTTCCACCCAGCATCCTTGCCAACAGAACCGAACTCATTCCATCTTGGGCTGCTGACAATCTTCACAAGAGTCTCACGTAGCCCCAGCACACGCTCAAACATCTTATGCACAGACCCAAACCGGGTGGCTACAGCAGGCAACAACACCAAACCACCCTCAGTCTTCAGCCAGGACCTGAGAAAGTCCTTGTTGCGGAAAAATGACACAATGCACTCTGCCTTGCTGATGAGGTTTGAGCCCCACTCTGTTTTTGCCACATCTTTCAGCACAAGATCCAAGGAGTGGGCAACACAGTGACTGAAAAAAACAGCAGGGTACTTCTTCCAGAGCTCAATATAGGCCTTCTTGTTTGTAGACGCGTTGTCCGTGATGACCATGACGACCTTCTCAGCGCCCACCTCGGAGATGGCATGGTTAATGACCGCTGCGACATGGTTGGCGTCCCTGACGACGCCGCTTGCATCTCTGGAAAAGAGGTGTGCGGTACCTTCCGCGTTTGAGGCCATTGCAGAGTAGATGGGTCGGATGTGGATATCCGACCACTCGTCGACGCCCAGGGTTACTCCAACGTCATCTCTGCAGAACGAGATAGGGAGGGCGTTCTTTGCCATGATTGTCACTATCGTCCGTTGGCACTGGCTGTTGGCAGCGTTTGCAAGGTTTTCTGGCATGAGCGACTGACGGGAGCTATTGAGAGATGCTGCGGAGCCCGGGGTGCTGCTGCGAAGGGACTTGGGGATAGAAGCTGGAGCGGGAACCACGGCTGGTAGAGTGTCGGCAACACCAACAGCTGCACAAAGTTCCTGCCGCTTCCGCTCTGCGACAAGCTTTGCCCAGTCAACTGGGCTGGAACTCGTGCCCCATGGCTCGCCTTGGCCATTGTACAGCTTCTCATCGAACGGCTGAAAGGAGGCCGGTGGAGGGGGCAGGGGAGGGAGACCGAGAAGCGCCCGGGCAGCTGGAGGAGCCACCTTACACTTAGCAATGTTATGAACTGCCGCCCCGAAATGACCGCGCATTCGGTTGGATCCGCCTGAAGCCACCTTTTCGCATGGCCCGCACTGCCATCCGAGGTAGCCGCCTTGAGTTGGTACAGGCCTGAAAAACTTGCTAAGGGTCCGGATGAGGAAGTCACCAGCCAGAACAGGTGGTCTGGCCGATGTAGATGGCTGAGAACTGGAGGTGGCCTGACTGGTCCCACCAGCCATGTTGGTGAAGCTTGCAAGATTGAAACAACAAGTGCATGGACTCGGATACCTAGACACCCCCACCACCTGACCTCACAGGTGGATCCTGTGCAGCCTCGTCCAGGCTGGCAGGGCATGTCATGTCCTTCCCATGAAGATGTAAAACGTGTCATGTGCCTGCCTATTGGTCAACATTAGCCGCAAAATGTCACACGAGTGCAATGCGTTTTTGCCACACAGTCAACATGCTTCAGGCACGCATTTTCCACGTAGCAAGTGCATGTCTGATGACTGGTTTGATGCTGACCTACCAGCTGTAGAGGATAGCCAATCCCCCCGTGGGATATCTCACCCTACCGAGCGAGCAAGGCTCGGCAGACCTGCCGAGAGGCTGTTTTGTGCTTGCCGTGGTCGATCTCGACCTCGTAACTAAAATCCACTGCCCTGGTCCAAGTGGTCCAGAACCAAAGTTGGGCCAAAAAAGTGCGTGGCATGCAAGAGGGGGGTCAAGTCAAGTCGACGTCGACGTCGACTTTGATCGACTTAGCGACTCCGACTTGATCCCCTAGAGTCGGAAGTCGAAGTCAACATGGCATGTCATCGGCCGCTCCGATCTTGCGTCTCGGCTGTGGCGGTTATTGGAAACGCACAATGGGAACTTGGCTCTGGTGTCGTTTTGAACAAAAAGCGCCAAAAGCGGTCACGCAAAGCTAAGTGACCAGTCGCGCCACAATTGCTCCCCATTAGCTGAATTTCGAAGTATAATATTTGAGGCCATCACTGATGTGTGTTGTTCCGCACCCTCGTATTTGGCAGTAGGAAGTCAAATACGACTCTTTCGTGCCAGGAACGTTTTTCACGTCCGAAGTCGAATTCAGGATTCAAGTGCCGATCTCTTGTGGATTCTGATGCAATTTGGCGAGGTCCTCACGAATGGACGCTAAGGTAGTGTAGCCGCTCCTTTCTGCGTGGAGTTGAGCTGGGACCCGTTAACTGACACAATCCGACTTGGGTCGGTGCGGCCCGATCGGTTTGCGGCGACACGTCGGTGGGTGGAGGCGCTCATCAGGCGTGGCGTAGGGGAAGTTCTCATTTTCGAGTTTAAATCGTAGAAATTTGTAACGTATTTGTGCAGGGCACTCGACCGTAAGATTAAGTATAAACAATCAGGGAAAACTGACTTCCATTCTTACTTCGAAACTAAGAATCTGAAGGCGGCTCGCAAAAAACAGCCAAAAAAGTGACTTCCGAAAGCCAGAAATGTACGGAGACCGTACATTGCTTCCGAAGTGAGGGTCACTTCTTTCAAGATTCGGAGGGAAATGGATTCCCGCTTGCCAAAGCAAGTGCCGAGGCACACGTTAGCGTTGACTCCTGCCATGTCACCTTTCCGAACCACTTCCCGCTCATTATCCTTACTTCTAACTTCCGAATACCAAGAGGGGGTTCCGAAATCGACTAAATAGTTTGTAGTTGAACCGACGAAAGCGGGAATCGAGGCCGTCAAGTCCTACGATCTCTAGCGGAAGTGGTCGTTAGCGTCGCAGGTTGGCCGTCTGGTTTGCGATGGGCTCGCGACGTCATGAGCCATGTTCCCTCCTTTTTGCCATGGACTAAATAGTTGAAGTGCCTCGCGACTCAAGCTTCCAACTATTTACTTTGAACTAATCGACTAAATGGCCGAAGCGCTTCAAATAGTTGGACTAAATAGTTGGATACGCGATGTAGCTGACACTGACTCGTGTTGCACGTGAGAAGTAGCCGTTCACGTTCAAATCTCGCGGAAAACATGGACTTCAACGACATAGTTCAACTAAATAGTTGAAGGACAGCTAACCTCGCAAAGACAGGCATCAACTATTAATTCCAACTGTTTAGTCTATCGAGATCCCGCGCACGGTCAACTATTTAGTCTATGCGCTCAAACATGTAGTTTGAACTACAAACTATTTTAGTCGATTTCGGAACCGGGCCCAAGTTGGGGAACGACACAATGGAGTGAGACCTCGAGTCCTGCTGCAATTACAATCTTTGCAGATGGGGCAAACGTCGCCACCAGTCTGGAGCGCCGCCTGGTCCGCTGCTTCCCATTCGCGGAAAACCTCCGCGTCATCCCCTTCCTGCTCTCCGCCGCACGCTAACCTGCCTGCGCCACGCAAGGCTCGCACGTGGAGAAGCGCATTCGCCAAGAGGTTTGGTCCATTCTATGTGCAGGTACGTATCCCCTTCCTTGCCCTCGCTCTCCTACTCGCTTCCACTCAGATCTCCCTCACACCCACCTCAAGAACCGCTGCGTCGAAGAGGTATGTTTGCAAACCCGGCTCCTACCTACCTCCTCGCTATCTGCTTTTTCCGACGCACGACGCTGAGGAATTTGCGGATAGCGAGACTGGTGTCTGATTGCGTGATGGGTTTGCGAACCTCTCGTGTGATTGGACAACCTCTTTACCCCTTCGCGATCCTCAACTCTGCCCGTCAGCCTGCCCGCTGATAGCGTGTACGCCAATGTCTCTGAGCCCAAACCACCCACCGCCCCTTACCCTGCCCAGCTGCCCGTCGATCGAGGCCCCGTCCGGACCCCATCCCCCTCCAGACCCTCCCCCATGTAACCAGCAGTCGCTCCACTTTGTCATTTCCTCTTGGCCCGCTCGCTTTGACACCCGACAGATCAGGTACGTCGCATATTCCACAAACGCCCCGCTGTCTGGCAATAGGACACATCGCCCCAAAACTTTCTCAAACGCCCCTTTTCTGTCTGTAGCTTCACCATGGACCCCCTCCAGAATAGTGGTCCATCAGTGAGGAATCCTCAAGACCCAGCTGTCCCGTGCAACAAAAACGCTCCCTCCGTCCCTTCCGCCATCACACCAATGGGAGAAGACATCATTGATGGGGCCGCCTTGGCAGGTATGTATGTTGCTTCATCTTTCTCCCTTACCCACACTACCGCAAATCATTGTTTTCCCTACTAACCGCCCACCAGATAATCCTTCTACTCCCCCACCCCCTTCCCACATTACCCCAGCCATACACCCCCTAGCACTGGGTGGTTCCGGCCACATCCCCTCCCCCCCCCTCTCCCACACCCCTTCCCCCACCTCCCCTATCCTTTCATTCCAAATCTGCCCAGCAGACTAAGAGCTGATCTGGGCAGTCGGCCTTCTAGGCCGTGCACCAACAATTTTTTATTCTCTTCACTATTTGATGCAGACGCCTTGTTTGACGGGGCCGTTGATGGCTTCCTGACGGATGCCGAACTCGATGCAATGGAGGTGGATGCCCCCTCTTCTCGCAAACGCCCTCTCTCACCTGCAAATCGCTCAGATCCATCAGGTACCTTTTACACCCAGTCACCCTTCTCCTTCCGTCTATCCAAATTCCATCCACAAAACTTACCCCTTCTTCATTATCTCTTTTCAGGTGGAGGTCGTGCATCTGCCCCTTCTATGACAGCCCCAAACACCCCTCAAGACGGGACTATCGGTTCCTCTGTGAGCACCACTGCCCGCACCATGGTCCTTACTGCTAGACCACAGCCCCCCTCAACAAACCCACAAGGTATCTATTCTATCCTTCCTTTCGCAAACCCCCTCTCTAAGAACCCGAAACCCTTCAAGTCTCAGCTTATCACACATTTATTTCCCCGTTTTCTCTGCTCTTGTTCAAAATTCCATGCCTCTCCTCCCTTCCAACTCACCCCTCCTATCACGATGCCCATTTCCCCACCCTCCTTCTGCCTCTTCTCAAGCCCCCCACTCCACCATGATGGAGCAGTCACCCCTCTTTCTCGTGCACATATTCTATTTAATTTAACAATTGTCTTATACTCTCACCCTTGTTTATCCTCATCACTTACAGGACCACAAGCTCCCCCATCAACGCCCATGGTTCCATCAACCCACTCCACACCAGCTGCCGGGCCTTCAGCCCCTCCTCCAGCGTCATCGCCCGTCCAGCCTGCTTCTAGTGGCCCCTCCCTGGCCCCACCTCCCCACCTAAACATCCCTGCCCATGTTCCCTCGAGCGCAGGCCTGGATGCGCCAGACCTCCCACAACGCATTCTTTCTATCCAGCAAACTCTAGAACGTGCAGCACAAATAGAGATGTCTAAAGAGGAAGCTTTGCCTGAAGCAGCTAGAGAGCTTGAAACAGCAGTAGGTCGCATGCTCACCCTTTCGTTTCTACCAGATTTAAAGGAAAAGTCCAATGCTTTTGTGATGAGCTTCATTGATCTCCTTGTTGAGAATGGCTTGCTTGAGGAAACCCACGTTGCTGAGGTCCACTCGGAGGATGCTGAACCTATGCCCCGAGGAGGAACGGTGTATCATCGCATGTTTTTCACTCTCCCACGTAGCGGTCCAAACATCACCCTTCGAGCAATGGCAGTCTGCCCCTTCAATTTCATGCATGAGGAACATGAATACTCTATCACAGCATCTCGCATTGCATGTCCTGACTTTGAGGAATACCTCGAGGCCTTTCCCCAGCACAGAGGGAGAGTGATCACTGTTTGCCTTAAACCAAAGCAGTATGACTTGAAGAATGTCCATGCCCTGCTCCGTAATTTGATCCATGCCAATCAGACCCGGCCATACCTTGCAGACCTCATGTACCTCCACTACTTTGAAGACCCCTTAACTGGCAAGCGCAATGGCACCATTCGGGGAATCGCAGTCCCTCACGAGGATGATGAAGACCTCCTCAACTTCCCAGCAGGGCTGANCAGGGCTGAAGTTCCGTCAGACGGACAAGGCGCGTACGCTTTTCAATGTCGACATGTTCCACTGTGACTTGTGCTGCCTCAACCACAAGACGGCGCATCATCGCTTCTTTGCAATGGACACCCACAAACAAGTCCACCGTGCGAACAACACCTTGGCTGCCATCAATAAGGCCAACAGTAAGTCTCTTCCCATGGTCAAACTGTTAGCTTAGACCACCTCCTGCCAGACCTCTGATCACATCTTCTCCTCCTGCAGAAAGCATATTCCAGAAGTGTGCTCTCATGACCTACATGGAAGACGACATTGGGGTGATGCTAACGGGCATCACGGCAAATCGAGAACATTACACGTGCCTCTGGCCCAAATGCGGCCCCCATTTCGGCAACAAGCTAGCAGACCTCGCTGCGCACGTCCGCACCAAGGCACACGTCGACGCCTTAAAAGCTGGTCTTGCAACCCCGAACACGGTCAACACTTTACTCCTCCCACCTTCAGCATCTTTCCAAGAGCTCAATAACATGCGCCAAAGATGGATGGCGACACGATGTTCCTCTACACTGAGGACACCTGCACCGTCATCCAACCCCGATGCAGAAGCAGCTGGTTCCTCGTCGATCCCAACCGCTACCCCTCGAGCACGATCACAGCATCCTGGCAACATGCGCAGACCCAACCCAAAGCGATCTGCCCACGGCTTTCTCAAATAACTCGCCAACACAAATATCACGGTAACTACCATCCTTCTCCTTGCTCCTTTCTGCACTCCTATACCTGACCATTTATTCACTTACTCCCTCCCCTTCATCGCAGGTTACCTCGTCAACGACGGACCTCCCAAGCTCTCCCACTCTCACATCGGTACACCCATCCTTTTCTCGTAACTCGTNTACTATCCTACTTGCCTACTTAGTGTACTTTCTAATTTCCACCTCCTACCTTGTTACCTCCGTTAGGAGCCTCTTCTTTTTACCTCTCTACAGCAACTTGTCTCTCCTCTCACACTTCCATCTCCTGTGGGCCTTCCCTCCCCATCCCTCTCACTTGAACAAAGCGCAAATGTCATCCGTCCCCTCAAACCCTTATTCACACCATTGTCATTTATCCCTCTCCCCATCTCCCTCTCCCTCACAAACTTCTCCACAGCCCAAGTCACCCCTAGTTGATGATCCATGTTCATCAAACCTAATGACGACGGTGAAGCCCACTCTTCGTCCAAAGCTAACTCATCAAAGACACCTCCTCCACCCCTCCCTCCTCTACAAATTCACATACCACCCAAACCTCACACCAAGGCACAATCAAAAACACTCTACCCGAATTACCCCGTGCCACGCCCCTACCACGCCTGGCACCCATAGCCCCCTTCCCTCCAATCTTCTTATCCCAGATGGGTCACGACCGGCACCAATCTCTGGAGCCCCCATCCTTCATTACCAACTTCAACACCCCATAGATCTTCGACAGGTCAAGCGCAAGCTGAATGAACTTGAGGCTCGAATCAAAAGGTCCTCCACAGTAGCCGAACGCCTCAACATACTCCGCATGAACGTTAACGGAATGAATTCTCAAGACAAACAGAATCTTTTGTGCCAATTCCTACAAGCTCACAAAATCCATGTTGCAGTCCTTACCGAGACCCACATCACCACCCCAGAATCCTTGCTTTTCTCCCAACTCTCGTCAAATTACCACCTCTCAGTTTGTGTTTCCTCGTCATCACACACAGCAGGTATTGTTGTAGCCACATGCCACCCGATACAAGTTCTTGATCCTGAAATTGTCATCCCAGGCCGTGCTTTCTCCTTTACTCTTCAGTGGCATTCGCAAACCATCCCCACCACAGCAATCTACGCCCCCGCACATCCTACCGATCGCCCAACCTTCTGGAATACACTCCATGATTCCATTCGAACAACCCCTCCCCTCCTTCTGCTGGGAGATTTCAACTGCGTAACTCGACCATTGGACAGACTGCCCCCTGCTCGTGACCCTGACTGTGACATCTTATCTGCCCTCATCTCGAGCACTGGTCTTGTTGATACCTTCTACCTCTTCCACCCCCTCTCCTTACAGTTCACATATTGACACCAGGCCTCCAATTCTTCTTCCAGACTGGACCGTATATATCACCATCCACACATCCCCACCCCTATTCGTACCATCTCACACCTCCCCCTAACCCCACAAATCTCGGATCACACACACGCCAACCTTCTCATCCTCCAACCCACACCACAACACAAACATGGATCATCCTTCTAGAAGCTTAACACATCCCTGTTGGACAGACCCTTCGCCCGGAATGTTCTACCGTCCCTCATTCAGGATCATTGGTTGCTAACCAAGTGCGTCCTTACAAATCAACTCAAATAATTTAGCCATCATGAAGCTGAAAGAAAACGAAAACCCCTCCAACACCTTGAACATCAACTTACCTCCATTCAATACTCATACTCGTCTCACCCCAACCCAACGCTTCATGCTCGCCTCCACACGCTCCAGCAACAGTTACACAGATACTATGCATCTCGTCTCCTCTCCCATAAGGAAAAAGCAACCCTCAAGTGGAATCATCAGGGCAACCGAGCCTCATCTCTCCTTACCCGCAAGACCTCCCCTCCCAAACCTTTTTCTCACATCGTAGCATTACGTGACACGGATGGCTCCCTCCACACAACTCCTAAAGATCTCTCCCGCATCGTGCAAAACTTCTTCCGACGCATCTATTCTCAACCGGATGAAGCACATACCTTTGATACCATTTTACTCCCATCGTATCGGAAGCGACTTCCATCCCATATCCTCACCCATCTCTCCGCCCCGATAACCCGAGACGAAGTCATGGACGCCGTACTTAGCCAGCCGCTCCACAAGACGCCGGGCCCAGATGGAATTCCCGGTGAATTCTATAAACATTTCATCCCACACATTGCCACTCAACTACTTCAATTCTATAACCAACTCTATGAGGATCCCTCACAGGTTACAAGCTTTGCGTCGTCGATTACCACCCTTATCCATAAGGGCGGAGATCTATACGACATCGCAACAAACAGACCCATCTCCCTCCTAACTGTTGAATACAAGATCCTAGCCAAACTTCTTGCCTCACGCCTTGCTAAAGCTTTACCTCATATCATCCATGAAGATCAAACCGGCTTCGTCCCTAAAAGAAACATCCCACACGCACTAACCCAACTCCACGGCCTTCACCATTGGGCGACTCGAACCTCGTCACCACTCTACTTTTTTGCTGCAAACTTTGAGAAGGCATACGACTCCCTCAACCGCGACTACCTCTACGCAGCCCTCCACCATCTAGGCCTTCCCCCAGCCCTCATCCAATGGACAAAACTCTTACACCACCACACTCAAACTCGCTTTCTCATTAATGGTCATCTCACAGATGAAATTCCCCTCCTCTCGGGTGTGCGGCAAGGTTGTCGGTTAGCTCCCTTACTCTTCATCTGTGCTATTGAACCCATTGCATACCTCCTTCGTCACAACCTACGTGGGATTCAAATCGCCTCACACCTTAGGAAATCCTTCATTGGCTATTCCGACGACACCACATAAATACTCTCCTCCACAGAAGAAGTCCAAGTTGCATCACGATGCCTCAGAACAGTAGCACGCTACACTGGACTTTGGGTCATTTACCAAAAAACTCACCTGATCCCCATTGGAGCACACACTCCACAACCGCAACACTCGCCCTTTATACCTCCCTCGAACCCAACACGAATTCTAGGACACATGTTCTCCACACACCTTAGCCCGGAGGAAACATGGAATCCTATTGTTCGCCGACTTGAGGCATCGACACTCCTCTGGAAGACGTTCAGAGCCCCCATATAGACCAAAGTCTTTGCAATAAATGCCTACCTTAACTCAAAATTCCTCTATTTTAGCTACATCTGTCCCCAACCTCAACAGCACCTTCAACAGATTAATTCTCTCCTCCTTCAGTTCCTATCTTCAAACAATGAACACCTGGGTCTAGGGAAAGGCCTCCGCCTTTACTCCATTGCTACAACAGCTAGCCCTCCATCTAAGGGCGGCCTTGGTGTCAAATGGCCCACTGTCATCACGGAAGCTCAGGCTGCCAAGTGGATGTATTCATTCCTCCAGCCCCGGGAAGCACAATGGAAGCACACTCTGCTCTTCTCGCAAGCCTTCCCCAAGCGTGGACACTTCTTTCTCTCCCAGCCATCTATCCTACAGCTCAAACTCCCATCGATCCACCCGAAGTGGAAAAGCGCCTTCAAGTCCTTCCTCCTTTCTGAACCATCTATTCAACCCCCACGCAGCCTCTTCAAGGAACTAATGAAGGAAGTTGTTGCATTCAATTGCTTTATCCTTAAGGAGAATGACCAACCATTCGGTCTCTCGCAACGAGAACACTGGCTCCTCACCCGTAATATTACGCTAGGAGATATTTATTCTCACCCTCCTCGTCCATGGTCACGTGCACAGAAAGATATCCTTGACGAAGTTAGAGACTCTCTTCCACTTTCTTGGAGAAGAGTTATCTCTGACGGCCCCTCCCTCTTATCTGCTCACAGACATACCCAATACTTTACCATACAGGATCTCACAGGCCTCCCTATTCAGATTGCATTTCACCTCCCGCAACCTTCCGTCGACTCAGCGTTACCCATGGCAGTGGATCCCGTCTCCCTTTCACTCAACCCTCACCCCTGGGCACGCACCTCTCACATACGAGGGAAACTACTTACTCCTGTAATTGTGTCAGACAATACGTCCATGCTTGGCCTTCCTGCACGACCTCACATTCCTGCGTACCGCTTCCCCTCAACCCTCCCATCCTTAACAAAGATTTATCATCGGCTCCTTGCGAGGCACAACTTTTGCCCATCGTATGAGGGCAACTGAAAAGAGAAATTCCCTAACGAACCCCTTGATTGGCGATCACTCCGCGCTAAACATAACTTCCTCCCACTTGATCTTAGGGCTAAAGATGTACAGACGAAAATCCTCGTTCGCTCCATACCTGGTGCAAGACGCACCCGTTTCTCTCAAAATGGATCAAATATGTGCCCGTATTGCTCGGCAGAAGAAACAATTGAACACTGCTTCCTCTTGTGTCCTCGTCTTCAACCGCTGGCGTCCCGACTACGCACCATTTTCACCTCCCTCTTTCCCGATACCACCCCTTCCACCCTGGAATTGCTTATTGGACCCCTAAAACCCAAAATATTTAGTTCGGCTTGGTCACTTCTTCGTGCCACACTCTTTCAACTTATCTGGCGAGAGAGATGGGCAGACCCGCGCTCTTCCCCTGCGGATAAGATCATTGCTCCATTTCCAACCGCCTTCCAACAACACATTTGGTTAGTTTCAACCCTGCTCCTGCGGCAAAACTCCAAGCGGGCTAAGGCCAGG
The DNA here is from genome assembly GCA_023375785.1 of Penium margaritaceum. Taxonomy (NCBI): domain Eukaryota; kingdom Viridiplantae; phylum Streptophyta; class Zygnematophyceae; order Desmidiales; family Peniaceae; genus Penium; species Penium margaritaceum. The sequence continues at coordinate 628 of SZWC01001382.1, read as the reverse complement.
CTGAAAACCATCGAGGATGACTTCGCTGCCGCACTTTACACTAACTACCTCCCCTTCAACAAAGACTGTCATCTATTCTTAAGTTCTCGTTTCACCCTCGGGTGGAAGCACCCCGGAATTTATGAGCAACCTTAATATAGTGTCTTGGGGGGCATGGTTCAACCCCCGCGCTTCTTTGGTGCTGAGGTAGCCCCCCCCGCCTCAGTCGGTTACGACCAGAGGTTAAAAAAAAAAACAACAAGAGGCAGGATTTGCAATCAAAGCGTGCATAGGGTTACATAGTAACCGAGCAAAAGTATTCATATTAGCATCTCTTAAGAGGCTGAATAATTACCCCCAATCCGGATCACGTAATTGAAGGTTTGCCATGAGACTTTACCGCCCGTGGAATCGAAATCTGGCTGTAAATGGATTGCCAAAATGTCACCCGCATTCGTTGAAACTCTTTTTTGGGTTACGAAGTACCCCTTGTAATCAAAAAGTGCAGAAAATCTCAGAAACAAATTGGCATAGTTTTCCCTCTTTTATGTTCCTCATATCACTCAACTTGGCAATGCTTTCCTGGGCGCTTTCACTTATGGCAAGGGCCAGGGTTAATAAAAGGGTCACCCCAGACACCTTGCAACAG